>CP136057.1:458739227-459244227 GCA_032464435.1 Aegilops umbellulata | reverse complement strand
CTATCCCTGGGTGGTTTGGTAATTCCTAACAACATATAGCTCATTGAGATAACATTATTCCAAGATTAATATTTCAGGAAAAGCTCAATGAATGGCATGGAATGGATGAGGAAAGTGGATCCCTCAAAATTCTAAAGACAAAAAGTTTGGCTCAAGCTTGAAGCTCAAGACTCTACATTTTATATTTTAGTGATCCAAGATCACATTGAGTCTATAGGAAAAGCCAATACTATCAAGGATGGATGAGGTGTTGCTTAATGGCTTGCTTGCTCAAAGTGCTTAGTGATATGCTCCAAAATCCTCAACTACCTTCCCACATCCACATATGACCTAAACCAAAAGTCAAACTCGGCCCCACCGATTCTTTCTATCCGGCGCCACCGAGTTTCAAATGTCATAGCCACTACCACAAACCCTAGGCAAATCGGTCTCACCGATAGGGATCTCGGTCTCACCGAGATGGGATTGTAATCTCTCTGTTTCCCTTTGTAATGTTTCGGTCTTACCGACATGAGCGATCGGTCCCACCGAGATTGCAATGTAAACTCTCTGTTTCCCTTTTGTAACATTTCGGTCTCACCAGGATGAGCGAATCGGTCCCACCGAGTTTACCCGACCAACTCTCTGGTTAGCTTATTACCAAAATAGGTCCCACCGAGTTTGTGTAATCGGTCACACCGAGATTACGTTATGCCCTAACCCTAACCATATCGGTCCTACCGAGTTGCATCTCAGTCCCACCGAAAATCCTAACGCTCACTAGGTTTGCTGAATCGGTCCGACCGAGTTTAACCATTCGGTCCCATCGAGTTTGGCAAATTGTATGTAACGGTTAGATTTTGTGTGGAGGCTATATATACCCCTCCACCCACTCTTCATTCGTGGAGACAGCCATCAGAACATACCTACACTTCCAATACACATTTTCTGAGAGAGAACCACCTACACTTGTGTTGAGCTCAAGATATTCCATTCCAACCATATGAATCATGATCTCTAGCCTTCCCCAAGTTGCTTTCCACTCAAATTTTCTTTCCACCAATTACAAATCCTGTGAGAGAGAGTTGAATGTTGGGGAGACTATCATTTGAAGCACAAGAGCAAGGAGTTCATTATCAACACACCATTTGTTACTTCTTGGAGAGTGGTGTCTCCTAGATTGGCTAGGTGTCACTTGGGAGCCTCCGACAAGATTGTGGAGTTTAACCGAGGAGTTTGTAAGGGCAAGGAGATCGCCTACTTCGTGAAGATCTACCGCTAGTGAGGCAAGTCCTTCGTGGGCGACGGCCGTGATGGAATAGACAAGCTTGCTTCTTCGTGGACCCTTCGTGGGTGGAGCCCTCCATGGACTCGCGCAACCGTTACCCTTCGTGGGTTGAAGTCTCCATCAACGTGGATGTATGATAGCACCACCTATCGGAACCACGACAAAAACATCCGTGTCTCCAATTGCGTTTGAATCCTCCAAACCCTTCCCTTTACATTCTTGCAAGTTGCATGCTTTACTTTCCGCTGCTCATATACTCTTTTGCATGCTTGCTTGAATTGTGTGGAGATTGCTTGACTTGTGCTAAGATAGCTGAAATCTGCCAAGAACTAAAATTGGGAAAAGGCTAGATTTTTATTTGGTCAAGTAGTCTAATCACCCCCCCTCTAGACATACTTTTGATCCTACAAGTGGTATCAGAGCTTTGGTCTCCATTTGCTTTGATTTCCATAGCTTTTGGCGGTCATAGCCTTGGTTTCACAACCTAGGAGAGTATGGCGTCTAGCGAGGGAAATTATCACCATAGAGGTCCTTACTTTGATGGTACTAATTTTGCTAGTTGGAAGCATAAGATGAAAATGCATATTCTTGGACATAACCCCGCCGTTTGGGCTATTGTGTGTATTGGCTTGCAAGGTGAATTCTTTGATGGGAAAGAACCAAACCGTGAAGCTACCGCGGAAGAGTAGAAGATGCTGCAATACAATGCAAAAGCTTGAGATATCCTCTTCAACGGATTGTGCCCCAAGAACTCAACAAAATCAGCCGTCTTGAGAATACAAAGGAAATTTGGGATACTTTGATTGATATGCACGAAGGTACAGACTCCGTCAAGGAATCCAAATTGTATGTGCTTTAAAGTCAACTTGACAAGTTCAAAATGAAGGATGGTGAAGGTGTCGCTGTAATGTACTCTAGGCTTGCTCTTATCACAAATGAGATTGCCTGCTTAGGGAGTGAAGAGATGACCGATAGATTCATCATCAAGAAGATCCTAAGAGCCTTGGATGGAAAATATGATACCGTGTGCACATTGATCCAAATGATGCCAAATTACAAAGATCTCAAGCCAACGGAGTCATCGGAAGAATTATTGCTCATGAGATGTCACTCAAGGATAAAGAGGAACTTCACAACAAATCAATTGGTACTTACAAAGCCTCATGTGAAGCCCTCACATCATCGAGTGAGAAACAAACCTTGAATGAAGAATTGAGCTTAATGGTGAAGAACTTCAACAAGTTCTACAAGAGTAGAAGCAAAGAGAGAAGCTCCAAGTCAAGGTCCTACAATGACAAAAGATCTTCTAGTCGAAAGCGAAACTGCTATAATTGTGGAAGGCCCGGACACTATTCCAATGAGTGTACGACCCCCTACAAGAGAAGAGAAGATTCTCCCAAGAGAAGAAGTAGAAGAGAAGAATCACCATCTAGAGAAAGAAGGAGCAGAGATGATCGTTATGAACGAAGACCCTCACGGAGAAGCAAGGATTCGGAAAGAAAGGACAAGTCATCAAGGAGCTACACAAAACGAAGACATCAAGCTCATGTTGGTGAATGGGTATCCGGCTCCGACTCCGACAACCTCTCCGAGAGAAGCTATCACTCCGACTCTGAATATACTCAAGATGAAGGTGTTGCCGGTCTAGCACTTGTGACAACCAACTCCTACGACATATTTGACTCACCAAATGAAGGAGTTGGAACATGCTTCATGGCTAAAGGCCCAAAGGTATCACACCCCGAGTATGTTCATTTCAATAGTGATGAAGATGACTTGTTAGGTGATGATGATTTACTTGTTGACAACTCTAGTGATGAATACTATGATGAAACGCCTATTAATCATGCTAATCAAGATAAAACGAATGACAATGATAAGGAGAAGATTGACTAAATAAAGAACTAAACACTCTTAAGTTAGCTCATGAAACTATCTTAGGAGATCATCGGGAACTTTTAAGGACTCATGAGAAATTACACTTTGAAATGCTCAACCTTGAGCAAGAGCATGAGTTCTTAAAAGCAATCAATGATGATCTTCGTAAGAAAAGTTCTTCTTACATTGCCAAGTGTTTACTCTTATCCACTTACATGCCTCAAGTCAAGTCTAGTAACAGGAACAAGAAAGATTCTTCCTCTAGTAGTAACAATAATCATGCTATATCCAGTATTGTTGCTTCTAGTAGTTCTCTTGATTCCACTAATGATTCTCTTAGCCAAGTTACACTTGAGCAAGAAAATAGCTTATTGAAATAAATTATAGAGAAAGGTGTGTACAAGAGCCTTGCGGGAAGTAAGCAATTCGAGGAAATTGTACGCAAGCAAGGAAGGCACCGGAAGAATCAAGGTGTTGGTTTTGAACGAAAGTTCAATGCCAATGGAGTTGAGTGGGAAGAAGATCAATACCCCAAGACGAAGTTTGTTCCTCAACAAGAGAAGTATGATCCTACTTCTTTCAAAGGGACACAAGCTCAAGATGATCTTCCACCACAAGACCACAAGAAAAAAGGCAAGGACAAGCTTCAAGAGGAAATTGATGCATTTGAAGAAGCTCCTAAGGCCTTGGTCAAGTGGGTTCCCCAGACTACATCGAAGTTCCAAGTTCCACTTCATCAAGTACAACTACAACTCCGAGGATTCCCATCAAGATGGTGTGGATCCCAAAGAAGAAGAACTAGAGAGTTCTTGAGGGTGACTCCGCCAACATACTTCACTCTTATCATCTTGCAAGAACAAGTGCAATCAACATCCACATCTTGCACTAGTTCAAGGAGTCACAAACTCTCTTGTTGGTAAGACAAGGGACAAGGTAACCTAAAAGCTTTCATAGACATCATCTTGTGTGTGCATCACTCTATGTCTATTGATATTCTTGTTTGTTCCTTGTGGGACTAACCCGTGTAGGTATTGAAAGTGCAACTCACTCCAACGGATATCTCCAAATGATCTACATCAACATTGAGCATCCACATCTTCAACATCTACATGAAGTCATCATCGACAAAACCCAAGGTTAGTTCATCCCTCTTAGGGGGGATCTCACATCTAGGGGGAGCTTTACTCTAAGAATTGAGATAAAGCAACTCTAATGGTGTGAACACAATAATGCTTTATGTAAAAGTGGTAACCCCATTTGTGCTTAAACGATGAGTATGACCTATGATCAAATGTTCTCATTTGACTCCTAAGTCAATATACTCATATATAGATGACCAAGTCATCGCCAATTGTTTGATAGATGCTAGAATTGGTTGTGCATGCTTTGACACATATTTCAATTGCCATTTTATTGTGTGAGCATGTTGATTGCATATTTTACTCATTCGAGGACATCCACTTGTTGTTTTGATTGATTGGTTTTCTTTTATTTTGCCAAGTGGATGGACAAGAATGCCTAAGAACCCTCTCTAGCTATCTATGCTTTTCTCGTCTCAAACTCTATTCATGCTACATCACAAAATTTGATTAAGTCAGATTCGAACCACTCTGTGTGAGGAGCACTCGGAGTCCCCGATTCGTCATAGACTTAAACTTCCAAAACTTCTTTGTGCATTTCGGTCTGACCGATTCATCCATTTCGGACATACCGAGATCACTAAGTCGATCTAGGTTTTGAATCTCGGTGCAACCGATTTAAACCTTTCAGTCACACCGAGTTTCAGTAACTGCTTGCAGTTATGAATCTCGGTGCCACCGAGTTGTTCCACTCGGTCACACCGCCAGGGTTGGACCATATATACCCACGGGCAAAATTTTGGAAATTTCTCCGAAGTCTTCTCACCCGTGCTTAGCCCGCTCTGCCTCCAGGGTCTCCGGATCGTCCTCCTCATCGCCAGTTGCCTCCTGCCGCTGGTCTCCGCCGTCGTCAACGGAAATCATTCCCGTCGTTGCCGTCGTAGCAAGTTCATCACCGAACTAGGGTATGACCTTGATCACTGTGCGATCCTCAATCCGATTCCTGGCACATTGTGTTTGCCATGAATCTTGCCATGATTGAAACGATCTTATCCAGTCAAAACACTCCGTAGATTAGAGTTGAATTGAAAATTTAGGGTTAGGTTTCTGCCAAAACCATCTCAGACCATCCGAGTTGTGGAACTCAGTACCACCGATTCGGCTCAGGCCATTGCACATGAGATTCTCGGTCTGACCGAGAATTGAAAATCGGTGTGACCGAGTTCAGGACTTTGTGAAACCCTAGCAGTCTCGGTGCCACCGAACTGTGACTCGGTCTGGCCGAGTTCACTAGTTTTGGGTCCAACAGCTGCTTCGGTATCACCGAGTTTACAAATCAGTTGATCCGAAATGCTTTCTGAGGAAAACTAAAACTAAGTTTTTGATTCATTCTTTTGCAAAAACCTCTGTATTTTGTGATGCTTATCCACTCTACCTCATCTATAATCTATTCACAGGGTCAGCTGTGAGTGTTTGCATCATGTCTGATCAGAGTGACAGTCAGAACAAGTCAGAGGAGTAGGTTCACATGAGTGAGGGCACTAGTCCCTCTAGCAGCTCAGATGATGGAAGCAGGAGCACTCCCAGCAACTTGCCCAAAGCTGCCACCAGAACAAGGAAGAAGTAAACTTCAGAGTCTGAGGATGAAGACTATGTGGCCACTGAGGATGATGCCACATCAAAGAAGAAAGTGCTTAAGAAGGAATATGGCATAGCTGCTTCAACCAAGCCAGGTTTGAAGACCAAGAGGTCAGCAGGGAGACAACCTATGTCTAAAGCCAGAGCCTCCTCTCAAGCATCTTTGGAATCTCAACCCAAAGAGGCTGCTGCAAAAGAGAAGAAGGAAAGAAAGAGGGGTAGATGGTGCAAGAAAGTTGATCCAATGGCAGAATTGGAGAAGCACTCTTTTGAAGAAGAAGAAGGGGAAGAGGTTGTTGCACCAGCACCTAAGGCCTAGAAGCTTATGGGTGATGCTATCAGGACAGGGGCTGCTTTATCAAAGCCCAAAGAAGCACCCAAAGCCGCCCGCATGCCCAAGACTGCACCAAAGGGAAATACCAGAAACATATCTGCTGCTGAGAAGAACAAGGTACCAGTGCCTGAGACTGTTGCTGAAGAAGAAGGAGATGAAGAGCATGTTATGCGAAAATTGAAGCCAAAAATTCCAGACCACAATGATGCTCATCCTATGGCTGAGAACATGAAGATCAAGAGAGACTCAGGACTAAGGAAATGGAGAGAGACAGATCCATATGCTACAAGAAGAAGAACTGTTGTGGATTACAAGTTCCACACCAAGGAACAGCAGGATTTCTATGAGACAGTGTTGCTTGACAAGAAACCTATAGTGTGTGACATGAGGTGGGTCGACTGGACCTACATGAAGGAGAATGAGGAACACTATCCTGGTGTGTATGACAGTTTCAAGGCTTGTGGAGTAGATGAGTTTGTGGCTCAAAAGCTCACTAAGTGGAATGATGAACTTATCATGCAATTCTACTCCACAGCTCACTTCTACCCAGATGGAAGAATTGTCTGGATGTCTGAAGGCACTAGATACCAGTCTACAATTGTAGAATGGGCTCAGTTGATCAATGCCCCAGAAGAGCAAGAAGATGACTTGGATGTCTATGCCAAGAAGAAGAAGGATCACAACTCCATGGCCAGCATGTACAAGGAAATTCCAGATGCAGACCTTGAGACTCACCAGTTTGGGTCAGTGAAACATTTGCTGTCAGGACTGCCTACTATCAATTGGATACTAAGGCATACTCTTCTGCCCAAGTCTGGAGATCACAAGATGATCAGAGGCCACTCCATAAATTTGCTACATATATTCGATGTGCCACAGAAGTTCAAGGTCATGAGTCTCATTGTTGAAACTATCAAGAGGACTGCTGCAGACCAAAAGAGAAGTTGTGGGTAAGCCCCACAGATCCAGGAGTTGATTAACTCAAAGATGGGTACTGGCACATACTTGTTGGACAAGGAACACTTGGCCATCTGTCCAGATTTTGAGGACAACCAAGTGGTTATGGATGAAGATGAACCATCCTCAGTACAAACACAAGCCAAGAGGGAGAAGGCAAAGGCAGAGAAAGCTGCAAAGATGCCAACCCAGGAGGAGGCATCTCAGTATCTTCTAAAAAGCAAGCAATATCAGCTTGGCTACTTGATTGCATCCACTCTAAGGATAGAGAAAGGACTGGCCACATTGACTCGAAACCAGGAGAGCTTGGAAAGAATCATGGAGCAGAAGTTCTACGACATGGATGTGAAGGTAACTGAGATCCAGTCCGTTGTGGAGCAACTTCAGGATGACATGTAGGAGAGGAAGGGCAAGACAACAACTGAGGCATTTGCCAAAGTGCCTAGAGCTCAGAGGTCAACTACAGTACCAATACCAGACACTAGAGCCACTTCATCTGCACCAGCTACAGCTTCAGTGCCACCAGCTCCAGCACCTACCCCAGCAGCTGCATCTACTTCGACTGAAGCCTTCGTTCTTGGAGTTATCCGGACACCACCACCTGAAGACCAAGCTTGAGAGACGTTTTAGTGCTATGAATTTTCTATGAACTTTTTGGAAACTTGTTGCCAAAGGGGGAGAAAAATGTATAGATCATAGGCTTCGAGAGAGAGCATTGCTTTTTATTCTCTCTTGATTTGGTGGTTGAACTTTATTTGCTTGTTTTTGATACTTGGATGATCATGTGTGTTTGATCATATGCCACATTAATGCTTGTTGGATGATACTATCATTTTATCCCTATTTGATCATTCACTTTGCTTGGTGATGAGTGCATGTATTTAATTCTTATCATTTTGAGCGCTCCACCAAGATGTATGTGACATGGAAGAGTAACCCATGATCCTAACTCATTGTGCATTTGCAGTCCAAAGCAAATCTTAAGATATGCACAAATTTAGGGGGAGCTCTTGCTTTTCACATACTACTCAAAGCGACAATATCTTTCACTCTTATTATCGATTGTCGAAGCTTTGATCTATATGTTGTCATCAATTACCAAAAAGGGGGAGATTGAAAGTGCAACTATCCCTGGGTGGTTTTGGTAATTCCTAACAACATATAGCTCATTGAGCTAACATTATTCCAAGATTAATATTTCAGGAAAAGCTCAATGAATGGCATGGCAAGGATGAGGAAAGTGGATCCCTCAAAATTCTAAGGACAAAAAGTTTGGCTCAAGCTTGAAGCTCAAGACTCTACATTTTATATTTTAGTGATCCAAGATCACATTGAGTCTATAGGAAAATCCAATACTATCAAGGAGGGATGAGGTGTTGCTTAATGGCTTGCTTGCTCAAAGTGCTTAGTGATATGCTCCAAAATCCTCAACTACCTTCCCACATCCACATATGACCTAAACCAAAAGTCAAACTCGGCCCCACCGATTCTTTCTATCCGGCGCCACCGAGTTTCAAATGTCATAGCCACTGCCACAAACCCTAGGCAAATCGGTCTCACCGATAGGGATCTCGGTCTCACCGAGATGGGATTGTAATCTCTCTATTTCCCTTCGTAATGTTTCGGTCTTACCGAGATGAGCGATCGGTCCCACCGAGATTGCAATGTAAACTCTCTGTTTCCCTTTCGTAACATTTCGGTCTCACCGAGATGAGCGAATCGGTCCCACCGAGTTTACCTGACCAACTCTCTGGTTAGCTTATTACCAAAATCGGTCCCACCGAGTTTGTGTAATCGGTCACATTGAGATTACGTTATTCCCTAACCCTAACCATATCGGTCCTACCGAGTTGCATCTCAGTCCCACTGAAAATCCTAACGATCACTAGGTTTGCTGAATCGGTCCGACCGAGTTTAACCATTCGGTCCCATCGAGTTTGGCAAATTGTGTGTAACGGTTAGATTTTGTGTGGAGGCTATATATACCCCTCCACCCACTCTTCATTCATGGAGAGAGCCATCAGAACATACCTACACTTCCAATACACATTTTCTGAGAGAGAACCACCTACACTTGTGTTGAGCTCAAGATATTCCATTCCAACCATATGAATCATGATCTCTAGCCTTCCCCAAGTTGCTTTCCACTCAAATCTTCTTTCCACCAAATCCAAATACTGTGAGAGAGAGTTGAGTGTTGGGGAGACTATCATTTGAAGCACAAGAGCAAGGAGTTCAACATCAACACACCATTTGTTACTTCTTGGAGAGTGGTGTCTCCTAGATTGGCTAGGTGTCACTTGGGAGCCTCCGACAAGATTGTGGAGTTGAACCAAGGAGTTTGTAAGGGCAAGGATATCGCCTACTTCGTGAAGATCTACCGCTAGTGAGGCAAGTCCTTCGTGGGCGACGGTCGTGATGGAATAGACAAGGTTGGTTCTTCGTGGACCCTTCATGGGTGGAGCCCTCCATGGACTCGCGCAACCGTTACCCTTCGTGGGTTGAAGTCTCCATCAACGTGGATGTACGATAGCACCACCTATCGGAACCACGACAAAAACATCCGTGTCTCCAATTGCATTTGAATCCTCCAAACCCTTCCCTTTACATTCTTGCAAGTTGCATGCTTTACTTTCCGCTGCTCATATACTCTTTTGCATGCTTGCTTAAATTGTGTGGAGATTGCTTGACTTGTGCTAAGATAGCTAAAATCTGCCAAGAACTAAAATTGGGAAAAGGCTAGATTTTTATTTGGTCAAGTAGTCTAATCACCCCCCCTCTAGACATACTTTCGATCCTACAGTTTCTTTACTATACATGCACGCAACGATTTAATGGACATTGTAATCTCAACATGTGATGGGGAGCTCTAAATTTGAATTTGAAATTTATAAAACGAAAAATTCAAAACAAATAAACTGGGACAGAGGGAGTATATCGTAGGATGTGTCCCATACAAAATAAGTCCCCTGGTTTTTCACCACGAAGATGCGGTTAGAAAGGAGCACAACGTCTTCCTACTCGTACGGCAACAAATCGTTCGCAGACAGCATGGTCCGCCTTTGACCGCCATGTGCAAGGTTCGTGCTATCTTATTCAATCTCACAGTGGTTCCATCGTACCAATTCATGCGGTGGACCGTTGCATGGCTGATCCCAATGTTGGACAAAGGTTCTATGGGAACGGTGTCACCGTTGTAAATGTAGTGCAAATAGATGTTGGTACCCTCCCGTACATATGCAAGCCAATCTCCACTCGCACCGAGCCTAACCTGTGAAACAGTGGGCAGGGGGAATTAGGAAATGGACACGAAAGTAGTCTTTAGAATGCATTTACTACGTGATCAAACTCATCTTACCTGCGCATCGGAGGAAATCCGAGTGCCCCTCAACGTCGGCATCTCAAGGGGCGTCAACTTGCAACTACGGCCATGCCGCGCTGGAGAGACACCCAAGGAAACATCCTCGTGCGTTCCACGGAACATCAAGATGCATTTGTATGAGTAGTTTATCTTGTGATAGAAAAGGATGAACGAGGGAAGGCCTCTAGAGATAGAGATGGACACTACTACTACCAATGTGCTGGCCCGTGCATTGCAATGGATCCAAAGTAGTAGAATAATACTTGTTCACGTGCTTGAAATATAAACACTCTAGTTTTGATATACATGTGTCAGCAGACATGACAGCTTGTCCTTGGAAGTTGAACCACGGCGACCATCACGTTTCTTGTTTCTACCACTGCCACACCAACACGCGATTCCCACGACGCCGCTCCAATCCACGGCACGACATCCCCCGACGTGGACATGGATCCTCTGACGTGGCTATCACTGCCTTGCCCTGCCTTTCCTTCGCTGATAGGTGGGACCCATGCTTATGGGTCCCACATGTCAGTGACAGAATGGTAGGATTGTTCGTGTCAGGGGATCCTCATCCCCCCGACGTGCCCCTCATCCCTCTCGGCCCCACCGCTCCTCTGCCTTTGTGTGCATGATATAGTCCTAATATATTACTCCCTCCGTACCTAAATATTTGTCTTTTTTGAGATTTCAAATGGACTATCACATACGTATTATATAGACATATTCTAGTGTTTCTAGCAAGATGCCCGCGCGTTGCACGAAGTTGATGGAAAAGGTAAGCATAACTTATAAATTGATGGATCGAGTACTAGTTACAGTGATGCATATAATTAAGCAAAGGGATCGCACATGTCGGTATTGACTATAACAAGAATGCAACAGCACAATAAGAATTAAGGCCACGATGATGTGATCGCAGTGGTGGTTACAGAAGGCAAGAAGAAAGATGGATCCACGAACGTATGACCTCCTCCTCCTCAACTTAGTGCGCCGGGCCACCGACCGGCGGCTAAGGAACGGCGGCTTTTGTGGCGAGGTCGAGGTGCTTCTCAGCAAAGGCATCCAAGGCTTCCAGCCGGTTGAGGAAGGCCAACCTCGTAGCGTCCTCACTGGCATTGTAGATACCTATGTACATGATTTGCTCGTACACGTGGATGTGTAGGTCGACGAATTCTTGCAGGGCGAGGCGCCTCACGGTGAACGCGACCTCCAGGTGGTCATTCTTCGTGGCGTCGGCGGGTAGTCGCAGGGCCACCAGTGCTTGAAAGAGGTTCTGGCCATGGAGGCCGATTAGGGTGGCAGGCAATGAGGAGCCCGGGCGCGCGGGTTGGAGGAGTACGACGATGTCGTTCGCGAGCTTCTTGATGAGGGTGAACTTGTTGCTGGTGTCAACGATCATCTGGTCCAACTGAGAATCGTAGTTGGCATCGACGGCGGCCATCCACCAGCCGGTCTCCAACACCGTCTGGAGACGATCCTCGGCGCCATGCCGCAGGCCGGTGTCGTGGACCATCTGGTGCAGCCGCTGGCCGCTCACGCGCATCGCCGCCATGGGTCTGGAGTGAGCTCTTTTGCGCTTAGTGTAGGTGCTTAGGCAAATGCTTAGGTGCGTACGATGTGGTAGATGCATTGGAATGGAGGGGCGCCTTTATATGAGGGCAATGAGGGCAAACTGCGTTGCATTCACATCGTGCAGCCTCTTTTCCTGGACCTCCTCCCATTACTTCCCTCATGCATTAACTGAAGGAGGATGCATTGGCCGTTCAACATATTAGGAACTGCTACTCCCTCCCTCGTCTGCATTAAAGCTGTATCGGGAACTGCGCCGCCCGCTTTCAAATCGAATACTCCCTCCGTCTAGGTGAGCATTAAGTTATCTTACGAAAACCAAATAGTAAACACATAGGCGTGGTGCATTAACTCTCACGTTGTTTCTTAGGCTAGCCATAGTGGGAGTAACTTAGGTAGTAACTTAACACATCCCAAGACAATTTTGCTTATGTGGCAACTACTTAATGAGGAAAGAGGTGCTTGTGGTAACATAATACGTTACTGTAACATAGCGCTTTAGTCGGTTCGATAGAGACGCGAGAAGACGAGGGAGTAGGCTGTTGAAAACCTAGGGTTGTGTGATTTGATAGCGAGTTACTGCTGGACAGGTGGGGCCCCGTGATTTGACTTGCCATTATCATTTTAACTGCGGCGCTACGACCGGCGTGAGTCTCCCAGATTCCTGACCACCTCCATACAGGTGCCTCTCCCAATGCTCCACCATGTAGTAGAGGTTGGCTCTTGCATGAGAGCCCACTTCTCCACTTTTTCCTTGCCTCTCTTTCCTCCACATATGCAAAAATGCCATGTAAAGCGCACTATTGTACTTACTTTTTTACTTGCTCCTACAGGTGCTTAAGCTTGCCACATAGGCATAAAGTCTGATGTGGCAAGTTAATCAAGAAGAGAGAGACTAGTTTGGTGACCCAAGGAAGAAACGGTGCTAAGCGCGTGTACCTAGGTGAAAAGACAATTTTGAGTCTATAGCTAATTAAATGAAGCAAACTTAGCAACACCATTTCATTGGAAGAGGTCACTCCTTGGCAAATGCAATAAATACTAGTACTCCCTGTGTCCCATAATATAAGAACGTTTTTGGCACTACACTAGTGTCAAAAACGTTCTTATATTATGGGACGGAGGGAGTACGAAGAAAGAGATAGAGAGGAGTAAAAAAATACACTTATAGCCAACCTTGTTGTAGTATGAGTGACTAAGTGATGACTATGTATAACATGCCAAACATCAGATTGCTTAACGCACCATGTTAAATCTCCAAGGGCGCGACCGCACGAGCGACGCGACGGTCGTGGTAGGCGCGACCACGATACGGGCTGCTGGCAACCCTTGTATCTTAGATCAAACGGTCGCATGCTAAGTTGCTGAAAATTTGTAGAATAACCCTCCAGGATAGGATATTCACCCATAGGTCTAGAATCACGCCATGCAACCGTTCGATCTCAGATCCAAGGGCTCTCGGAAGCCTGTATCATGGGAGAATGGAAAGCCACTACCCCGCCGTTCGCACGCTGGCAGTTCGCTCCTACTCGTCCTCGCACGTCCTTCAATACTACGGCGGTTCGCTCCTAGTCGTCCCGTCCATTCACATTACGGCAGTTCCACTAATCCTAACCCTCCTCCCAAATCCGTGGCATCCCAAATCTCCAGGATCGGCAATGAGTACAAGGTTAGAACCATCACCGGCGATGAGTTCGACGTCATCTACACCCGTTCTTCCGCGACGGTGAAAGGATGCCTTTCTCGCTTCAGACGCATGTTTGAAAACTCAGATGATGAGTGGGTCACTGGGCTAGATGTTGAGTACACCACAGTCCTGGGACGAGAGAAAGATCTAAAGGACGAAGAGAGGAAGAAGCCCGTTGTGATCCAGGTTTGCGTGCATGACTTATGCTTGGTCTACCACATATGCCATGCCGACGTTGAGTGTCAGGATTTTAAGGACTTCCTTGGGAGCAACCTAGTCAAATTCGTTACTGTAGACTTTGGTAACGACAAAGAAGTCTTGCGTCGGGTAGGCCTCGTTGTAGGCAACACCTTCGACTTCCAGAAGAATCGGCTGGTGTCCTCTCTTCAGCCTTCAATGCTGACCCTGGCAGGAGCCATGGTTCATCCTTCGTACAGTAAACTGGAGAAACCTCCATACATGTTTCATCATCATGCATGGCGGCGGAATGTACTAGATATAGACCACATCCAGTACGCTGCAATGGATGGCTACCTTTGCTTCAATATCTACAAGGGTTGGATGAAGAGCAACAGCCAAGTGTGCGGTTCAAGCAAAGAAGTATCAGCCAAGAGGAAGAGGGACAAGGACGAAGTCGAGGAGGTGGATGAGGACTCCGAGTAAGGTGGCAGTGTCGTTGCTCATGGTGGTTCTAATGCAGTGTCTACCGGAATAGTTGCAAAGTTTAATTTCAGCTGTGCTTAATTTAATTTGAGGGGTGTGTTGTGCTGAGCCCCCAGCAGAACTATGTTACGTTTCTTCTTGTTACTTTAACTCTTCGGTACGTACATACTAGTATTTCTTACATTTCATCTTTTAGTTGGTATAGTACTACCACTTGTTTATTCACATTATATACGTACAATATATATGGCCAACATCATATAGCCAGCAGTTTAGTTGTCAAAGAATTTCAGGGTGCTTAGTTTTGTCAAAGAATTCCAGGGTGCTTAGTTTTATTTGAGGGGTGGGTTGTGCACTTGTGCTGGACACCATTATTGTGACAAGCATTCTTAATAGTACTATATGCATAATTTGGCGACGAGTTCTCTCTATATGTACCACCTTTTTTAATTTCAAATTTTGCTCCATGGCGCAATCCATCGATACTACTACTGTACAAAAGTGGAGTATATACATTTTTTAAAAGGCTAGAGGGCGGGGCAGTCTAGCTCGGTTGGTTTCACGAGAGGCGAGGGCCTTTGTGATTTGACGGCTCATTACTGCTATCAAATCGAATAGTACTGCGCCGCCCGCTGCACGCCCGGCGCCTCCATTAAACCCCTCCGTTAAACCCGCACGCAAACCGAGAATCCTACTCCGGCCACATGTCCGTTCATGAGCGGGCCGGAATTAAACGCAACACCGGCCGAGCTCCTCCCGTCCACCCTCAGTTTAAACAAGGGCAGACGTCGGCCAAGCTCCTACTGTCCACCCTCTACTTACACGAGGCCAGACAGACAGCGGGCAAGAATCGCACCCCTCCGCCGCTCCCCCATATCCTCCTTCACCATTTTCTCCATTCCTCGGATGGCTTCCGATGAGCCGTTCTCCGGCATATTACCCGGCTGGGTGGCCTGCCGAGCCCTCCGGATACGGGCGAGGCCGCTCAGTGCTTCACCAACCTCGCTTGGCCCGACGGAGCCAGTTGCCGCCCCAAGCAGGCGCGTGGTTCAGCAACTCGCCGCTCCAGTTCAGCTTGATGAGGAGTGGCGAGTTGCTCCACGCCGGCATGGCGGCGAGCACGCCGGTACGGGCGCCGCCGCTGCCGCATCGTACCGCGCCACCAGTGTCTGCGGTGGCCGCGCCTCCCGTGTCTGTGGGCGCGCCTCCCGTGCCTGCGGCAGCGCCATGCAGGCAGAGACAGAAGCCGGGTGCGTGGAGAGCGACGAGTCGGTGGCCAGCTTCTCCGTGTTCGCCGCCATCATCGAGGAGAAGTAGAACACGGGAGGCCGCCGCCACTTGGGACCCATGAAGGCCACCACCGAGGCGACGACCGCAGATTCAGGTGGTTTCTTTGCTGCTTCGTCTCTTCCAAGGACCTTTGTCGACCCCGCAAGTGTCTGACGGACATGAGGAAGACAAAGGGATCCGCGGGCAGCCATTTAGAACTAAAATAAGTCTAGATACATCCATTTCTGGACGGAGGGAGTATTAATTATACAAGAGAGCCGGATTGGCACCTCTTAGTTCATGTAAAGGTAATGAAATCCATCATGTTTATATGAAGATCCGGCTTTTTTATACGAAATCCTTCATGCTTATATGAAATTAGTCCGTTTTTGCACGAATTTCATCTGGGTGATTAGAGTTGTAAAAATGTATGCCGCTGGCGTTTGATGTCGTCCTCCGCTTAAGGAAGCGGGAGGAAATTTGCCGGCTGCCGTTGGAGATGCTCTTTATGTTGGTGACATCCAATCCATTTGAGTTAATTGTCTGTATGATTGTCCCTCTATAAAAAGTTAATTGCATGTATAGTGTACACGTGACTTGCAGGGTGGCTACAACTTCGTACAGAAAGTTAAAAAGAAACAAGTCCATCCTTAATCTTGTATTCTAAGTACTCTGTGGGTTCCACTGTCAGTATAGTAGCGAAAGAAGTATATATTAAATAAGTAGAGTAATATATAATATAAAAATATAAAGTTAAAAGACAGAATTCGAACTCATGTCATCGCGTTGCGAGCATCTGGCGTTAACCAGCCCAGCACATTTTTGTTGTAGACCATGCTGGAGATATATCTCCATGTCTACTCTTATATATACTCCATTCTTTCCTAAATATTTGTCTTTTTCAGATTTCAAATGGACTACCACATACGGATGTGTATGTAGACATATTTTAGAGTGTAGATTCACTCATTTTGCTCCGTATGTATTTTCAGGAAGGGGTCAGATTTGTCCTTGATTTATTTATGAGGTATCCAGATGGCACTGCACCGCCAAGAAAAGAGGGTAACATCAAAATTATGGACTACTTTTTTGAGTATGTTGGTAAGGTCCGGTCATAGTCACTTGTTGAAATCTCTAAAAAGACAAATACTCCCTCCATCCGGAAATACTTGTCATCAAAATGGATAAAAGGAAATGTATCTAGACGTATTTTAGTTTTAGATACATCTCTTTTTATCCATTTTGATGACTAGTATTTTCGGACGGAGGGAGTAGAAAAAGAGTTGGTGATGATGGTGTGCGTGCCATCCTGCAATATAGGCCGTCGGATTTATATCTAATGGATAGCAAAGAAACTATGGCAATTTTGCAAAAATATACCCACACGTCTCTCCATGTTCACAAATAAGGCCTTCCCTCATTCAACCTTTTCTCTCACAAGATAAACTACTCATACAAATGCATCTTGATGTTCCGTGCAATGCACGGGCAGCTAGCTAATTTCTTTTAAAATAGTTGCTGCGATAATTGGGTTGAAGTGATATATTTTATGTCTGCCCTGAATGATTTCAGATTCACTAGTAGTAACAAAGAAAAGGTTGCCTTGTTAATTAACAGAAAATAGGGTGAAAACTATCACATGAGGCCCGTAAAAACAAGGCACACTGGGTTCAGCATCATCGTCACTACAGCTGTGCGCGCGCGAGAAGTCTACATATCGAGGGGGCTACTGAGCGAGGCACCGAGACACAATGTTTGAGAGAGAAACCAATTGACAGATTATGATCAGATCGAGTTGTCACCCTTCTGCTATCATTGTTGGGGGGGGAGGGAGAGAAAGACGTATTGAGAGTGTGCGCGGTAGGCATAGAGGCACAACTAGCGAGTGTGTGTGTGTGTGTGTGTGTGTGTGTGTGTGTGTTTGAAAGAGGAGTAGATAGATTATTATCAAGATCGATGTGCCACCCTACTCCTTCGGTGCCGGGTAGTGTGTCTGTGTATGTTTGAGAGAGAAGCCAGTCGACAGATTAGTATCAAAATTGAGGTGTCACCCTACTCCTTTGGTGTTGGGAAGTGTGGGTGTGGGTGTGTTTGTGTGTGGTGGGGGGGGCAGTGACACTCACATATCTCTACTCTTATAAAAAAACAGAGTTGGTGATGATGGTGTTCCTGCCATCCTGCAATATAGGCCATCCGATTTATATTCGACGGACAGGAAGGCAACTCTGGCAATTTTGCAAAAAGATACCCACACCCCTCTCCGCATTTGCAAATAAGGCATTCCCTCGTTCATCCTTTTCTCCCGCAAGATAAACTTCTCATACAAATGCATCTTGATGTTCCGTGCAACGCATGGGCATCTTGCTAGTAGGGAGAAGGAGTTTGTGTGACACATATCTAGCTATATTAAGGGATAGGTAGATAGCATATGTGTGAGAGACATTAGTGGCTGTGGGTGGGCGGAATTAAAGGGGTGGGCATGTTAGACATAGAGAGCGTGTGTGTTTCTGTGTGAGAGACTTGTAGGACGGGGTAGAAAGAGGAATTTAACCCTGACGGAGGGAGAGAAATACACGAAGTGCGTGTGTGTGATTCCGATGCCCACAGGGAAATGAGATATGTATGCGTGTGAGAGAGATTGGACAATTCATTCACGTATCACTATCTAGCGATCGTGGACATGCATCGCTTGAACATAAGTCAATATCTACTTTGTATCATGGCCAAAGGTACAATATCGATTCAATGCTATAAAGATTGGACACTCACATATCACATTTTTTCTATTTAAATAAGCCTTTTTAGTTGTGCATGCCAAAGTTATAGTGATGTTTCTTCAAACAACCAATGTAGCTATCCTGAACATGCACCATTGTTACTCTTGCATTCAAATTCATTAGTCTTGGATGATTTAAGTTTCTATTTTGAAGTAATATATGTAATATTCATATATGAATTCAATGGGTACGCAATTTTATGAAATGGAGGCTATGTAATCGTATGAGGTAACACTTTTAAGTAGCTGACTACAATATCCATTTATTTTTGTGTGCCTCTACACTAACACATCAATGCATTATGTTTAGAGTAAATAACCAATGGCACTAAATTATCTATTTACACGAGAAATACATAGGCTGAGTGTTTGATCCCTTTTTTGTGAACGCGCCACTACACCCGTACGATTGGCCGCGCCCGTGTGAATGTCCAAGTTATCGGCGCATCATCCCGAGTTATTGTATTTTTTCTAGGGTGGACTTCACACCAGTTATTAACTGCTGACATGTGCCCCATGTACACAGTCTAGCATGACCTTCCCGCTAGCACGGTCCAAAATTAGTTGAAACCGGATACGAACGATCCCGCGGGCGGCAAAATCTCCCGCCTCCTTCTAAAATTTCCGCCACCTTAGTCTTTAGCATGCGAAATCCCCCTTTTGTCCTTGGTGCATGAAGACCAACAGTTACAATACCGCCCTCATCTACATGATAGGTCGGGGCTGCTTTGGTAACTTTCGGTTCCCCCACTACACGACACCCCCATTTCCTCTCCCCCTCCCGCAAAAACGACTAACTCCACAGCACCAGAGCATCTTACATCACGTCGTCCGTACTTCATCGCCCTTTCTCCCATCCCCTCTCGAAACCCTAGACTGCTCATCCACCAGCGTACCATAGCCCATTCACTGCCACCGGCGTCCACCTAGCTGGATCTGCTTTTGCAGCCGCATCTACCCCTCCCACCTCCCCTAGAAACAAGTAGACTGCTCATCCACCACTGTACCACAGCCCATTCAGTGACGGCCTTGTCCACGGCGCCGGATTCTGCTTCGCCGGTACTCTCGTCAACCGCCGCGCATCTGCAGCGGCTCATTCGTACTACCCACCGGTGATGCTTCTTCCACACCCCCCGGAGCCGCCCCACCGACGCCCCCGTCGATGGCCTCTGATCCTCTTTGCCGACACCTTCCTCAACCCTACCGGAGCCGCTTCGCCGACACCTTCCTCAACCCTACCGGAGTAGCTTCGCCTATACCATTCTCAACCCTACCGGGGCCGCTTTGCCAACTCACAAGTCCACGGCCTGAGATCCGCTTTCTCGCACCCTCATCCAACCTACCGGAGCAGCTTCTGACGCCCCATCCACGGCCGCAGATCCGCATCGTCGACATCACCCTTAACCCAACCACCGGAGCAGCTTCTAACGCCCCGTCCACGGCCACAGATCCGCATCGTCGACACCATCCTTAACCCAACCACCGGAGCAGCTTCACCTACGCCCTCATCCATGACCATAGATCCGCTTTGCCCACACCGTAGTCCACCCTACCGGAGCCGCTCCACAAACACCCTACTCGACGGTTCTAGATCCCCTTACCGGACCCTGACAGCCAGCGCAGCGTCATCACCCTCGACGTTTCTAACCTAATTCCCACATCTGGAGAGATGCCAAGCACCCGCCATGGCCTAGGTACTTGTCACCTTTAAACCCGTCCAGCATCACCTGCCCGATGTACTTCAAATATTCTAACCGGTCGTTGTTACCTGTTATGTAGCTGGCAAAAACTACAAGGACGATGTTTCTTCTGATCTAACAGCTTGGCCAACCAAGATCCTGGACTGAGGCATTGCTATGATCTTGTAAGCGCGTCTCTCTCTCTTGTATTGTTCTATGCTTGCCAGCGTGCTTTGCTAGGATTTTTGACCAATAATCCCTTTGTGCAGACAATGATTTCTACTACTGGCTGCTAAATTAGATATGTTGATGTCATACATGATACTACCTCGTACCTCCGTTCCTAAATATAAGTCTTTCTAGAGATTCCACTATAGGCTACATACGGAGCAAAATGAGTGAATCTACACTCAAAAATGCATCTATATACATTTGTATGTGGTCCATACTGGAATCTCTACAAAGACATATATTTAGGAACAGGGGCAGTACATTACACAAAATCGTAGGTGGCATGTAGGAATTCCAGTGCACTACATTAGGCTCCCTTAGAGTGCCTGCTAGTCCAGCATACAGAGTCATGGCTAGTTTATGGTACACACACAAACGTTAATTGATGGTTTAAATATGCGCAAGGGATATGCAATGTAGTATCATGTAGAGATGTCTGAAATTAGCCGTGTCAACTTGCAGATAGGGTTACACAATGAAAAAGTACAAGATGTATGTGGCGATTTCATGGAATATCACAAAAAAAGGAGAGGCAGCGGTGAGCCTATACAGTGTGCTATGGTACGTCACTCCTCCATTGCAATCATCGTGACATGTTATTTGTATGCCAGTTCTATTAGCCAAGTTTCTTAGGGACAGTTATTACGAGTTATCCTAAGAAAATAAGCACCTGTGAATATAAGCTCCATGTAATAAGCCAACCAGTTCTTTTCATTGCGTTTTCAGCTTATCTTTGGTATGATCAGTGGAAAGTCTAGATTGCATTATATTTTTTATTTTGCTGCCCATATGGAAATTAATTTGACTTGCAAACATCACAAATTGAACCCAGTGCAGTAATTAATATGATAGGAAAACAGACCATCACTATTTGCTCAAAATGCAAATACAAAGATACCATCTACTTGGCACAATCTACTTTGGTCAATGTTTTCCATAGAGATCCCATTGCCTAATTTAAACGAAGAACGCATGACCCACATTTAAATGAAGAACAATTATTTATTGAAATTCGATGGTCCAAGTGGCTGGTTATTATCGTATAGCAGCACCACCTGAAAGCATCATATAGCAGCAGCAGCAACTCATCATACAACAACAGCAGTCTGCAATTCATCATATACCAGCAGCAGCTCATAGCAATTCATCATATAGAAACAGCAGGAGCAGCTCATAGCAATTCATCATATAGCAGCAACAGGAGCAGCTCATAGCAATTCATCATATAGCAGCAGCAGGAGCAGCTTGTAGCAACTCATCATATAGCAGCAGCAGCAGCTCATAGCAATTCATCATATAGCAGCAGCAACAGCTCATAGAAACTCATCATACAGCAGCAGCTCATAGCAATTCATCATACAGCAGCAGCAGGAGCAGCTCATAGCAATGCATCATATAGCAGCAGCAGAAGCAACTCATAGCAATTCATCGTATAGTGGATCAGAATGAAAATTTGGCAAAAAATCAGAGGAGATCCTCACCTTGTTGGATGAGCTCATCCTTCAACAGCATCTCAAGGCCATAGCCTGGGAGGAGGGGAGGGGGAATAAGGTGCCTTCTGCCAAAGTGTGGCATCAGCCGTAGTTGTGCAGCGCCCGCCGGAGTAGTGCGTTGGATGAACCACATTGGAGCAGCTGCTGGAGACCATGAGAATGAGGGGCGGCGCCAGAGGGAGGAGAAGCCATGGAGATTTTCCCCTACCCACCGGCCATGTAGCCTAGCTGGACATAGCATCGTCGAGGACAAGGCCAGATGGGACCAGTGGCGACGGCTCGCTGGAGGAACCCTAGTGCTGCAGGCAGGGGATCGAGGTAGAGGGAAAGGGGAGAGGAGATGCAAGCGGGCAGGGCAATGAATGCTTGTGTGTTTGTTTTTACTTGAGGGTCGGGTGTGACACGGGCGTCAGCAATTGCATTTTGAGTGTAATATAGGCAGACAACAGAGTCATTTCACTATTCCCCTTCCCTTCAATTTTTAGTGAGGTTCTACCCGAAACACCCCCCTCCAAAGCGAAATTAGTTAAGCCCAAGCCCATAACTCAAAAATGACTTCTTTACATCTTTTATGGCTTATTTTGACAATATGCCCTGAAAAGGCGGAATAGAACTGGCCCTTAACCTGCAATTCAATTGTGCGTGCAATGATGAATCACTCCTGCCTGCTATCTGTACATTTAGGCATCATCATACATGGCATAACCTAATACATGTGCATTCCATTGTAGAATCTGGAATATGCAATGTTTATGTTAGTTCATACGTTGCACATGATGTTTAAATGCCCCTTAAATCTGGTCGGTCAAGTGATGGTCTTTAAGCCTCCTTCTTTGCTTCTTTTCTTGATATGTAAGATTTTCTCACACATCTGTTCAATTGCTTGTTTGCATCAGCCAGCCATACTAGGACTATTTGCTTTGATTACTTGTTGTTTTTTACCTAACACTCTAACAGAGTTTGTCAACGTTTTAAACACTAAGGGCTGCTATAGTGGGGCCTTGTCTAACTCATAGGTGACATAAAGGTTTGGCTGTACACCACAGTAGGCTCTCCAAGAGTACCTGGAGATCCAGTTCGAAGGTATGCCTAGTTTTTACATAGTGCAGACATTCATTTCATTGTGTGCAAGTGCAAGAGATGCAACATGTTTCATTATGTGGTGTTGTTTTGTTATAATCTCATCCTTTTGTGTTCACAGACTGGAAATGATGCATATTTATCTTCCAAGGAGACGAGTAACTAGTTTGTGTCACCTTGCAGAGGGGGTGCATTGAAGATAAGATTGAGGATTTCCAAGTACAAGATGTTAGGAAGGAGCCTTGCAAGAGAAGTAGGAGATGCGCTGAGCCTCTTCAACCTGCTAAGATAAGTCACTGTATGCAACTCGACAGTTCAACTCCTTGTTTGTTTCAGGCATAGTTAATTTTCTCTTTTCAATTGTTTTATTTGTCCTCAGTTAATGAGATGCCCAAATAATCATGCCTGATGTTCGGTACTTGTATCACTATTAGTTGACATAATTAAAGGCCTTACCATTTAATTACTCCGCCAAAGTGTGCCTGAAGCTTTGAAGTCTATTAACCAACTATTATTGCATGAGGCTCACAATCTAGTTTATACTACGCTAATGATTGCATAGTTTTGCCTGCTGTAGTATGTTTGTATGAAACCCTCTGCTGTTCATTATGCTCCCTAAGACTTTAATTGAGGCACATAATGGCCAACTGCTTGCTTACTTATACGCAACGTGTTGTCTAAATTTGTAACTTGCCTGTGGTTTCGATTGGGCCCCAACATCATGCTCCTCTGGTGAGCTAAGAGGGATTTCTGTCTGCAGGCTGCACAGACTATCTTTTTTATAATTTTTAAAATAGCACCTGCTTATGCTTCATGATGTGTAACATTTTTTTTTGAAAGTGACGTGTAACATTATTGTAAGTCATGTTTTTCCATGTAGTACAAAATAGTGTCTTGTTCGCTTCACTGTTGTAACTATATTTTTGCCCTAGTCATGTGTACTTGCAGAAACATTTCAGGATGAAGTGACATCAACACAAAGATCTGCGAGCAGTGTGACATGGCCCTTACCGAATGATTATGGTTGGAACTGGAATGTGCTGATGTTCTCGAGCATCAACTAGAGGTGGCAAGACAACGTGTACATGATTGTCAACATATAATCAACAAGTTGAGACTTTGACATGTAGGTATTAGATGCAGGAGTCAAAAAAATGAAACAAGACACTGAGGTAACCATGAAGGAATTGGAGATTTTGTAGACTGAAATTTTTGCTATCTGAATTCGGCCAATCCTATTTCTTGAAGAGACTATAATTCAAATGGAGTTAAGCTGATGCGCGTCCATGATGTATGAGCTGTATTTGCCCAGTGTATGTAATTTGTTGTTTGTGTATCTTTATTATCACCTGTGCCGAACCATAATGCCTAGTGGGTATAATCGGTTGTAATTTCTTTATTGTATAGTGTAGGATTATTCTACCTTTCTATGCCTTGATCTCTTTGTTGTAATAGTGTAGGCTTTTTAGAGGTGATAGTATTGAGTAGGATAATTCTTTGAATATGCTATATCGTTCAAATGGGGGCCAATTCGCCCGACCATGGCCCTTCATGGGCTGTCGGATCCATGGGCCTTCTACGTCTCGTAGGATCCATGGGCCTTCTACGTCTCGTAGGTTCCATGGGCCTTCTACGTCTTGTAGGATCCATGGGCCGCTGGCTCATTTATGGCTCTTGTACGGGCCTTTAATGGGCCGTAGACGGGCCTTTAATGGAAACCGTATGTTTTATGGGCTGACCATAACGGGTCGTTAATAGGCCGTATTTGGTGATGCTATGAAAATGGCCCAACAGACTAACGGTCCAGAAACGGGCCGACTGTAACGACAGGCTGAATTTGGCCCACAAGCAGAAAATGACAGTAACGGGCCATAAGTAACCGAATGCTGCAAATGAGCCCAAGAATAAATGGGCCCTCAGAAGGCCAAAAGTTAACTTGGGCTGGAAACGGCCGAACGGAATAAAGGGCCGTTAATGGGTATAAAGTGATACACTGTTCATTACGGGCATGTTTCACCATGGGCCATTAATGGGTGTAAAGTAATACACTATTCATTACGCGCCAGTTTTAGCATGGGCCGCTAATGGGCCAAGAGTTCAAAGGGCCTCATATGGGCCGAAAGACGTCATGGGCTATACATGGGCCAGAAGTGAAAACGGGCTGGAATCATAGTGGACGGCCCAGATGATGCTACTGGGCCTAATTCGGATAGGGCGTAATGGGCCTTGGGTTAGCGGGCTGTAAATGGGCTATATGTGAACAGGCCATTAACAGGCTTTCCATGGGCCGGCCCGCCAGCTTTTGACCATGTCAAATGGGCCGGCCCGCCAGCTTTTGACCAAATCAAACGGGCCGGCCTTTTCACAAGAATGGGCCACTGTTGGGCCGTGCCACGTGTCGACGTATCATAGGCGCCTATCTGACCCACTAACGAGCTGACACGTGTTTCGTCCGGCCAAAAAGAACTTTACACGTGGAAATTTCCCATTGGTCGGGGCTGTTAACGGGTTATCGGATCCAAAACCCGACCCGATAGCTTAACGGTGTTCCGTTACGGTGGATGCCACGTGTCGGTCACCCTTGACGAAAGCACTTCTGTGACGCGCGATTTATCGTCATGGAAGTGGACACTTCCGTGACGATAATTTTGGTAATGTCATGGAACACTTCTACGGCAGCACATGTATGACTATCTTGATTCTGTCATAAATTTGTCATGGATGTACATGCATGACAAAAAAGCGACCTATTGTGAACAACACGTATCATCACGGAAGTGTATTTTTTTGTAGTGCATACCACTGCTTAAAACCCTTGGCTACAAGTCTGGCTTTGTAACGATCAACAGTGCCATCTGATTTTCTTTTAGTCCTATAGACCCATTTGCAGTCAATCAGATTTTTACCTTGCGGTCGAGGAACCAAATGAAGGAAATATGCCCTAGAGGCAATAATAAAGTTATTATTTATTTCCTTACATATCATGATAAATGTTTATTATTCATGCTAGAATTGTATTAACCGGAAACATAATACATGTGTGGATATATAGACAAACAGAGTGTCACTAGTATGCCTCTACTTGACTAGCTTGTTAATGAAAGATGGTTAAGTTTCCTAACCATAGACAAAGGAGTTGTCATTTGATTAACAAGGTCACATCATTAGTTGAATGATCTGATTGACATGACCCATTCCAATAGCTTAGCACCCGATCGTTTAGTATGTTGCTATTGCTTTTGTTCATGACTTATACATGTTCCTTTGACTATGAGATTATGCAACTCCCGTTTACCGTAGGAACACTTTGTGTGCTACCAAACGTCACAACGTAACTGGGTGATTATAAAGGTGCTCTACAGGTGTCTCCGAAAGTATTTGTTGGGTTGGCGTATTTCGAGATTAGGATTTGTCACTCCGAATGTCGGAGAGGTATCTCAGGGCCTTCTCGGTAATGCACATCACATAAGCCTTGCAAGCATTGCAACCAATGA
Source organism: Aegilops umbellulata (assembly GCA_032464435.1). Lineage (NCBI taxonomy): Eukaryota > Viridiplantae > Streptophyta > Magnoliopsida > Poales > Poaceae > Aegilops > Aegilops umbellulata. Next base: position 459,217,769 of record CP136057.1, on the reverse strand, counting down.
GTTGGTTGCGGGATGATGTATTACGGAACGAGTAAAGAGACTTGCCGGTAACGAGATTGAACTAGGTATTGGATACCGACGATCGAATCTCGGGCAAGTAACATACCGATGGACAAAGGGAACAACGTATGTTGTTATGCGGTCTGACCGATAAAGATCTTCGTAGAATATGTAGGAGCCAATATGGGCATCCAGGTCCCGCTATTGGTTATTGACCGGAGACGTGTCTCGGTCATGTCTACATTGTTCTCGAACCGTAGGGTCCGCACACTTAAGGTTACGATGACAGTTATTATGAGTTTATGCATTTTGATGTACCGAAGGAGTTCGGAGTCCCGGATGTGATCACAGACATGACGAGGAGTCTCGAAATGGTTGAGACATAAAGATTGATATATTGGACGGCTATATTCGGACATCGAAATGGTTCTGAGAGGTTTCGGATATTACCGGAGTGCTGGAGGGGTTATTGGGCCGCGAGGGGAGAGAGAGGGCCGTGCCAGGAGGTGGCGCCCCCCCCATGAGGAGTCCGAATTGGACAAGGAGGGGGGGCGTGTCCCCCCTTTCCCTCTCCCTCTCCCTCTCCTTCCTTCCCCCTTCCCCCTCCTAGTTGGACTAGGAAAGGGGAGTCCTACTCCCACTAGGAGGAGGACGCCCCCTCCCTTGGCGCGCCCCTAGGGCCGGCCGGCCCTCCCCCCTTGCTCCTTTATATACGGGGGCAGGGGGCACCCCAAGACACACAATTGATCAACGTGATCGTTCCTTAGCCGTGTGCGGTGCCCCCCTCCACCATATTCCACCTCGGTCATATTATCGCGGTGCTTAGGCGAAGCCCTGCGTCGGTAGTACATCAAGATCGTCACCACGCCGTCATGCTGACGGAACTCTTCCCCGAAGCTTTGCTGGATCGGAGCCCGGGGAAGGTCATTGAGCTGAACGTGTGCCAAGAACTCGGAGGTGCCGGAGTAACGGTGCTTGGATCGGTCGGATCGTGAAGACGTACGACTACATCAACCGCGTTGATATAACGCTTCCGCTTTCGGTCTACGAGGGTACGTAGACAACACTCTCCCCTCTCGTTGCTATGCATCACCATGATCTTGCGTGTGCGTAGGAATTTTTTTGAAATTACTACGTTCCCCAACAGTGGCATCAGAGCCTAGGTTTTATGGTTTGATGTTATTTGCACGAGTAGAACACAAGTGAGTTGTGGACGATACAAGTCATACTGCCTACCAGCATGTCATACTTTGGTTCAGCGGTATTGTTGGATGAGACGACCCGGACCAACCTTACGCGTACGCTTACGCGAGACTGGTTCCCTCGACGTGCTTTGCACACAGATGGCTTGCGGGAGACTGTCTCGCCAACTTTAGTTGAACCAAGTGTGGCTACGCCCGGTCCTTGAGAAGGTTAGAACGGAGTCTATTTGACAAACTACCGTTGTGGTTTTGATGCGTAGGTAAGATGAGTTCTTGCTTAAAGCCCGTAGCAGCCACGTAAAACTTGCAACAAAAAAAGTAGAGGACGTCTAACTTGTTTTTGGAGGGCATGTTGTGATGTGATATGGTCAAGACATGATGCTATATTTTATTGTATGAGATGATCATGTTTTGTAACCGAGTTACCGGCAACCGGCAGGAGCCGTATGGTTGTCGCTTTATTGTATGCAATGCAATCGCCCTGTAATGCTTTACTTTATCACTAAGCGGTAGCGATAGTCGTAGAAGCATAAGATTGGCGAGACGACAACAATGCTACGATGGAGATCAAGGTGTCGCGCCGGTGACGATGGTGATCATGATGGTGCTGCAGAGATGGAGATCACGAAGCACAAGATGATGATGGCCATATCATATCACTTATATTGATTTGCATGTGATGTTTATCTTTTATGCATCTTATCTTGCTTTGATTGACGGTAGCATTATAAGATGATCTCTCACTAAATTATCAAGAAGTGTTCTCCTCGAGTATGCACCGTTGCCAAAGTTCGTCGTGCCCAGACACCACGTGATGATCGGGTGTGATAAGCTCTACGTCCATCTACAACGGGTGCAAGCCAGTTTTGCACACGCGGAATACTCGGGTTATACTTGACGAGCCTAGCATATGCAGATATGGCCTCGGAACACGGAGACCGAAAGGTCGAACGTGAATCATATAGTAGATATGATCAACATGATGATGTTCACCATTGAGAACTAATCCATTTCACGTGATGATCGGTTATGGTTTAGTTTGATTTGGATCACGTGATCACTTAGAAGATTAGAGGGATGTCTATCTAAGTGGGAGTTCTTAAGTAATATGATTAATTGAACTTAAATTTATCATGCACTTAGTCCCTGATAGTATCTTGCTTGTTTATGTTAATTGTAGATAGATGGCTCGTGCTATCGTTCCGTTGAATTTTAATGCGTTCCTTGAGAAAGCAAAGTTGAAAGATGATGGTAGCAATTACACGGACTGGGTCCGTAACTTGAGGATTATCCTCATTGCTGCACAGAAGAATTACGTCCTGGATGCACCGCTAGGTGCCAGGCCTGCTGCTGGAGCAACACCAGGATTTATGAACGTCTGGCAGAGCAAAGCTGATGACTACTCGATAGTTCAGTGTGCCATGCTTTACGGCTTAGAACCGGGACTTCAACGACGGTTTGAGAACCATGGAGCATATGAGATGTTCCAGGAGTTGAAGTTGATATTCAAACAGAATGCCCGGATTGAGAGATATGAGGTCTCCAATAAGTTCTATAGCTGCAAGATGGAAGAGAATGGGTCTGTCAGTGAGCACATACTCAGAATGTCTGGGTATTACAATCACTTGAGTCAACTGGGAGTTAATCTTCCGGATGATTGTGTCATTGACAGAATTCTTCAATCACTGCCACCAAGCTACAAAGGCTTCGTGATGAACTATAATATGCAAGGGATAGATAAGACTATGCCCGAGCTCTTCGCAATGCTAAAGGCTGCGGAGGTAGAAATCAAGAAGGAGCATCAAGTGTTGATGGTCAATAAGACCACCAGTTTCAAGAAGAAGGGCAAAGGGAAGAAGAAGGGGAACTTCAAGAAGAACAGCAAACAAGTTGCTTCTCAAGTGAAGAAACCCAAGTCTGGACCTAAGCCTAAAACTGAGTGCTTCTACTGCAAGCAGACTGGTCACTGGAAGCGGAACTGCCCCAAGTATCTGGCGGACAAGAAGGATGGCAAGGTGAACAAAGGTATATGTGATATACATGTTATTGATGTGTACCTTACTAGAGCTCGCAGTAGCACCTGGGTATTTGATACTGGTTCTGTTGCTAATATTTGCAACTCGAAACAGGGACTACGGATTAAGCGAACACTGGCAAAGGACGAGGTGACGATGCGCGTGGGAAATGGTTCCAAAGTCGATGTGATCGCGGTCGGCACACTACCTCTACATCTACCTTCGGGATTAGTATTAGACCTAAATAATTGTTATTTGGTGCCAGCGTTGAGCATGAACATTATATCTGGATCTTGTTTGATGCGAGACGGTTATTCATTTAAATCAGAGAATAATGGTTGTTCTATTTATATGAATAATATCTTTTATGGTCATGCACCCTTGAAGAGTGGTCTATTTTTGATGAATCTCGATAGTAGTGATACACATATTCATAATGTTGAAGCCAAAAGATGCAGAGTTGATAATGATAGTGCAACTTATTTGTGGCACTGCCGTTTAGGTCATATCGGTGTAAAGCGCATGAAGAAACTCCATACTGATGGACTTTTGGAACCACTTGATTATGAATTACTTGGTACTTGCGAACCGTGCCTCTTAGGCAAGATGACTAAAACACCGTTCTCCGGTACTATGGAGAGAGCAACAGATTTATTGGAAATCATACATACAGATGTATGTGGTCCGATGAATATTGAAGCTCGTGGCGGATATCGTTATTTTCTCACCTTCACAGATGATTTAAGCAGATATGGGTATATCTACTTAATGAAACACAAGTCTGAAACATTTGAAAAGTTCAAAGAATTTCAGAGTGAAGTTGAAAATCATCGTAACAAGAAAATAAAGTTTCTACGATCTGATCGTGGAGGAGAATATTTGAGTTACGAGTTTGGTCTACATTTGAAACAATGCGGAATAGTTTTGCAACTCACGCCACCCGGAACACCACAGCGCAATGGTGTGTCCGAACATCGTAATCGCACTTTACTAGATATGGTGCGATCTAGTATGTCTCTTACAGATTTACCGCTATCGTTTTGGGGTTATGCTCTAGAGACGGCCGCATTCACGTTAAATAGGACACCGTCAAAATCCGTTGAGATGACGCCTTATGAACTATGGTTTAGCAAGAAACCAAAGTTGTCGTTTCTTAAAGTTGGGGGCTGCGATGCTTATGTGAAAAAGCTTCAACCTGATAAGCTCGAACCCAAATCGGAGAAATGTGTCTTCATAGGATACCCAAAGGAAACAGTTGGGTACATCTTCTATCACAGATCTGAAGGCAAGATATTTGTTGCTAAAAATGGATCCTTTCTAGAGAAGGAGTTTCTCTCGAAAGAAGTGAGTGGGAGGAAAGTAGAACTTGATGAGGTAACTGTACATGCTCCCTTATTGGAAAGTAGTTCATCACAGGAACCGGTTTCTGTGACATCTACACCAATCAGAGAAGAAGTTAGTGATGATGATCATGAAACTTCAGATCAAGTAATTACTGAACCTCGTAGATCAACCAGAGTGAGATCCGCACCAGAGTGGTACGGCAGTCCTATTCTGGAAATCATGCTACTAGATCATGACGAACCTACGAACTATGAAGAAGCGATGGTGAGCCCAGATTCCGCAAAATGGCTGGAAGCCATGAAATCTGAGATGGGATCCATGTATGAAAACAAAGTGTGGACTTTGGTTGACTTGCCCGAGGGTCGGCAAGCAATAGAGAACAAGTGGATCTTTAAGAAGAAGACTGACGCCGACGGTAATGTTACTGTCTACAAAGCTTGACTTGTCGCAAAGGGTTTTCGACAAGTTCAAGGGATTGACTACGATGAGACCTTCTCACCCGTAGCGATGCTTAAGTCTGTCCGAATCATGTTAGCAATTGCCACATTTTATGATTATGAAATTTGGCAAATGGATGTAAAGACTGCATTCCTGAATGGGTTTCTGGAAGAAGAGTTGTATATGATGCAACCAGAAGGTTTTATTGATCCAAAGGGAGCTGACAAAGTATGCAAGCTCCAGCGATCCATTTATGGACTGGTGCAAGCATCTCGGAGTTGGAATAAATGTTTTGATAGTGTGATCAAAGCATTTGGGTTTGTACAGACTTTTGGAGAAGCCTGTATTTACAAGAAAGTGAGTGGGAGCTCTGTAGCATTTCTAATATTATATGTAGATGACATATTACTGATTGGAAATGATATAGAATTTCTGGATAGCATAAAGGGATATTTGAATAAGAGTTTTTCAATGAAATACCTCGGTGAAGCTGCTTACATATTGGGCATTAAGATCTATAGAGATAGATCAAGACGCTTAATTGGACTTTCACAAAGCACATACCTTGACAAGATTTTGAAGAACTTCAAAATGGATCAAGCGAAGAAAGGGTTCTTGCCTGTATTGCAAGGTGTGAAGTTGAGTCAGACTCAATGCCCGACCACTGCAGAAGATAGAGAGAAGATGAAAGATGTTCCCTATGCTTCAGCCATAGGCTCTATCATGTATGCAATGCTGTGTACCAGACCTGATGTGTGCCTTGCTATAAGTTTAGCAGGGAGGTACCAAAGTAATCCAGGAGTGGATCACTGGAAAGCGGTCAAGAATATCCTGAAGTACCTGAAAAGGACTAAGGAAATGTTTCTCATGTATGGAGGTGACAAAGAGCTCATCGTAAAAGGTTACGTTGATGCAAGCTTTGACACTGATCCGGACGATTCGAAATCGCAAACCGGATACGTATTTACATTAAACGGTGGAGCTGTCAGTTGGTGCAGTTCTAAACAAAGCGTCGTGGCGGGATCTACATGTGAAGCGGAGTACATAGCTGCTTCGGAAGCAGCAAATGAAGGAGTCTGGATGAAGGAGTTCATATCCGATCTAGGTGTCATACCTAGTGCATCGGGTCCAATGAAAATCTTTTGTGACAATACTGGAGCAATAGCCTTGGCGAAGGAATCCAGATTTCACAAGAGAACAAAGCACATCAAGAGACGCTTCAATTCCATCCGGGACTTAGTCCAGGTGGGAGACATAGAGATTTGCAAGATACATACGGATCTGAATGTGGCAGACCCGTTGACTAAGCCTCTTCCACGGGCAAAACATGATCAGCACCAAGACTCCATGGGTGTTAGAATCATTACTGTGTAATCTAGATTATTGACGATAATTTTGTTAATGTCATGGAACACTTCTACGGCAGCACATGTATGACTATCTTGATTCTGTCATAAATTTGTCATGGATGTACATGCATGACAAAAAAGCGACCTACTGTGAACAACACGTATCATCACGGAAGTGTATTTTTTTGTAGTGCATACCACTGCTTAAAACCCTTGGCTACAAGTCTGGCTTTGTAACGATCAACAGTGCCATCTGATTTTCTTTTAGTCCTATAGACCCATTTGCAGTCAATCAGATTTTTACCTTGCGGTCGAGGAACCAAATGAAGGAAATATGCCCTAGAGGCAATAATAAAGTTATTATTTATTTCCTTACATATCATGATAAATGTTTATTATTCATGCTAGAATTGTATTAACCGGAAACATAATACATGTGTGGATATATAGACAAACAGAGTGTCACTAGTATGCCTCTACTTGACTAGCTTGTTAATGAAAGATGGTTAAGTTTCCTAACCATAGACAAAGGAGTTGTCATTTGATTAACAAGGTCACATCATTAGTTGAATGATCTGATTGACATGACCCATTCCAATAGCTTAGCACCCGATCGTTTAGTATGTTGCTATTGCTTTTGTTCATGACTTATACATGTTCCTTTGACTATGAGATTATGCAACTCCCGTTTACCGTAGGAACACTTTGTGTGCTACCAAACGTCACAACGTAACTGGGTGATTATAAAGGTGCTCTACAGGTGTCTCCGAAAGTATTTGTTGGGTTGGCGTATTTCGAGATTAGGATTTGTCACTCCGAATGTCGGAGAGGTATCTCAGGGCCTTCTCGGTAATGCACATCACATAAGCCTTGCAAGCATTGCAACCAATGAGTTGGTTGCGGGATGATGTATTACGGAACGAGTAAAGAGACTTGCCGGTAACGAGATTGAACTAGGTATTGGATACCGACGATCGAATCTCGGGCAAGTAACATACCGATGGACAAAGGGAACAACGTATGTTGTTATGCGGTCTGACCGATAAAGATCTTCGTAGAATATGTAGGAGCCAATATGGGCATCCAGGTCCCGCTATTGGTTATTGACCGGAGACGTGTCTCGGTCATGTCTACATTGTTCTCGAACCGTAGGGTCCGCACGCTTAAGGTTACGATGACAGTTATTATGAGTTTATGCATTTTGATGTACCGAAGGAGTTCGGAGTCCCGGATGTGATCACGGACATGACGAGGAGTCTCGGAATGGTCGAGACATAAATATTGATATATTGGACGGCTATATTCGGACATCGGAATGGTTCCGAGAGGTTTCGGATATTACTGGAGTGCCGGAGGGGTTACCAGAACCCCCCGGGGGAAGTATGGGCCTTATTGGGCCGCGAGGGGAGAGAGAGGGCCACGCCAGGAGGTGGCGCGCGCCCCCCCATGAGGAGTCCGAATTGGACAAGGAGGGGGGGCGCGGCCCCCCTTTCCCTCTCCCTCTCCCTCTCCTTCCTTCCCCCCTTCCCCCTCCTAGTTGGACTAGGAAAGGGGAGTCCTACTCCCACTAGGAGGAGGACTCCCCCTCCCTTGGCGCACCCCTAGGGCCGGCCGGCCCTCCCCCCTTGCTCCTTTATATACGGGGGCAGGGGGGCACCCCAAGACACACAATTGATCGACGTGATCGTTCCTTAGCCGTGTGCGGTGCCCCCCCTCCACCATATTCCACCTCGGTCATATTGTCGCGGTGCTTAGGCGAAGCCCTGCATCGGTAGTACATCAAGATCGTCTCCACGCCGTCATGCTGACGGAACTCTTCCCCGAAGCTTTGCTGGATCGGAGCCCGGGGTCATCGAGCTGAACGTGTGCCAAGAACTCGGAGGTGCCGGAGTAACGGTGCTTGGATCGGTCGGATCGTGAAGACGTACGACTACATCAACCGCGTTGATATAACGCTTCCGCTTTCGGTCTACGAGGGTACGTAGACAACACTCTCCCCTCTCGTTGCTATGCATCACCATGATCTTGCGTGTGCGTAGGAATTTTTTTGAAATTACTACGTTCCCCAACACCAAATGCCAAGTCTTGTTTTTCTGCAATGCTGAATATTCCTCCTCCATTGCTTGTTTCCATTTAGGATCACCAAAAGCTTCATGCAAAGTGCGAGGTTCACCTGATAGACATGCTAGACCAAATTTAGAAATATTTTTGTAATTGATGCGATTGATAACTCCCTGTTGTAGACGGTTGCGTGGCGGTGTAGTCGCAGCAGCAGGAGTGTTTGGCGCATCAAATCCAGGTGGAGCCATAGGATAGGTTGGTGCAGGAAAAGTTGCCGCAGAGGATCCACAAGGAGCAGCTGGAGGCGGATCAGTTGGAGGCGATCCCGAGGTGGAAGCACGGGGCACCGCACGAGCGCCTGGGGACGCAACAGCGCCAGCAGACACGCGCACGCGCGCACGCACAGGCTGTCGGCTCGGTCGGAAGGCACAGCTAGATCAGGAGTCGGAGCAGAGGAGCCCAAGCCCGCCACATGCCCCATGGGCCGGCTGGGGACTGGCTGCTCGCACGTGGAAGGGCCGTCGGTGGGCTTCACGGAGCCCGAAGGAGATCGCCTTCGAGCGCCTGTCGCACCTGGCGACCCTAATCCCGACGAAGATGGCGCGTCAGACTCGTCCGTCACGGATCCCAAACCAGATTTGCGCAGGGTTGAATTGGCATCTTGTGGGCGCATGAAATATTGATCATTTGGCATAAAATTGACATCATTTTCAGCACCGTTTCCTCCTCTGTTTGATCCTGCATCATCACACTCAGCCAAAGGGTTAGGAGGGTTAGTCAAAGATGAGTCATGACAGTTATTAGCACCCCCATAATGGACACCAGAGACATTAGAAGGAGGCACCAAATTTCTTTGCGAAGGAGAGCTCCGTCATTTGGGTGGAGTTTTTCGAAAGGGAATTGAGTCTCATCAAAAACAACATCGCGAGAGATATAAACTCGCCCACTAGACACATCAAGACACTTAACTCCTTTGTGTTTGGCACTATAGCCAAGAAAGACACACTGAGTAGAGCGAAACATGAGTTTGCGTTTGTTGTGAGGACGCAAATTCGGCCAACAAGCACAGCCAAAAACACGAAGAGATGTGTAGACAGGTTTAGTATGCAAGAGACGTTTCGTGGGAGTTTCATTGTTGATAACACGACTAGGAAGAATATTGATGAGATGCACAATAGTAAGAAAAGCTTCATCCCAAAATTTAAGAGGCATAGATGCAGCAGCTAGTAAAGCAAGGCCAACTTCAACAATATGCCTTTGCTTACGTTTCGCGGAACCATTCTATTGATGAGCATGTGGACAAGAGACATGATGGGAGATTCCTATTTGTTGGAAGAAAGAGTCTATTTTTTCGTACTCACCACCCCAATCAGATTGTACAACAAGAATCTTGCTATTAAATTGGCGTTCAACAAGAGCTTGAAAGTTGTGAAAGACTTGAAACACGTCAGATCTTTTCTTGAGAAGATAAAGCCAAGTATATTTGCTGTAATCATCAATGAAACTAACATAATAGGTATGTCTCCCAACGGAGGAAGGAGCGGGACCCCATACATCAGAAAAAACAAGTTCCAAAGGTTTAACAGAAATACTAATGGAAACGGGATATGGTAATTGATGACTTTTAGCTCTCTGACATGAATCACAAATAGTGTCTGAACTATGCTCACCAATAGGTGGGAGCTTATTTTTACTAAGAACTTGATGAACAATAGAAAAAGCAGGGTGGCCTAAACGATGATGCCATCTATCTAAGGAAAGTTTGATGACACCGAGCACTTGTTTATTGAATCTCCTAAACTTCGGAATCAACGGGTAGAGTCCATCCATGCATCTACCTCGATAAATTATTCTCCTCGTGGCTTGGTCCTTGATCAAAAAGAAGAATGGGTGAAACTCTAGAAACACATGGTTGTCAAGGGCAATACGATGAACAAAAAGGAGACTTTTTGAAGTACTAGGAACATGAAGAACATTATTTAGATGAATGTCTTTATGTGGGTTTTTAATAACTGAATGACCAACAGGACTTATCTCCATACCTGTCCCATCGGTGTTATGGACTTGATCCTGACCATGGTACCTCTTATGCATGGTGATCTTCTCAAGTTCACCAGTTATGTGTTTCGTGGCACCTGTGTCCGCGTACCAGTTTGTGTCAACTCCGTCGGAAGTGTCGACGGCAGCCGCTACCTTCTTCTTCCTGGAGTTATCCTCTGCATAGCGCCATTTGCAATCCTTTGCAATATGTTTAGGTTTCTTAAAGATTTGACAAACAACATCTTGTGAGGAACCACCACCACGATTTTGATAGTTGTTGTTGTTGTAGCCTCCACCGTTGCCATTATCATAGCCGCCACCGTAACCAGCGTTCTGGCCACGGTAGCCACCGCCGTGAGGATGACCCCCACCATAGCCGCCGGATTGGCCGCCACCACCATAGCTGTTGGGGCCGCGGTAGCCGCCACCTCCTTGGCCAGGATGTCCGCCGCTGCCCTGGCCAGGGTAGGTGCCACCGCCGCTGTTGTTATCCTTGCGCGACCGCCCCTTGTATAAGCCGCCACTACCACCGCGACTGTGTCCAGCCAGATTGGCCGAAGACTTGAAGCTGCCGGCACCACTGCTATGAAAAAGTTCAACACGCTGGTCGAAGTTGCTCACCATAGAGAAGAGATCATCGACGGAGGCTTGATCAGTGCGGACGTCCAGGGCTAAAATAATGGGTGTGTAGTCCATATCTAGGCCGGCGATGATGAAGGAGAGTAGCTGCCCATCGGTGATGGGTTCGCCGGCCATGGCGAGTTCGTCCGCAAGAGACCTCATGTGGCCGAAGTAGGTGGCTGCAGATTGATTTCCCTTCTGTGCGTTCGTCAAACTGAGACGAAGGTTGTTGATGCGAGACCTTGACGTAGAAGCAAACATGCTGGTCAAGGCTTTCCAGATCGCATGTGATCTCTCATGTGAAGCAACCTGAATCAACACCTCTTTGGAGAGATTGTTGAGCAGGTAGGCGAGCACTTGATGGTCCTCCCTTGCCCAGACCGTGTACTCGGGGTTGACGATGATCTGATCCTTGCCTGCGGAGTCTTTGGTGGTGATTGTTTTGTGAGGTCCGGGAGAGGAGTTGCCCAGGTAGCCAAACATGCCCGCAACTCGAATCTGCGATAGCACTTGGGCGCGCCATAGGATGAAGTTTGTTCTGGTAAGTTTCTCCGAGACCTGGGAGTTGAGGGAGAAGGTTGATGCGGAGCTTGAGGAGGACGCCATGGCAGGAGCTTGAAGGAATAGCTAGATGTGATGGAAGGGAAGGGCTCTGTATACCATGTAAAAGTACGATGAAGTGTCTCAACCCTCTCGTAAGAGGGTGAAAGCACAAGTGCTCCCTAGGTGGTTTTGGTAATTAATGTCAACATATCTCTTGTTGGACTAACACTTTTATCTAGTATATTTCGAATAAGTTCAACAATGGAGTGGCATGGACTAAAGGTTGTGGGAACTCCTTCAAGATGCTAAGGACAAAGGATTGGCTAAAGCTTCAAGCTCAAGACTCTTCATTTTACATTTTAGTGATCCAAGATCACATTGAGTCTATAGGAAAAGCCAATACTATCAGGGAGGGATGAGGTGTTGCTTAATGAGCCTCTTGCTTTATGTGCTTAGTGATATGCTCCAAAACCCTCAACTACTTTCCCATATCCACACTTGACCTAAACCCAAAGCCAAACTCGGTCATACCGATTCTTTCAACCCGGCGCCACCGAGTTTCACTTGTCATAAGCCACTGTCAAACCCTAGCAATTCGGTTCTACCGATAGGGATCTCGGTCTCACCGAGATGGGATTGCAATTTCTCTGTTTCCTTTTCGTAAATTTTCGGTCTCACCGAAAGAGCGGATCGGTCCCACCGAGATTGCAATGTAAACTCTCTGTTTCCTTTTTGTAACTTTTCGGTCTCACCGAAAGAGCAAATCGGTCCTACCGAGTTTACCTGACCAACTCTCTGGATAGCTTATTACCAAATCGGTCTCACTGAGTTTGTGTAATCGGTCTCACCGAGATTACGTTATGCCCTAACCCTAACCATATCGGTCCTACCGAGTTGCATGTCAGTCCCACCGAAAATCTCTAACGGTCACTAGGTTTACTAAATCGGTCCGACCGAGTTTGTTGATTCGGTCCCACCGAGATTGGTAAATTGTGTGTAACGGTTGGATTTTGTGTGGAGGCTATATATACCCCTCCACCTCCTCTTCATTCGTGGAGAGAGTCATCAGAACACATCTACACTTCCAACTCATATGTTCTGAGAGAGAACTACCTACCCTTGTGTTGAGGCCAAGATATTCCATTCCTACCATATGAATCTTGATCTCTAGCCTTCCCCAAGTTGCTTTCCACTCAAATCTTCTTTCCACCAAATCCAAATCCTGTGAGAGAGAGTTGAGTGTTGGGGAGACTATCATTTGAAGCACAAGAGCAAGGAGTTCATCATCAACACACCATTTGTTACTTCTTGGAGAGTGGTGTCTCCTAGATTGGCTAGGTGACACTTGGGAGCCTCCGACAAGATTGTGGAGTTGAACCAAGGAGTTTGTAAGGGCAAGGAGATCGCCTACTTCTTGTGGGATCTTGAGAAGATGTGTCTAGAGGGGGGTGATTAGACACTTAGGGATAAAGTTGCAGTTTTTAAACTTTTTTGGTTTAAGTGGAGTTTGGGCACAATTTCAACATACACAATACATATCAAGCAAGCATGCACAGAGTATATGAGCAGCGGAAAGTAAAGCATGCAACTTGCAAGAATGTAAAGGTAAGGGTTTGGAGAATTCAAAGTAATTGAGCACAACATGAACCAGCGGCAATGTATTCCGCTTCGGCGGTGGATAAGGATACTGAGTTTTGTTTCTTGGAGGACCAAGACACAAGAGATCTACCAAGAAATTGACAAGTACCTGAAGTGGACTTTCTATCAACCTTGTCTCCGGCATAATCCGAGTCAGAATAACCAACAAGATCAAAAGAGGACCTCTTAGGATACCAAATGCCAAAAGTTGGTGTCACATCCCTAGCTTATGGTACTGCCTGGTGTTTTGCATCTTGATGCATCATGTTTAAATTTCATGAAATTTGAAATGGGGTTTGATCAAACCCCTAGTACTGAAACAATGCAAATAGGTTCAACTTCAAAATATTTTCAAAGAACCCAAATTGGTTTGCAAAAATGTTCATGATTAATGGAAAAGGGTGAAAACCATATCCAGAGATGATGAATATTTTTCCAAGACATTTTTGGTATTTGAATTAACCCATATCGTATTTGAATTGGGGCACTTAAATTCTATAAATAATTTTAATTGCTCCAACATATTCTGAAAATAGCTAAGGGCCTCTGCAATATTTCAGTTAATGCCCAAAATTATTTTCAGGATTTATAAAAATGATTTAGTTTCTAAAACTAAATCAAAACAAATTGCAGAAAATAGCAAAACAGAAAGAAAATTAGAAAGGACGCGGAGAGAGAGAGAGTTTACCTGTGCAGCCCACCTGGTGGCCCACTTACCTGGCCCAGCCCACCAGAGCCGCCACCGTCTCCCACCTTGCGCCAGAAGGACGCGAGGCGTGTGGCCACCGCGCACCGGCACGCGCCCGGCCACCTCCTCCCTGCCTGGCTGCCCCCTTTCCCCTCTGGACGCCCTGGACGTCGACACGTACCCTCCCCGGCCCCTCTCACTCTCTCCCGAGTCGATCCCCTCCTCTATTCCCCTCCGTCGAGCTCCACCGAGCGAGCTCCTCGCCGCCGTTGCCGTAGCCGCAGCCACCGTGCTCCTCGCGCTCAGACGAACTACCAAGGAGCTCCGCCACCCCAGGCCCAACCACGGCCACCAACGGACGCGCCGTTGCGCCAGCTACCCGTAGGGCCCAACGGCGCCTCGAACGGTGCCCTGTAGGTGAAACCCGCACCTGCCCCGCCGCATTTGGCCTCATCGCCGGCTAAATGCTAGCGAGTTGACCATGTTTGACCCCGCTGACCGAGTTGACCAGGGTGGGCCTAGTTGACCCCCTGGTCTATGATAGATGGGACCCACCTGCTAATTAAGTTAGGATTAGGACTAACTAAAAATTAGTTAGACTAATGACACTGACACGCGGGACCCACTGGTCAGTTTGACCTGGACCGTGCGTGTTGACTTGCTGACGTCACGCTGACGCAAGACTAACGCAATAACTCTTTTTCTGGATTTATTTTTTATATAGGAAATTCCAGAAAATGTTGCAAACTTCTAAAATTCATAGTAAATCAACCGTGGCTCCAAATCAAACAAGTTATATATGAAAAATGATCAGAAAAATCCAATCTATCCATCTGTACTAATTTCATGCATGTTAGAGCAACCTAACCTTGCTGTTTAGATGAAACATGATAATGCACTTATATGAGTTCATAGCTTAGGTTGGTATTTGAATCCTTGATTCAAATAAGCTCAAAACCTTCTGATTATAGTTGCATTAGCCCAACACACCCATTTTACCATGTAATGATCATGCATCATATTGTGCACTGCATTGATTGTGTTTCTTTCTCAGTTGCCGGTATTTGTCCCCTCTCGATAGACGTGGTTCCGACGACGTGTTCGATGACACCGATGAAGAGCTATATTATCTTCAGAAGTGCCAGGCAAGCAAAACCCCCTTGTTCATTCCGATACAATCCCACTCTCTCGCTCCTGCTCTCTTTTATTGCATTAGGACAACTACGATTCAACTGTTACATGTTGCGGTAGTTGAACCCCTTTCCTTTGCATGACCTGCCATTGCCACAGTAAATAGATGAAACCCACTAGCATGAGTAGGAGTTGTTTGAGCCCTGATGTGCCTACTCATTCATGCTTGTTGTCATGCCTGCTACTGCTTAGAGTTGAGTCGGGTCTGATTCATCGGGAATGAATTGGAATGTGGTGAACATGTCCTACTGTTGAGAACTAAGAGTGTGAACACGAGTTGGTAAAGGTAGCGGTGAGAGGCCATGTAGGAGTACATGGTGGGTTGTCTCATTGCAGCCGTCCTTAGGAACTGAGTTATGTGTTTGTGATCCATGAACAGTTACTACCACACATTGGGCTCCGGGCGCTCCAAGCTCTCTCGACTTATTAATCAACCCAATCTCTGTCCAGGAGTTGCAACTAGTTTTTGGTGTTTGTAGGTAGTGTTAGTAGTCTACCAAGTGGCACCCGGTACAGGTGGGCTTGGGACAGACTAAGCACAGTGGCACGGTGTACCAAGTGGCACCCGGTTGGTGAGCTTGGGAACCCTGCTCACATCGTTTCGGGCTGTGAGCGACACCCCGACCGGATCTCCTTGCGGATGGAACCCGAATAGGCGATAAACCTGGACGAGAGACTTGCGTGGTTAGTCAGGTCGTGGCCGACTCCCTCGCCCAGCTTCCGCTTGAAGGTTGCCGAGGTACATGACGTGTACAGGGCGATAAGTGGCGAGAGCGTGTGTGAAGAAGTACACCCCTGCAGGGTTATCATTATCTATTCGAATAGCCGGATTCCTCGGGTATGGAAACTTGGACCCCTTGCATAGTTCATAGACAAGTGAAAGTGGATACTCTAAAATGCGCAAGATAAGCGTGAGTGCTATGGATGACGTTCTCGTAGGGAGACGGGAGCGGGTCCATAGTGGTGTATTGGTATGGTGAATATGTGGACTCATGTGCGCCACCTCAAAAGAGTTACTTGCAGTCGTAGTTCAGGTTAGCCACTGAGTCAAAGCTGGCTTGCTGCAGTTAAACTCCACCACCCCCTTTATTGATAGCGATGCATATGTAGATAGTTCTGATGTAAGTCTTGCTGGGTACATTTGTACTCACGTTTGCCTATTTTATGTTTTGCAGAGAGACGTCAGTCTCGCTAGTAGTTCCGTGTGGACTTCGACATTTAGCTTGATACCTCAACTACGATCTTGTGTCCTCGGCAGGATCTGGTAGATAGTCAGGCTTCTCAGCCTTTTTCATTTGTAGATGTCTGTACTCAGACATGTTAAGCTTCCGCATGTGTTTTGTCTTCTATGCTCTGAATGTTGGGTCATGAGACCCATGATTGTAATATCTCGCTCCTCGGAGCCTAATGAATAAATACTTGAGTCGTAGAGTCTTGTTATGATGCCATGTTGTATTTACACATATCGAGCATATTGTGTGTATGATTGAAATGCTTGGTATGTGTGGGATCTGACAACCTAGTTGTTTATCCTCGGCAGCCTCTCTTATGGGGAAATGTAGTCTAGTGCTTCCTTGAGCCATAGTAGTCCGCTATAGCCCGGTTCACCGGAGTCCTGCTAGCCCAGCACTACTGCTCAGGACACTTGACTGGCCGGCATGTGTTTCACTTCAATCCTGTGTCTGTCCCTTCGGGGAAATGTCACGCGATGACATCCGGAGTCCTGCCTAGCCTGCTACAGCCCGGGTTACCGGAGTCCTGTTAGCACAGTGCTACAGCCCGAATTCACACGCTATTGACCGACATGCTTGAAGGTGATTCATGTATGCCTGTCCCCATGGGTTAGTGCTGCTTTGGGGTCACGACTAGCCATGTTGGCCCGGGATCTTTGTCATATGGATGCTAGCAACACTATCATATACGTGAGCCAAAAGGCGCAAACGGTCCCGGGCCAAGTAAGGTGTCACCCGTGGGAATATCGTGCGTGAGGCCGCAAAGTGATATGATGTGTTACATGCTAGATCGGTGTGACTTAGGATCGGGGTCCCGACATTTGGTATATGAATTAAGTATCTCACTATTCTTTTCACGGCCTTAAGATGACATTCTTTAGGAGCAGCTTGATATCGTGCAAACATGCACACACTTAGAATAATATCGGGACGTGAAGCACATAGGTATAACAATGAACCAATCATAGAGCGATAAACCTTTTGATCAACCGGTTCACCATCTTTGGTCAAATCATTATGTCCACTAGTAGGCATGGGTGTAGGCATACCTTTGCATTCTTGCATATTGAACTTCTTGAATAAGTCTTTGGTGTACTTTGTTTGAGACAAATGTACCTTCCTTAGTTTGCTTGATTTGCAAACCGAGAAAGAATTTGAGTTCACTGATCATAGACATCTCAAACTTCTTCGACATTAGCTTTCCAAACTTTTCACTAAAAAGAGGGTTAGTTGAACCAAATATGATATCATCAACATAAATTTGGCATACAAATAGTTCTCCATTAACTCTTTTAGTAAAAAGTGTGGAATCAATTTTTCCAATTTCAAAACCACTTGCAATAAGGAACTTGGTCAAGCATTTATACCATGCTCTAGGAGCTTGTTTAAGACCATAAAGGGCTTTGTGAAGTTTGTAAACATGATTTGGTTTCTTAGGATTGACAAAGCCGGGAGGTTGTTTGACATAAACTTCCTCCTCTATTTCACCATTTAGAAAAGCACTTTTAATGTCCATTTGGTACAAGGTGATATTATGGTGATTAGCATAGGCAAGTAAGATGCGAATGGACTCAAGTCTAGCAACGGGAGCATATGTCTCACCATAGTCCATACCTTCGACTTGTGTGTACCCTTGGGCGACGAGGCGTGCTTTGTTGCGAACCACTTGTCCATCTTCATCTTCCTTGTTGCGAAACACCCATTTGGTACCAATGATGTTGTGGTTGTTGTCGGGCTTCTCAACCAATGTCCAAACTTGGTTTCTCTCAAAGTTGTGTAGCTCTTCATGCATAGCGTTTATCCAGTCCGGATCTTCCAATGCTTATTCAACCTTCATAGGTTCAATGCTAGAGATGAATGAATAGTTTTCACAAAAGTTAGCTAAACGAATTTTTGAGCGAGTGATTCTCCCAGTTTGAATATCTTTGTAGATTTGCTCGACGGGATGATCTTTCGCAATTCTTGCTCGAACTCGTGTAAGCTTTTGCTTGGGTCGGGGTGGAACATCCTATTCATCTTGTTCTTCTTCTTCTTGGCCTTCTTCATTGTTGACGTTGTTGTTCTCTTGTCGTGGTGGAGAAGGAGGTTGTTGATGTTCATCTTGGTGTACTTCCTCGTTTTCTTCATCTTGACGAGTCCCACTTCTGGATGCTTCTGTATCAGCTATTGCGGCGGCGGGGCATTTCTTTCTCCTCGCATGGGGTGCTGCGTCGGAGCGGCATCCTTGCGCCAGGGCGGCGTGCCGGCGTGGGGCGCGTCGGGGAAGGTGATGTCTACCACGCAACCTTCTTCTTCGGACATTGTTGGGCCTTCAAGTGCAGAGATTTGTAGGACAGTAGCAAATTTTCCTCAAGTGGATGACCTAAGGTTTATCAATCCGTGGGAGGCGTAGGTTGAAGATGGTCTCTCTCAAACAACCCTGCAACCAAATAACAAAGAGTCTCTTGTGTCCCCAACACACCCAATACAATGGTAAATTGTATAGGTGCACTAGTTCGGTGAAGAGATGTTGATACAAGTGCAATATGGATGGTAGATATAGGTTTTTGTAATCTGAAAATATAAAAACGGCAAGGTAACTAATGATAAAAGCGAGCACACACGGTATTGCAATGTGTTGAAACAGGGCCTAGGGTTCATACTTTCACTAGTGCAAGTTCTCTCGACAATAATAACATAATTGGATCATATAACTATCCCTCAACATGCAATAAAGAGTCACTCCAAAGTCACTAATAGCGGGGAGCAAACGAAGAGATTATTGTAGGGTACGAAACCACCTCAAAGTTATTCTTTTTGATCGATCTATTCAAGAGTCCGTAGTAAAATAACATGAAGCTATTCTTTCCGTTCGATCTATCCTAGAGTTTGTACTAGAATAACACCTTAAGATACAAATCAACCAAAACCCTAATGTCACCTAGATACTCCAATGTCACCTCAAGTATCCGTGGGTATGATTATATGATATGCATCACACAATCTCAGATTCATCTATTCAACCAACACAAAGAACTTGAAAGAGTGCCCCAAAGTTCTACAGGAGAGTCAAGACGAAAACGTGTGCCAACCCCTATATATGCATAGGTTCCCAAGGTCACGGAACCCTCAAGTTGATCACCAAAACATACATCAAGTGAATCAATAGAATACCCCATTGTCACCACGGGTATCCCATGCAAGACATACATCAAGTGTTCTCAAATCCTTAAAGACTCAATCCGGTCAGATAACTTCAAAGGGAAAACTCAATCCATTACAAGAGAATAGAGGGGGAGAAACATCATAAGATCCAACTATAATAGCAAAGCTCGCGATACATCCAGATCGTGGAAAATCAAGAACACGAGAGAGAGAGGGAGAGAGAGGGATCAAACACATCGCTACAGGTACATACCCTCAGCCCCGAGGGTGAACTACTCCCTCCTCGTCATGGAGAGCGCTGGGATGATGAAGATGACCACCGATGAGGGATCCCCCCTCCGGCAGGGTCCCGATTGGTTTTTGGTGGCTACAGAGGCTTGCGTCGGCGGAGCTCCCGATCTAGGTTATGTTCTAGAAGTTTGGGTATATATAAGAGGTGTTGGCGTCAGGAACAAGTCAGGGGGGGTCTCCGAGGCGGCCACGAGGTAGGGGGTGCGCCCAGGTGTAGGGCACGCCCCCACCCTCGTGGGTGCCTCGGGACTCTTTCGACCCATCTCCGATACTCCGTGGGCATCTTCTGGTCTAAAATAATCTCCGTGAAATTTCAGGTCAATTGGACTCTGTTTGGTTTTCCTTTTCTGCGATACTCAAAAGCAAGGAAAAACAAAAACTGGCACTGGGCTCTAGGTTAATAGGTTAGTACCAAAAATCATATAAAATAGCATATAAATGCATATAAAACATCCTAGATGGATAATATAATAGCATGGAACAATCAAAAATTATAGATACGTTGGAGACATATCAGCATCCCCAAGCTTAATTCATGCTCGTCCTCGAGAAGGTAAATGATAGAAACAGAATTTTTGATGTGGAATGCTACCTAACATAATTTTCAATGTAATTTTCATTATTGTGGCATTAATTTTCAGATCCGAAAGATCCAAGACAAAAGTTTAATATTGACATAAAAACAATAATACTTCAAGCATACTAACCAAGCAATTATGTCTTCTCAAAATAACATAGCCAAAGAAAGCTCATCCCTACAAAATCATATAGTTTGGCCATGCTTCATTTTCGTCACACAAAATGCTTTGATCATGCACAACCCCCGATGACAAGCCAAGAAATTGTTTCATACTTCAGTATTCTCAAACTTTTTCAACTTTCACGCAATACATGAGCGCGAGCCATGGACATAGCACTATGGGTGGAATAGAATATGATGATGGAGGTTGTGAGGAGAAGACAAAAAGGGAGAAAGTCTCACATTGATGTGGCTAATCAACAGGCTATGGAGATGCCCATGAATTGATGTCAATGCGAGGAGTAGGGATTGCCATACAACGGATGCACTAGAGCTATAAATGTATGACTGCTCAACAAAAGAAACTAAGTGGGTGTGCTTCCAACTTGCTTGCTCACGAAGGCCTAGGGCATTTGAGGAAGGCCATGTTTGGAATATACAAGCCAAGTTCTATAATGAAAAATTCCCACTAGTAAATGAAAGTGACAAAATAACATACTCTCTATCATAGAGATCATGGTGCTACTTTGAAGCACAAGTGTGGAAAAAGGATGGTAGCATTGTCCCCTTTTTTCTTATTTTTTGTGCCTTCCCCCTTTTTTGGCATTTTTTTGGGCCTTTCTCTTTTTTTTCAAGGGACAATGCTCTAATAATGATGATCATCACACTTCTATTTGTTTACAACTCAAGGATTACAACTCGATACTAGAACAAAATATGACTCTATATGAGTGCCTCCGGCGGTGTACCGAGATGGGAAATGAATCAAGAGTGACATGGATGAAATTATGAATGGTGGCCTTGCCACAAATACGATGTCAACTACATGATCATGCAAGGCAATATGACAATGAAGAAGCGTGTCATAATAAACGGAACGGTGGAAAGTTGCATGGCAATATATCTTGGAATGACTATGGAAATGCCATAATAGGTAGGTATGGTGGCTGTTTTGAGGAAGATATAAGGAGGTTTATGTGTGATAGAGCGTATCATATCACGGGGTTTGGATGCACCGGCGAAGTTTGCACCAACTCTCGAGGTGATAAATGGCAATGCACGGTACCAAAGAGGCTAGCAATGATGGAAAGGTGAGAGTGCGTATAATCCATGGACTCAACATTAGTCATAAAGAACTCACATACTTATTGCAAAAATCTACAAGTCATCAAAACCAAGCATTACGCGCATGCTCCTAGGGGGGATTGGTAGGAGAAGACTATCGCTCGTCCCCAACCGCCACTCATAAGGAGGACAATCAAAGAGACACCTCATGCTTCAAATTTGTCACACAACGTTTACCATACGTGCATGCTACGGGACTTGCAAACTTCAACACAAGTATTTCTCAAATTCATAATTACTCAACTGGCACAACTCTAATATTACCATCTTCATATCTCAAAACAATCATCAAGTATCAAACTTCTCATAGTATTCAATGCACTCTACATGAAGGTTTTTGTTATACCCATCTTGAATGCCCATCATATTAGGACTAATTTTATAACCAAAGCAAATTACCATGTTGTTCTAAAATACTATCCAAATAATATAAGTGAAGCATGAGAGTTCATCTATTTCTTCAAAATAAAACCACCGCCGTGCTCTAAAAAGATATAAGTGAAGCACTAGAGCAAATGACAAACTACTCCGAAATATATACGTGAAGATCAATGAGTAGTTGAATAATTATGAAACTATGTGAAGACTCTCTAACATTTAAGAATTTCTGATCTTGGGATATTATTCAAACAACAAGCAAAACAAAATAAAACAAAATGATGCTCCAAGAAAAACACATATCATGTGGTGAATAAAAATATAGCTCCAAGTAAAGTTACCGATGAACGAAGACGAAAGAGGGGATGCCATCCAGGGCATCCCCAAGCTTAGGCTCTTGGTTGTCCTTTAATATTACCTTGGCGTGCCTTGGGCATCCCCAAGGCTTAGTCTCTTGCCACTCCTTATTCCATAGTCCTTCAAAGCTTTACCCAAAACTTGAAAATTTCACAACACAAAACTCAACAGAAAACTCGTAAGCTCCGTTAGTATAAGAAAATAAATCAACACTTAGGTACTGTTACGAAATCATTCTAAATTCATACTGGTGTTATATCTACTGTATTCAAACTTCTCTATGGTACATACCCTCCTATACTACTCATAGATTCATCAAAATAAGCAAACAACACATAGAAAACAGAATCTGTCAAAAACAGAACAGTCTGTAGTAATATGTAACTCTCGAATACTTCTGTAACTCCAAATATCCTACCAAATTAGGAAAACCTGAGCAATTTGTGTACCAATCCAAAAAAAGAATCAGATCAAAATCACGTTTCTGTGAATTATCAAAACTAATTTACTGGGCGTAAAAGTTTCTGATTTTCAGCAAGATCAACACAACTATCACCGTAAGCTATCCTAAAGGTCTTACTTGGCACTTTATTGAAAAAAGCTATAAAACATGATTAATACAGTAGAATAATCATGTGAACACACAAAAACAGTAAGGGTAAATATTGGGTTGTCTCCCAACAAGCGCGTTTCTTTATTTCCTTTTTAGCTAGGCATGATGATTTCAACGATGCTCGTATAAAAGATAAGAATTGAAACATAAAGAGAGCATCATGAAGAATATGTCTAGCACATTTAATTCTAAACCACTTCCTATGCATAGGGATTTTGTGAACAAACAACTTATGGGAATAATAATCAACTAGCATAGGAAGACAAAACAAGCATAACTTTAAAACTTTAAGCACATAGAGAGGAAACTTGATATTATTACAATTCCTACAAGCATATGTTCCGCCCCCATAATAATTTTTAGTAGCATCATGAATGAATTCAACAATATAACTATCAGATAAAGCATTCTTTTCATGATGTACAAGCATAGAAATTTTATTACTCTCCACAAAAGCAATTTTTTTCTCATGAATAGTAGTGGAAGAAAACTCAACAAAATAACTATCATGTGAAACATAATCCAATTGAAAATTAAAATCATGATGACAAGTTTCATGGTTATCTTTATTATTTATAGCATACGTTTCATCACAATAATCATCATAATTAGGAGGCATGCTTTTATCATAATAAATTTGCTCATCAAAACCTGGGGGACTAAACATATCAACTTCATCAAACGTAGCATCCCCAAGCTTGTGGCTTTGCATATCATTAGCATCATGGGTATTCAAAGAATTCGTACTAACAACATTGCAATCATGCTCATCATTCACATATTTTATGCCAAGCATTCTATGTAATTCTTCTTCTAGTACTTGAGCACAATTTTCCTTCCCATCATTTTCACGAAAGACATTAAAAAGATGAAGCATATGAGGCAACCTTAATTCCATTTTTTGTAGTTTTCTTTTTATAAACTAAACTAGTGATAATACAAGAAACTAAAAGATTCGATTGCAAGATCTAAAGATATACATTCAAGCACTCACCTCCCCGGCAACGGCGCTAGAAATTGAGCTTGATGTCTACTATGCAACCTTCTTCTTGTAGACGTCGTTGTTGGGCCTCCAAGTGCAGAGGTTTGTAGGACAGTAGCAAATTTCCCTCAAGTGGATGACCTAAGGTTTATCAATCCGTGGGAGGCGTAGGTTGAAGATGATCTCTCTCAAACAACCCTGCAACCAAATAACGAACAGTCTCTTGTGTCCCCAACACACCCAATACAATCATAAATTGTATAGGTGCACTAGTTTGGTGAAGAGATGGTGATACAAGTGCAATATGGATGGTAGATATAATATTTTGTAATCTGAAAATATAAAAACAACAAGGTAACTAATGATAAAAGTGAGCCCAAACGTTATTGCAACGCGTTGAAACAAGACCTAGGGTTCATACTTTCACTAGTGCAAGTTCTCTCAACAATAATAGCATAATTGGATCATATAACTATCCCTCAACATGCAACAAAGAGTCACTCCAAAGTCACTAATAGCGGGGAACAAACGAAGAGATTGTTGTACGGTACGAAACCACCTCAAAGTTATTCTTTCTGATCGATCTATTCAAGAGTCTGTAGTAAAATAACACGAAGCTATTCTTTCCGTTCGATTTATCCTAGAGTTCGTACTAGAATAACACCTTAAGACACAAATCAACCAAAACCATAATGTCACCTAGATACTCCAATGTCACCTCAAGTATCCATAGGTATGATTATACGATATGCATCACACAATCTCAGATTCATCTATTCAACCAACACAAAGAACTTCAAAGACTGCCCCAAAGTTTCTACCAGAGAGTCAAGACGAAAATGTGTGCCAACCCCTATATATGCATAGATTCCCAAGGTCACGGAACCCGCAAGTTGATCCCCAAAACATACATCAAGTGAATCAATAGAATACCTCATTGTCACCACGGGTATCCCACGCAAGACATACATCTAGTGTTCTAAAATCCTTAAAGACTCAATCCGATAAGATAACTTCAAAGGGAAAACTCAATCCATTAAAAGAGAATAGAGGGGGAGAAACAACATAAGATCTAGCTATAATAGCAAAGCTCGCGATACATCAAGATCCTACCAAATCAAGAACACAAGAGAGAGAGAGAGAGAGAGAGAGATCAAACACATAGCTACTGGTACATACTCTTAGCCCCGAGGGTAAACTACTCCCTCCTCGTCATGGAGAGCGCCGGGATGATGAAGATGGCCACCGGTGAGGGATACCCCCTCTGGCAGGGTGCCAGAATAGGTTCTCGATTGGTTTTTGGTGGTTACAGAGGCTTGCGATGGTGGAACTCCCGATCTAGGTTATGTTCTGGAAGTTTGGGTATATATAAGAGGTGTTGGCATGGGGAACAAGTCAGGGGGGTCTCCGAGGCGGCCATGAGGTAGGGGGCGCGCCCACGGGGGTAGAGCACGCCCCCACCCTCGTGGGTGCCTTGGGACTCTTCTGGCCCATCTCTGATACTCCGTGGGCTTCTTCTGGTCCAAAAATAATCTCCGTGAAATTTCAGGTCAATTGGACTCCGTTTGGTTTTCCTTTTCTGCGATACTCAAAAACAAGGAAAAAATAGAAACTGGTACTGGGCTCTAGGTTAATAGGTTAGTCCCAAAAATCATAAAAAATAGCATATAAATGCATATAAAACATCCTAGATGGATAATATAATAGCATGGAACAATCAAAAATTATAGATACGATGGAGACATACCACACGTCGGCATTTTGTGCCCCTGCGACGGTGGGGCACGGGTGGGCGGCGGCTTGGACCACCTTGTGGTGGAGGGGCGTGTCTACACTACGGCCGGTCTGGATCAGGATCTGGCTCGATCTGGATCTAGGGGCTTGCAGACGACGCGGGCGGCAGTCTGGGCGGCGACCCTGCTGCACGGCGGCGATTGGAGCTTCCAAGGCCGGTGGTGTGGCACCTGCGTGCTCATGGGTGGCTTCGATGGCTGCGGATCTGGCGTCCTGTCCAGATCTGTCCCGGTTTGGCATTGGCCGGCAGGTGGCGCGAGGAGGACCGGTGAGGGGCGGCTGGAGGCTCCCTGCCGGCATGCCAACGACAACTCTTATCTCAATGGCGTGGCTCCGTTCGGTTCCACCCAGCTGCGAGTTCAGGGATACGCGACTTCCGGTGAAAATCGCGCCGACTTCGGTCATGGCGAACGATGGCAGCATCCAAGACGTCGTTCCCTTCTCGAGGAATCGTTGTTGCAG
Organism: Aegilops umbellulata; assembly: GCA_032464435.1. Lineage (NCBI taxonomy): Eukaryota > Viridiplantae > Streptophyta > Magnoliopsida > Poales > Poaceae > Aegilops > Aegilops umbellulata. The sequence goes on along the minus strand of CP136057.1, from coordinate 459,191,522 downwards.
GTCGTGGCACACCACTCGTGTGGCTCCGGGTGAAACCCTAGATCTGGATCTACCGGATCGGACGATAATGGCACCTTTGATGCCGCTGTCCCTCCTGTGGGCATCGTTTTGGAGCAAATGCTAGTTGAACATGACAAGCTATGGAGAGGTATAGCCTTCACTGCAAGGCCGGCGATGGATCCCGGTGGCATGGCGCTACGGAGGTTCGGCGACAGGCGCGTGTGGATGGATACGTGCAGGATGGTGGAGTTGTCTGGTGTCGTGGTGGCGTCGATGGCAGGCCAGGCAAAGTCGATGCGTCAGCTCCTGCCCTAGATATGGATCGGTAGAAGATGGCGGTGGCAGCCTCTGAGAGTGCGCCAGACTGGTATGGGACCCAGTCCTAGTGTGTGGCTGGGCTGAGGGATCCGGCTATAGATGTTAGGGTTTAGTGCGATGTCCATTTGGTATTTGGCCCGGATATTTGGCACACCTTCATCAACGAAATAGGAGTAGCAATAGGTGTTTCCTAGATGGTGGCTTCGGGCTGATTGATGTATTACTTTGTATGGTCTTTGTGAATAATAAAAAACATTGGCTGCATGCATCGTCCAGGTGAAAAGGCCGGGGGTTTATCCTCCTTTTAAAAAAATCACCTCTATAAAAGGAAAACACTTTATGAATAAGAGAAATAAGGACAGAAAGCTACGAAGTTCATCGTAGTACATTTGCATACCGGAGAAATAAGACTTCATCCCGTGAGACAAGTTCCTTTTTATTAACCTGTGACCTCCATCCAGTCGTTAAAAGATGCCTATGTGGTTGACCTGGAAGGCGAAGGAGCATTTTATAACATCACAAGAAGAAAGAGATACTGATATATTAGAGGAGTTGGACAATTAATCTTCATATACATTATTTCTTTAGCAAGCTAATCCCCAAATCTGAACCTCCCTTTCTGCATCTGTATCTACCACCTATCGATCGACCATCAATCAAAATAGGTAAAAGGGACAATTAATCTTCATATATAGTTATTTTTTAGTAGGCCAATTCCCAAATCTGCACATCTCCTTTTGCATCTGTATCTACCACCTCTCGATTGACCATCGATGAAAATAGGTATAAAGGGTAGATTGACCACACTGCACATCAAGGAGTATAGATTAAAGCGTGGATTTAGCAGAAACATCAAAGAGGCTGGAAATAATTGCAATACCTACTTACTGGGAAATATCATCGATCTCTCCTCCTCTACAGGAGGCCGTCAGGATGGGAGCTCAATCAGGATTGGTTCCTCCGTTGTCGTTGGTGCCTTCACTGCACAACACGCCTTTGTCGCATGGCTTGCCTAGCCTGTGTGCGCCATCTCCACCCTGCCTGAACGGGAAAGATAGGAGGAGCAGCGAGGAAGAGAGAGGACCAGGGGAAGAGAGAAATAGGGAGGCTATCTCACCTATTCAACTTTACCACCTCATTAATTCAGCGGGGGTGTTGTAGAGGAGGATGCAGTCGTGGCCATGAGGAGGAGCGGCGCCTTTGCTTTTGTCGATGCCTCACAGGCCGCTGATGCTCTTCTAGCCGCTGCCAGGCCCCCGTTGTAAGATCCAGGCCATCAACACCTGCATTGACCCGGCCCCTGTTGCCATCGACGCTCTTGCTCGTCGCTGTTGAACTGGCTGTGGAGGGAATAGGGGAGCGCATGGGAGGAGGAGAGATGAGAATGGGAACTGGAGGGGGAGGGACGCGGGGCTCGAGGACAGAGAGGATTGGCTAGGATTTTCACCGCATGCCCCAACCTTTTTTTACCCGAACGTGCTCACGCAATCCACACTGAACCGCCGGTCCCGCGCACAAGGGCGGCCCAACCGTCATCCAATAAAAGGCGAGGAGAAACTAAAAGATTCAATTACAAGATCTAAAGATATACTTTCGAGCACTCACCTCCCCGGCAACGGCGCCAAAAAAGAGCTTGATGTCTACTATGCAACTTTATTCTTGTAGACTCGTGTTGGGCCTCCAAGCGTAGAGTTTTGTAGGACAGTAGCAATTTTCCCTCAAGTGGATGACCTAAGGTTTATCAATCCGTGGGAGGCGTAGGATAAAGATGGACTCTCTCAAACAATCCTGCAACCAAATACAAGAAATCTCTTGTGTCCCCAACACACCCAATACAATGGCAAATTGTATAGATGCACTAGTTCGGTGACGAGATGGTAATAAAAGTGCAATATTGATGGTAGAAATATATTTTTATAATCTGAATAAATATAGAAAATAGTAAATGGGCACAAAAACGGTATTGCAATGCTTAAAATATGAGGCCTAGGGTCCATACTTTCGCTAGTGCAATCTCTCAACGGTGCTAATATAATTGGCTCATATAACCACCCCTCAAAGTGCGATGAAGAATCACTCCAAAGTTCCTATCAAGTGGAGAACATAAGACGGGATTGTTTGCAGGGTACGAAACCACCTCAAAGCTATTCTTTCCGATCAATCTATCCTAGAGTTCGTACTAAGATAAGACCAAGCTATTCTTTCCGATCGATCTAACCAAGAGTTCATACTAAAATAACACCAAAGCAAATTCAGATTCATAATATTCAATCCAACACAAAGAACTTCAAAGAGTGCCCCAAGATTTCTACCGGAGAAATAAAGACAAGAACGTGCATCAACCCCTATGCATAGATTACCCCAATGTCACCTCGGGAATCCGCAAGTTGAATGCCAAAACATATATCAAGTGAATCAATACGATACCCCATTGTCACCCCGAGTATTCATATGCAAGGCAGATATCAAGTGCTCTCAAATCCATAAAAGTATTCAATCCAATAACAACGAAATCTCAAAGGGAAAAACTCGATTCATCACAACAAGATAGAGAGGGGAAAACACCATATGATCCGACTATATTAACAAAGCCTGCGATACATCAAGATCGTGACATCTCAAGAACACAAGAGACAGAGAGAGATTAAACACATAGCTACTGGTACAAACCCTCAGCCCCGAGGGTGGACTACTCCCTCCTCATCATGGTGGCTGCAGGGATGCTGAAGATTGCCACCGGAGATGATTCCCCCCTCCGGCAGGGTGCCAAAACGGGGTCTAGATTGGTTTGCAGTGGCTATAGAGGCCTGCGGCAGCGGAACTTCTGATCTAGGTTAACCCCAAGGGTTTTTGTAATATTTGTGAATTTATAGGGTAAAGAGGAGGTGCGCGAGGCCACCGAGGTGGGCACAACCCACCTGGGCGCGCCTGGGCCCCCAGGGGCGCCCTGGTGGGTTATGCCCCCTCGGAGCACACCCCCCCAGGTGCTGCTCTGGCCCATTGGTGGTCTTCTGGTCCATAAAAAATCCACAAAAAGTTTCGCGGTGTTTGGACTCCGTTTGATATTGATTTCCTGCGATGTAAAAAACAAGCAAAAAATAGCAACTAGCACTGGGCACTGGGTCAATAGGTTAGTCCCAAAAAATGATATAAAGTTGCTATGAAATGATTGTAAAACATCCAAGAATGATAATATAACAACATGAATACTTCACAAATTATAGATACGTTGGAGACGTATCAGCATCCCCAAGCTTAATTCCTACTCGTCCTCGAGTAGGTAAATGATAAAAGAAATAATTTATGAAGTGTGAATGCTAGAAAAGTGCATAAATTTGATCAATGACAATTTCAATCACTTTTCCTAGCATCATAATAGCAATTCTTTCTTATAAAACATCTCATGTTAAAGTGGCAACCAATTCACATGTTAAGGTTCAAACAATGAATTCTCTTGAAACTCAACAACCTATGTTCTTAGTCACCAATTGCAATTCAATTTATTCAACAGAGTTTAAGTAAGATCTCCACATACTCAACCATCTTATAGTCTTCCATGATTGCTAACACTCACTGCATACACATGAGCAAAACATTTCAACCAGACACATAGAAAGATAGGGGCTTATTGTTTTGCCTCCCAACGTATTCACCTCAAGGGTGATGTCAACAATAATAACTCATCTTACCAATATTCAACTTCACATATGTGCCTAGATCTTTCCTCACCACATGATGCTTGCCAAAAGAGAAAAATAAAAAGGAATATAGAGAAGAACTTTGACTCTTTGCATAAAAGTAAAAGGTAGGCCCTTCACAGAGGGAAGCAGAGGTTGCCATGCGCTTATTTGTTTGTATGCTCAACCAATTAGTGCAAAAGAATGTCATGTTATATTGCACCTTATGATAGCAATCTTTATTATGCAATCTGTCGCTTTTATTCTTTACCATCACAAGTTCGTACAACGCTCAATTTTCTCTTACACTAAATGATCTAACATTTTTAGAAGCAATTTTATTGCCTTTTTGCATCGATGACAACTTACTTGAAGGAACTTGCTCAATCCTTAGGTAGGTATGGTGGAATCTTGAAGATAAGATTTGGGTTTAAGGGTTTTTTGGATGCACAAGTAGTATCTCTATTTGGTGCGGAATTTTTGGCTAGCAAAGATGGGGGGCAAGCACCACTTGTTGAAGGATCTATGACAATATAACTTCTATGTGAATATGAGCAAACATAAATCATTACATTGTCTTCCTTGTCCAACGTTAATAATTTTGGCATATACTATTTTGATGGGGGCACACAATCACAAAAGATTTCCAAGATAGTGTATTTGCATACGAAAGTTCTCTTCCTTACACTAATTATTCATGAATTGCTTGTATGACCAATATTGTGATTGTCAAGCCTAATTTTTTTCACTTTTTAAACCCAATGTGAAGCTACCACTAGGCATGATATGATTTCAACTTCATGACATTCAATTTATTCAACAATTTACTCATAGGATACAAGTGAAGCATAAGAGTAAATGATAAACTACTCCGAAAAGATATAAGTGAAGATCATGAGCATATTATTTCTTTCTCTCAAATTAATTTAAGTGAAGCAAGAGAGAATTTCTTCAAAAATACTAAAGCACACCGTGCTCAAAAAGATATAAGTGAAGCACTAGAGCAATTCCATAGAAAAGAGCTTCATTGATGGGATGTGCGTGCCGCTTACCTAGCCTCCCTAGCAACTATTTGAGAGCTCTATTTTATTTAAAAAAATCATATCTAAGAATTTTATTAAAACAGCAAGCAAAAACAAACAAAATGCAATAGCAATAATAGCACACATCATGTGAAGAAGCAAAAACTTAGGCTCAACCGATACTAACCGATAATTGTTGATGAAGAAAGGTGGGATGCTTATCGGGGCAACCCCAAGCTTAGATGCTTGAGACTTCTTGAAATATTATCTTGGGGTGCCTTGGGAATCCCCAAGCTTGAGCTTTTGTGTCTCCTTAATTCCTCTCATATCACGGTTTTCCTAAATCTTAAAAACTTCATCCACACAAAAACTCAACAAGAACTCGTGAGATAAGTTAGTATAAACCAATGCAAAACCTCATCATTCTCTACTGTAGAAAATCACTAAAATTATTATTCAACATTGCATACTAAATGCCTCGGAATATTTAATACATCTATCCTCAAATAGAATCATTAAACAAGCAAACATATGCAAACAATACAACCATAACAGCAATTTGCCAAACCAGTACAGTCTGTAAAGAATGCAATATTCATCATAATTCCCTAACTCCAAAATTCTTAAAAAACTACCACACTTTAGAAAATTTATCAGAGCTTATTTTGCAAGAATTTTCAACATTTTATCACATTATGACTTTTCTAGGGGAGTTTTGCAACAGCTGTAAACTTTCCATTTTCAAACAGCAACATGTATACTTGTAAAATAAGCATAGCAAAGGCTATCAATGCCACTTTTATTGATATAAAAGATGCAAAAAATTATTCTAAATAACATCAAGAAAATCCTAACAAAATAAATTGACGTTCCAAGCAAAACACATATCATGTGATGAATGAAAACTTAGCTCCGAGTGAGGTTACCGATAATGTTGGAGACGAAAGAGGGGATGCCTTCTGGGGCATCCCCAAGCTTAGTTGCTTGGATATTCCTTGAATATCACCTTGTGGTGCCTTGGGCATCCCCAAGCTTAGGGTCTTGTCATTCCTTATTCTCCTCATATTGATATCTCACCCAAAACTTGAAAACTTCAATCACACAAAACTTAACGAAACTTCGTGAGATGGGTTAGTATGATAAAGACGAACCATTCACCTTGGTCCTCTCAAAGTTAAGATTCATAATTGTTCTCACACAATGCCTACTGTGCCTCATCATTTCCATGACTTATATTGAGCAATATAAGCCATAGAAACTCGAAAACAAGCAAACTATGCACTGAAAGCAGAATCTGTCAAAAACAGAATAGTACGTAAAGATCTGAATATTAGTCATACTTATGCAATTCCAAAAATTCTTAAAAATTAGGACCACGTAGACAATTTGTATATAAATCAACTATAAAAATTTCATAAGTTTTCTATGTTCCAGTAGTGATAATAATTTCTGTACTGGATGCAAAAGTTTCTGTTTTTACACAGAATCAAGTCAACTATCATCTACACTATCCCAAAGGCTTTACTTGGCACTTTATTAAAAAAAATGAAAGTGCAACTATTCCTAGGTGGTTTTGGTAATTATTAACAACATATAGCCCATTGAGCTAATGCTATTTCAAGATAAATATTTCAGGAAAGTTCAATGATTGGCATGGCATGGATTAGAATTGTGGACCCCTCAAAATGCTAAGGACACATATTGGCTCAAGCTCAAGACTCTACATTTTACTTTTAGTGATCCAAGATCACATTGAGTCCATAGGAAAAGCCAGTACTATTAAAAGGGGATGAGGTGTTGCTTAATGGCTTACTTGCTCAAAATGCTTAGTGATATGCTCCAAAAACCCTCAGCCACTTTCTCATATCCACATATGTCCCAGACCAAAAGTCAAACTCGGCCCCACTAAAATATTCTATCCGGCGCCACCGAGTTCACTTGACATAGCCACTACCACAAACCCTAGTCACTTTGGTCTCACCAATAGGGATCTCGGTCTCACCGAGATGGGATTGCAAACTCTCTGTTTCCCTTCGTAACGTTTTGGTCCAACCGAGATGAGTGATCAGTCCCACCAAGTGCGCAATGCAAACTCTCTGTTTCCCTTTTGTAACGTTTTGGTCTCACCGAGATGAGCGAATCGGTCCCACCGAGTTTGCCTGACCAACTCTCTGGTTAGCTTATTACCAAAGTCGGTCCTACCGAGTTTGTGTAACCGGTCTCACCGAAATTACGTTATGCCCCAACCCTAATGAAATCGGTCCCACCGAGTTGACATGTCGGTCCCACCGAAAAGCCTAACATTCACATTTTGAACTAAATCAGTCTGGCCGAGTTTTCTGATTCGGTCCTACCAAGTTTGGTAAATTGTGTGTAACGGTTAGATTTTGTGTGGAGGCTATATATACCACTCCACCCTTCCTTCATTCATGAGGAAAGCCATCAGAACATGCCTACACTTTTAGCATACATTTTCTAAGAGAGAACCACCTACTCATGTCTTGAGGTCAAGATATTCCATTCCAACCACATGAATCTTGATCTCTAGCCTTCTCAAAGTTGCTTTCCGCTCAAATCATCTTTCCACCAAATCCAAATCTGTGAGAGAGAGTTGAGTGTTGGGGAGACTATCATTTGAAGCATAAGAGCAAGGATTTCATCATCAACACACCATCTATTACCTTTTGGAGAATGGTGTCTCCTAGATTGGTTAGGTGTCACTTGGAAGCCTCCGTCAAGATTGTTGAGTTGAACCAAGGAGTTTGTACGGGCAAGGAGATCGTCTACTTCATGAAGATCTACCCTAGTGAGGCAAGTCCTTCGTGGGCTATGGCCATGGTGGGATAGACAAGGTTTCTTCTTCGTGGACCCTTCGTGGGTGGAGCCCTCCGTGGACTCGCGCAAGTGTTACACTTCGTGGGTTGAAGTCTCCATCAACGTGGATGTACGATAGCACAACCTATTGGAACCACACCAAAAATCTCCGTGTCTACATTGCGTTTGCTCCCTCCAAACTCCTCCCTTTACCTTCATGTGCAATGTTTTACATTCCGCTGCTATACTCTTAGACTTGCATGTGTAGGTCGGTTGCTTGACTTGTGCTAAGTTGTTAAAATCTGCCAAGACTTAAAATTGGGAAAAGGCTAGATTTTTATTTGGTAAAGTAGTCTAATCACCCCCCTCTAGACATACTTCCGATCCTACACAAAAGCTATAAAACATGGTTACTACAGTAGCCTAATCATGTGAACACACAAAAACATTAGGGGTAAATGTTGGGTTGTCTCCCAACAAGCGCTTTTCTTTTATGCCTTTTAGCTAGGCATGAAGATTTTAAAGATGCTCCCATAAAAGATAAGGATTGAAACATAAAGAGAGCATGATGAAACACATGGCAAGCACATTTAAGACTAACCCACTTCCTATGCATAGGGATTTATTGAGAAATCAATTCATGGGAGCCAGAATTAACTAGGATAGGAAGGCAAATCAAGCATAACTTCAAAACTTTCAACACATAGAGAGGAACCATGATATTATTGCAATTCCTACAAGCATAAGTTCCTCCCTCATAATAATTTTCAGTAGCATCATGAGGAAATTCAACAATATAACCATCACATAAAGCATTCTTTTGATGACACAAAAGCATAGAAAACTTATTACTCTCCACATAAGCAAATTTCTTCTCATCAATAGTAGTGGGAGCAAACTCAACAAAATAACTATCATGAGAGTGAAAATTAAAATCATGATGACAAGTTTCATGGTTATCATTATTCAATATAGCATACATGTCATCACCATAATCATCATAGATAACAACTTTGTTATCATAGTCAATTGAAGCCTCATCCAAAATGGTGGATTCATCACTAAATAAAGTAATAACCTCTGCAAATCCACTTTCATCATTATAATCATCATAAATAGGAGGTATGCAATCATTATAACAAATTTGTGCATCAAATCTTGGGGGACTAAAAATATCATCTTCATCAAACATAGCATCCCCAAGCTTATGGCTTTGCATATCATTAGCATCATGGATATTCAAAGAATTCATACTAACAACACTGCAATCATGCTCATCATTTATATCAAACATTCTATTGAATTCTTCTTCTATCAATTGAACACCATTTTCCTTTCCATCATTTTCAAGAAAGATATTATAAAGATGATCAATAATATGATGCAACCTCAATTCCATTTTTTTGTAGTTCTCTTTTGTAAACCAAAGTAGTGAAAAACAAGAAACTAAAAAATTCAATTGCAAGATCTAAAGATATACCTTCAAGCACTCACTGAAAGGATCGAGAAGAGGTGTCTAGAGGGAGGTGATTAGACACTAAGTGCCAAAAGTTGCAGTTTTTAACATTCTTAAGTTTAAGTGCAGTTTAAGCACAAGTTTAACAAACACAATACATATCAAGCAAGCATGCAATGAGTATATGAGCGGCGGAAAGTAAAGCATGCAACTTGCAAGAATGTAAAGGGAAGGGTTTGGAGTATTCAAACGCAATTGGAGACACGGTTGTTTTTGTCGTGGTTCCGATAGGTGGTGCTATCGTACATCCACGTTGATGGAGACTTCAACCCACGGAGGGTAACTGTTGCGCGAGTGTGACGCCCGGATAATTAGGCTACAGTAATTCCACGTTCATGATGCCACGCCACCTCGATTACTGTTGTGAAACTCGCGTTAGTTCAAAACCGATTCGAATTCCAATTTAAGATAAAGGCAAACACCAAAAGTTTCAAATATTGAAACTAAAATGTTCTGCATGTGACACATAATCCCTAGGTAATGTTGGTGGAGAAACCAACATTTCTTCTAATATTTAAGTGCACTAAAACAACCAAAACAGAGGGGAAAATAATTAATTAAATGCCTTTTATAAAGTTATAATAATATAACTAATTTAGTAGTGTGCTAAATAATTGTGGCAGTGGACTAATTAGTAATACTAATTTAGGTGCTCATTTGGTATTTTATAAAACTAACATAAAAGAAATCTCAAGTGAAAACAGTAAAGAAAAAAATAAATAAAAAGAAAGGTCTAAACAAAAACAAAACAAAAAAAAGTAAAGGAAGAAAGCCCCCAAACTGGGCCTCGGTCCAGCAGGCCATCGGGCCCCAGGCCGGCCCAGTCGCCCCCTGCATAACCCCCTCCCCACTCGGCGGAACACTAGCGCACCCCCACTCACCCCGCACGACCCCCCACTCTCTCCCACGTCTCTCTCCTCCCTCCCCCGATCCAGATCGGGATCGGGGTGCTCACGCCCGCCCCACCGTCGTCGCCCGTGGCCCTCGCCGGCCGCCGCCGCCACCTCGAGCCCCGTCATCGGCCGCCGCCCCCGGCGCTGCGCCCCTTCGTCCCCGCCTCTCCCTCGTCGGCCTACATCAAGCCACGCCGCCCGGATCGACCGTCACCGCCGACCGGGGCGACCACGCTGGACGCCATCGCCACTCCTCCCCTGCGTCGCCATCGATCTGCCCCACCATCGTCGTTGCCTCCCAGACTCCTCCTCGACCCCGCTACCATTGACCCTACTCCCCGCGGTGAGGCCCCCGGCCTCTCTTTCTCTCCCAGTCCCTGTTGCCTGCTCTGGCCGCTCGTCCCTCGTGCTGCCCACGCCCCGCTCGCCTTGCGACGCCGCTCCTCTGTCTGGCCCCGCGTCGGCCCGCGTCCCATGCTCGCCGGCCCCCTACCTCGCGCGCGGCATCACACGCTCACGCCCGACTCGCCTCCGGTCTCCTGAGCCCCTGGCTTCACCGCGCCTCCCGCTACTCGCCGCACCAGCGCCCCGCAGCCACTGGCGGTCGCCCTACTGCTGCGTCCGGAGCTTTGCTCCGGCGCGCACCCAGGCCTGCCGCGCCCCTGCTGGACCTCGTCCCCTCGCCACCGCTCATTGGAGCCGCCGCGCCGTGCTGTCCCGTTCACCGCGCCCGGCCCTCGCACCACAGCCCCGCCTCTGCGTCTGTCGGCGTCATGCCGCACGCCCGCCCCCTTCTCTCGCTAATCACAGTGCCCGCTCGGGTTCCCATCCAGGTTCCCATCAGGGTTCTACCCGTTAACCGTTGGCCCACACCCGCTATGGCCCCCTGGCCTATGACATGTGGGGCCGCCCCATGAGAACGTTAACAGAACATATAATAGAAAATTAATTAACTAATTAATTAAAGAGTTAATTAACTTAATTAACATGTGTTAGTTAATCTAATAACCTAATTAGTCTGTTTAATGTGTTAGGCTAGTAAAACAGTGTATGACAAGGGGGCCCCACCCCCTGTTGACCAGTCAACTGGGACCCCTTGGACCCACATGTCATCCTCTGGTACACTTCTGCGTACGCAGAGCTGGGTGCACCTAGCATTTAACTATTTAATTTCAGATTAATAATAAATTCAGAAAATTATTAAAACTTTGAAAATTAATAGAAAATAAACCGTAACTCGGATTAAAAAGTTTTATACATGAAAGTTCCTCAGAACGACGAGACGAACCTGGATACACAGCCTGTTCGTCCGCCACGCACCCTTAACATATCAAACTCGCAACTTTCCCCCTCCGGCCCCTCTGCCCGAAAACACGAAACACCGGGGATACTTTCCCGGATGTTTCCCCCCTTCACCGGTATCACCTCATACCGCGTTAGGGCACCCCTAGCACCGGTACTTGTCATGTCATGCATCGCTATGCATCTGCTTGCTTAAATATTTATTGTTTCTTCCCCCTCTTCTCTCGCTAGACACCGAGACCGACGCCGCTGCTACCCAGTACGACTACGGAGTTGACGACCCCTCTCTCTTGCCAGAGCAACCAGGCAAGCCCCCCCCCCCCTTGATCACCAGATATCGCCTATTCTCTTCTATAGTGCTTGCATTAGAGTAGTGTAGCATGTTACTGCTTTCCGTTATCCTATTCTGATGCATAGCCTGCCTTTGCCACTATTGTTGTTACCTTTTCCTGCAATCCTACCTGCTTAGTATAGGATGCTAGTTTACCATCAGTGGCCCTACATTCTTGTTCGTCTACTGTGCTATACTATCGGGCCATGATCACTCGGGAGGTGATCACGGGTATATACTATACTTTATACATGATACATGTGGTGACTAAAGTCGGGTCGGCTCGAGGAGTACCCGCGAGTGATTCACGGATTGGGGGCTGAAAGGACATTTGTCACAACGGCCCTCTGTGTGGATCTTTGTGGCGGAGCGGCAGGGCAGGTTGAGACTACCTAGGTGAGAGGTGGTCCTGGCCCTGGTCGGCGTTCGCGGATACTTAACATGCTTAACGAGATCTTGGTATTTGATCTAAGTCTGGCTACTGGCCTATACGCACTAACCAACTACGCGGGAAAGATATGGGCACTCGGCGTCGTGGTATCAGCTGAAGCACTTCGTGATATCAACGATTGAGCGGCGCGCGCCGGGTTGGACCGCGTAACGTGACATCCTTTGTAATGGAGGTTGCTAGGTCTGCTCTCCGGCCGCGTACGCAACGTGCAGGTGTGCAATGGGCGATGGGCCCAGACCCCTACGCGCATAGGATTTAGTCCTAGGTGGGGCTGCGACGTGTTGATCTTCCGAGGCCGGGCATGACCCAGTAAAGTGTGTCCGGCCAAATGGGATCAAGCGTGTTGGGTTATGTGGTGCACCCCTGCAGGGAAGTTAATCTATTCGAATAGCCGTGATCTTCGGTAACAGGACGATTTGGAGTTGTACCTTGACCTTATGACAACTAGAACCAGATACTTAATAAAACACACCCTTCCAAGTGACAGATACAACCCGGTGATCGCTCTCTAACAGGGCATCGAGGAGGGGATTGCCGGGTAGGATTACGCTATGCGATGCTACTTGGAGGACTTCAGTCTACTCTCTTCTATATGTTGCAAGACTAAGGCTGCCAGAAGCGTAGTCTTCGACAGGATTAGATATCCCCCTCTTATTCTGGCCTTTTGCAGTTCAGTCCATCGATATGCCCCTTTACACATATATCCATGCATATGTAGTGTAGCTCCTTGCTTGCGAGTACTTTGGATGAGTACTCACGGTTGCTTTGTTCCCCCCCTTTTCCCCTTTCCTCTACCCGATTGCTACGACCAGACGATGGAGCCCAGGATCAAGACGCCACCGTGGACGATGACTCCTTCTACACTGGAGGTGCCTACTACTACGTGCAGCCCGCTGACGACGACCAGGAGTAGTTAGGAGGATCCCAGGCAGGAGGCTTGCGCCTCGTTCGATCTGTATCCCTGTTTGTGCTAGCCATCTTATGGCAACTTGTTTAACTTATGTCTGTACTCAGATATTCTTGCTTCCGCTGAATCGTCTATGATCGAGCACTTGTATTCGAGCCCTCGAGGCCCCTGGCTTGTAATATGATGCTCGTATGACTTATTTTATTTATAGAGTTGTGTTGTGATATCTTCCCGTGAGTCCCTGACCTTGATCGTACACATTTGCGTGTATGATTAGTGTACAATTGAATCGGGGGCATCACAAGTTGGTATCAGAGCCGACTGCCTGTAGGAATCCCCCTTCCACACTCTTGGCCGAAGTCGAGTCTAGACATTGCAAAAACTTTTACTAACATGGCTTTGTGCCTTACGGGCCCATGTCGCCATTGGGTGGTATTAGGATCTTTTACTTCTCGACCTTTACTCTGGGACTCTGAACTCTCTTCTATTCGGGTTAAATGAATTTTGCTAAATCTAACATTAGGATCTCGTTATCACTTTCACCCGGAGAGCCCCTTATTACCGATGATCATCTGTTGCACGTGAAAACCCCGAAGATACTCTTTGTTGTTAACCCATGAACTTATGTTCATGCGTTTGCAATTCCCCTTCGACCCTCAACCCTTATGGATAACTACATGCAGTTGTGAGTCTTGCATTCATCCCTAGTTGTTCTTGTTATTCCAAGATACCCCGAAATACTCGTCGTTGTTTCGATAATCATTTGTGCCTTACTGCCTTGCAGTTTTTGCCACATGAATACCCCTACAAATAATTTCTCACACTTGTCGAGTATCCGCTTATCCCCAGTTGTTTGTGTTTCGCAAAAGTCTTCGAAATACTATTCGATCCTTCGAAAATCCCTAGCAGCTTATTGCTCTGCAAACACTTATCTGCTTGCATTATGGATGCTCTCCATATGTCTTGCAATATTCATTAGTCTCCTTTGACACCGTGATTTTGATCCTATTAATTCAGCATGAGTGCAAGTGCACGCAATCATCGGATGATCCTTTTAAAATATCTTTCCGACTTAGATGACATTTTGAAAGTGAGCTGGTTATCGACTCATCAAATTGTCGTCGATTGTACCCCTAAGTCTATTCAACTTATTCATCCTTAATCAGAGTGTTTGCTTCTGATCCCTTGGTCGGAAATCATAATTCTTTTGCATTTGAGGTTTGAATTAGTCAGTTGTTTCTATAGTCTGATCTCCTTGCATTGTTTCTTCCTTTGGTTGGGTACCGATGCTCACATCAGATCCTTTGAGGACCACCGGATCCTTTGTTGGATTTTATCTGAGAGCATCCTTCATATTCAATCCCTTTGGAAGTTCTTTCTCCATTGGTGAATCCTATCCTCTGATTGACCAACCATGCTCTGCTCTCGAGCTTGTGGTATTTACTATTGAGGCTTGTGGTATATGTTTCCACAATACCCTGACGGGTTGAACCTATGCCTTCCTTAATATCTGTGAACTCGAAAGTTTTCATGAGTCATACTCTTCTGGTGTTTTGCTAGATAAAATCTCAACACTACAACTTCTTCGAAAGTGAGAGGTGAATGGAAGGTTATACATTGAAGAAGTGGGAGTCGACCTTGAACTTTGTGTTCATGCCCATGGACACGATGTAGATCTTATCATTAAAGCTTCTCTTAAATTAATTATTCCTTTGGTATAAGTTCATCTTATATCTGGGATATGGCCTTTTGCAATTGTGGCTCCGACCATGTTCTCCTTTAAATACCATTTCTCATGCGAGTTTAAGCACTTGTCTTCTGTGGATCAATATACCATTCTAACCTTTACTTTGACCTTTCGTCGAGTATTACCCCCCTGGTATCTCGAGATTATCTTGGAACTGCATAACTTCTTATGAGTTCCTCATCAAGTACTACATTCTCACTGATTACAATTTTCATGGGCTCTGAGTTATTAAACACTCAAAGACACCGATAACTGAATCGAGTCCGCATCGTGATTAAACAACTATTAGTAATCTTCTTTACTTACGAGTTTGTACTCGAACGCGTCATTTCTAGCCTGATCAACTATATCAATATCGTGCAACTTTTCAACTGTGTGCTACCTGGTCCTTATTACCAGAGCACAACTTTCGACGATGAGCTAATCTTACGTCGATCTTCCTCGTCTTATCATTTCTCCTTGAACAACAAACTTGATTTCGAGTTTGTGTCGTGCCCATGGTTCCAATAACATTTTGCTTCATCATTCCTTTGACTCGATGTCGTCGCTGATTGATTACATCTTCATGAAATCTCTCGACAAAGGTGTCATGATCATCATCAACCTTAGGAGCTCTTCCAGGATATCAACCGGATTCATGAAGACAAATACCATCTTTGCCTTCGATGAGTTGTGTTATCATCGGCCACTTTATTGCCTTCCCTCCAACACAAACTTGTTCGTGTTTTGTGTTATACCTTGAGTTCCTTGCTACCCAGCATTGTTCTTCTTTACCTTGTAGTATTACCACCTTTTATGTCAAGAATGCCGTGGGAATCTCACCACCTCTTAAGAGTTCTTGATATAGTGATACTTCTCACCATCACCATTCTTTCTTGGTCCTCGTTTTGATTCCAACCGGGGTACCAACAAGTGAACGGTGTTGTTTGGATTCTGCACTTCTAGCAACCATATTGCTTTGAAGTTAATGGTCGGCCGTTCATTCTTAGACTATTGGTTATTGAATCACCATTCTGACATTGTTCATACAACCCAACCCATATTTTGGGCGCACCTTTCAAACATGTTTAATTGTGTATGTTTTCCTCGAGCATAATTCCTTATATCATTTGATCTGACGAATGTTATCTCCTTGTACACTTAATTGTCTCGATGAATTGTCGTTGAGTTCATCAGCCACCTCCTTGACCTCTCCTTGGGTTAATGATGAACTCTTGTTAACGGAAATTGCTTCATAGTTCATTTCCCGAGATTCTTACAGTGTCATCCCGTCAATTGTGTTGCACCTTTATTCTCAGGCATCCTGAGTCTGAGGTATCCTGACACCAATCAGATCTGAATCTCGGTCAGATATGATGGTTGGAACGTATTTCCAAGAGTTATAACACTGGTCTCTATATGACCCGGTAAGGTGATGTCATGCCTAGAATACCTGGCCGAAGGACCTATTGTTATAGTTTCCTTTTTGGCAAGGTTAATAATTCTTCCGTGAGGAAATTGTAGGACTTATTCTATAAGTTGATCCTGATGGAACCTTTGTGTATCCAAGATCTGACCTTTGCTTGAAGACCATGTCAGTGCTATCTCGAAGCATGTCTATGGTACTCCGATTTTCAATAAGAACATTTGAAGCACCATGCTAAATGTTTCTTGTTGAAATTACCCAAACAACGTTGAATGGGTAATGTCATGAAATTTCTCTCCCCTCACCTTAAAGGGTTTCCTACTTTATATCATGTCATGGTTGTCATGCTCTGCTTGTCCTTGGGAAGGATATATTCCTGAAATATGTGTTTAAACACATTTTCGTTTCCATTGTGTTGATTAACCTTTCTTATAATCTGACTTAACTGAGCAGTAATAATTCCCTGCTTAGGTAAGCACCTTGTTGTACCATTCTGTCAGTAAGACCCTGTTGCTCTTGTTGATGACATTCTGGTAACCACCGATGGACGAGAACCTTGCCTATTGGTCCGCCTCATTCAACGAGCAGGAAAATGGTTCTCTTCGTCCCCTGCCCTTGGTACCGACGCTGTTACCGACATAACCGACAGGTTATGGTCTGACCTGCATGGTTATCATAACCGTGCAAGATGACACCACTCTTTCTGTCTTTAACCCACGTGGTGGGCCCATAACCCACAAGTTCCACAGGATCGAAACCCGACTCTCCTGTACACCCTGTTGCCAAAGATATTCCTCGCGCTTGACTTGATATGTAATTCGCGAGCCACCTTCCTAGTGATCTACCCTGGTATCAGGTGCAATACTTATTCTCGTGCCCTGAAACCCTTTAACCTTCTAATTGGGCATCGAGCGATTGCCTATCCGCTTGATACTTCTTACTATACCTTCTTGCTTGGCTCTCGATGTGTTTCATTTGACCAACTCGAGAGATACCCCTGTGTTCATTCATGGGATAACCCCCGATGGTTAACCCTTATAGCATTCTATCATTGTCGAACTGCCCCTTACCTATTCGTAAGTACGAGACAGACCCCGAAGAAAGGATGCGACTTCGTCAAGATGACCTGAAGTAGAGAAATGAAGACATCAATGTAAGGGATCAACCTCTTCGAAAGGGCAGCCAAGGTCGAGAAAACTCGTTAGGTTTTTCGCTACCAGCACCCCCTCCCCTTACTCCACCGCTTAAATCTCGGGACAAGATTTCTTGTAGTGGAGGAGAATTGTGACGCCCGGATAATTAGTCTATAGTAATTCCACGTTAATGATGCCACATCACCTCGATTACTGTTGTGAAACTCGCGTTAGTTCAAAACCGATTCGAATTCCAATTTAAAATAAAGGCAAACACCAAAAGTTTCAAATATTGAAACTAAAATGTTCTGCATGTGACACATAATCCCTAGGTAATGTTGGTGGAGAAACCAACATTTCTTGTAATATTTAAGTGCACTAAAACAACCAAAACAGAGGGAAAATAATTAATTAAATGCCTTTTATAAAGTTATAATAATATAACTAATTTAGTAGTGTGCTAAAATAATTGTGGCAGTGGACTAATTAGTAATACTAATTGAGGTGCTCATTTGGTATTTTATAAAACTAACATAAAAGAAACTTCAAGTGAAAACAGTAAAGAAAAAAATAAATAAAAAGAAAGGTCTAAACAAAAACAAAAAAAGTAAAGGAAGAAAGCCCCCCAACTGGGCCTCGGCCCAGCAGGCCATCGGGCCCCAGGCGGGCCAGTCGCCCCCTGCATAACCCCCTCCCCACTCGGCGTAACCCTAGCGCACCCCCCACTCACCCCGCACGACCCCCCACTCTCTCCCATGTCTCTCTCCTCCCACCCCCGATCCAGATCGGGATCGGGGTGCTCACGCCCGCCCCACCGTCATCGCCTGTGGCCCTCGCCGGCCGCTGCCGCCACCTCGAGCCCCGTCATCGGCCGTCGCCCCCGACGCCGCGCCCCTCCGTCCCCGCCTCTCCCTCATCGGCCTACGTCAAGCCACGCCGCCCGGATCAACCGTCACCGCCGACCGAGGCGACCACGCTGGACGCCATCGCCGCTCCTCCCCTGCGTCACCATCGATCTGCCCCACCATCGTCGTCGCCTCCCCGACTCCTCCTCGACCCCGCTGCCATTGACCCTACTCCCCGTGGTGAGGCCCCGGCCTCTCCTTCTCTCGCAGTCCCTGTTGCCTGCTCCGGCCGCTCGTCCCTCGCGCTGCCCGCGCCCCGCTCGCCCTTCGACGCCGCTGCTCCGCCTGGCCCCGCGTCGGCCCGCCTCCCATGCTCGCCGGCCCCCTACCTCGCGCGCGGCATCGCACGCTCACACCTGGCTCGCCTCCGGTATCCTGAGCCCCTGGCTTCATCGCGCCTCCCGCTACTCGCCGCATCAGCGCCCCGCAGCCACTGGCGGTCGCCCTACTGCTGCGTCTGGAGCTTTGCTCCGGCGCGCACCCAGGCCTGCCGCGCCCCAGCTGGACCTCGTCCCCTCGCCACCGCTCATTGGAGCCGCCGCGCCGCGCTGTCCCGTTCACCGCGCCCGGCCCTCGCACCACAGCCCCGCCTCTGCGTCCACCGGTGTCGTGCCGCACGCCCGCCCCCTTCTCTCGCTAATCACAGCGCCCGCTCGGGTGCCCATCCGGGTTCTACCCGTTAACCGTTGGCCCACACCCGCTATGGCCCCCTGGCCTATGACATGTGGGGCCGCCCCCTGAGAACGTTAACACAACATATAATAGAAAATTAATTAATTAAAGAGTTAATTAACTTAATTAACATGTGTTAGTTAATCTAATAACCTAATTAGTCTATTTAATCTATTAGGTTAGTAAAACAGTGTATGACAAGGGGGCCCCACCCCCTGTTGACCAGTCAAACTTTGACTGGTCAACTGGGACCCCTTGGACCCACATGTTAGCCTCTGGTACACTTCTGTGTATGCAGAGCTGGGTGCACCTAGCATTTAACTATTTAATTTCAAATTAATAATAAATTCAGAAATTTATTAAAACTTTGAAAATTAATTGAAAATAAACCGTAACTCGGATTATAAAGTTTTATACATGAAAGTTCCTCAGAACGACGAGACGAACCTGGATACGTGGCCCGTTCATCTGCCACGCACCCCTAACATATCAAACTCGCAACTTTCCCCCTCCGGCCCCTCTGCCAGAAAACGCGAAACACCGGGGATACTTTCCCGGATGTTTCCCCCTTCACCGGTATCACCTCATACCGCGTTAGGGCACCCCTAGCACTGGTACTTGTCATGTCATGCATCGCTATGCATCTGCTTGCTTAAATATTTATTGTTTCTTCCCCCTCTTCTCTCGCTAGACACCGAGACCGACGCCGCTGCTACCCAGTACGACTACGGAGTTGACGACCCCTCTCTCTTGCCAGAGCAACCAGGCAAGCCCCCCCCCCCTTGATCACCAGATATCGCCTATTCTCTTCTATACTGCTTGCATTAGAGTAGTGTAGCATGTTACTGCTTTCCGTTATCCTATGCTGATGCATAGCCTTCCTTTGCCACTATTGTTGTTACCTTTTCATGCAATCCTACCTGCTTAGTATAGGATGCTAGTTTACCATCAGTGGCCCTACATTCTTGTCCGTCTACTGTGCTATACTATCGGGCCGTGATCACTCGGGAGGTGATCACGTGTATATACTATACTTTATACATGATACATGTGGTGACTAAAGTCGGGTCGGCTCGAGGAGTACCCGCGAGTGATTCACGGATTGGGGGCTGAAAGGACCTTTGTCCCAACGGCCCTCTGTGTGGATCTTTGTGGCGGAGCGGCAGGGCAGGTTGAGACTACCTGGGTGAGAGGTGGGCCTGGCCCTGGTCGGCGTTCGCGGATACTTAACATGCTTAACGAGATCTTGGTATTTGATCTGAGTCTGGCTACTGGCCTATACGCACTAACCAACTACGCGGGAAAGATATGGGCACTGGGCGCCGTGGTATCAGCCGAAGCACTTCATGACGTCAGCGACTGAGCGGCGCGCGCCGGGTTGGACCGCGTAATGTGACTTCCTTTGTAATGGAGGTTGCTAGGTCTGCTCTCCGGCCGCGTACGCAACGTGCAGGTGTGCAATGGGCGATGGGCCCAGACCCCTGCGCGCATAGGATTTAGACCGGCGTGCTGACCTCTCTGTTGAGCCTAGGTGGGGCTGCGACGTGTTGATCTTCCGAGGCCGGGCATGATCCAGGAAAGTGTGTCCGGCCAAATGGGATCAAGCGTGTTGGGTTATGTGGTGCACCCCTGCAGGGAAGTTAATCTATTCGAATAGTCGTGATCTTCGGTAACAGGACGACTTGGAGTGGTACCTTGACCTTATGACAACTAGAACCGGATACTTAATAAAACACACCCTTCCAAGTGCCAGATACAACCCGGTGATTGCTCTCTAACAGGGCATCGAGGAGGGGATTGTCGGGTAGGATTATGCTATGCGATGCTACTTGGAGGACTTCAGTCTACTCTCTTCTATATGCTGAAAGACGGAGGCCGCCAGAAGCGTAGTCTTCGACAGGATTAGATATCCCCCTCTTATTCTGGCCTTCTGCAGTTCAGTCCACCGATATGCCCCTTTACACATATATCCATGCATATGTAGTGCAGCTCCTTGCTTGAGAGTACTTTGGATGAGTACTCATGGTTGCTTTGTTCCCCCCTTTTCCCCTTTCCTCTACCCGAGTGCTGCGATCAGATGATGGAGCCCAGGATCAAGACGCCACCGTTGACGACGACTCCTTCTACACTGGAGGTGCCTACTACTACGTGCAGCCCGCTGACGACGACTAGGAGTAGTTAGGAGGATCCCAGGCAGGAGGCCTGTGCCTCATTCGATCTGTATCCCCGTTTGTGCTAGCCATCTTATGGCAACATGTTTAACTTATGTCTGTACTCAGATATTGTTCCTTCCGCTGAATCGTCTATGATCGAGCACTTGTACTCGAGCCCTCGAGGCCCCTGGCTTGTAATATGATGCTTGTATGACTTATTTTATTTATAGAGTTTTGTTATGATATCTTCCCTTGAGTCCCTGACCTTGATCGTACACATTTGCGTGTATGATTAGTTTACGATTGAATCGGCGGCGTCACAGCGAGTCCACGGATGGCTCCACCCATGAAGGGTCCACGAAGAAGCAACCTTGTCTATTCCATCATGGCCGTAACCCACGAAGGACTTGCCTCACTAGCGGTAGATCTTCACGAAGTAGGCGATCTCCTTGCCCTTACAAACTCCTTGGTTCAACTCCACAATCTTGTCGGAGGCTCCCAAGTGACACCTAGCCAATCTAGGAGACACCACTCTCCAAGAAGTAACAAATGGTGTGTTGATGATGAACTCCTTGCTCTTGTGCTTCAAATGATAGTCTTCCCAACACTCAACTCTCTCTCACAGGATTTGGATTTGGTGGAAAGAAGATTTGAGTGGAAAGCAACTTGGGGAAGGCTAGAGATCAAGATTCATATGGTTGGAATGGAATATCTTGACCTCAGCACATGAGTAGGTAGTTCTCTCTCAGAAAATGTGTATTGGAAGTGTAGATATGTTCTGATGGCTCTCTCCACGAATGAAGAGTGGGTGGAGGGGTATATATAGCCTCCACACAAAATCTAACAGTTACACACAATTTGCCAAACTCGGTGGGACCGAATGGTTAAACTCGGTCGGACCGATTCAGCAAACCTAGTGACCGTTAGGATTTTTGGTGGGACTGAGATGCAACTCGGTAGGACCGATATGGTTAGGGTTAGGGCATAACATAATCTCGGTGTGACCGATTACACCAACTCGGTGGGACCGATTTTGGTAATAAGCTAACCAGAGAGTTGGTCAGGCAAACTCGGTGAGACCGATTACACAAACTCGGTGGGGCCGATTTTGGTAATAAGCTAACCAGAGGGTTTGCATTGTAATCTCGGTAGTACCGATTGCTCAAACTCGGTGAGACCGATTTTGGTAATGGACATACACAGAGAGATTACAATCCCATCTCGGTGAGACCGAGATCCCTATCGGTGAAACCGATTTGCTAGGGTTTGTGGCAATGGTTATGACATCTGAAACTCGGTGGCGCCGGATAGAAAGAATCGGTGGGGCCAAGTTTGACTTTTGGTTTAGGTCATATGTGGATGTGGGATGGTAGTTGAGGGTTTTGGAGCATATCACTAAGCACTTTGAGCAAGCAAGCCATTAAGCAACACCTCATTCCCTCTTGATAGTATTGGCTTTTCCTATAGACTCGATGTGATCTTGTATCACTAAAATAGAAAATGTAGAGTCTTGATCTTGAAGCTTGAGCCAATCCTTTGTTCTTAGCATCTTGAAAGGGTTCCACATCCTCTAGTCCATGCCACTCCATTGTTGAACTTATATGAAACATACTAGGTAAAAGTGTTAGTCCAACAAGAGATATGTTGACATTAATTACCAAAACCACCCAGGGAGCACTTGTGCTTTTACTCACCTCCCCGGCAACGGCGCCAGAAAAGAGCTTGATGTCTACTACGCAAATTTATTCTTGCAGACTCGTGCTGGGCCTCCAAGCGCAGAGTTTTGTAGGACAGTAGCAATTTTTCCTCAAGTGGATGACCTAAGGTTTATCAATTCATGGGAGGCGTAGGATGAAGATGGTCTCTCTCAAACGATCATGCAACCAAATACATGAAATCTCTTGTGTCCCCAACACACCCAATACAATGGAAAATTGTATAGGTGCACTAGTTCGGTGAAGAGATGATAATAAAAGTATAACATTGATGGTGGAAATATATTTTTATAATCTGAATAAATAAAAACAGCAAGGTAGCAAATAGTAAACGGGCACAAAAACAGTATTGCAATGCTTGAAAATGAGGCCTAGTGTCCGTACATTCGCTAGTACAATCTCTCAGCAGTGCTAATATAATTGGATCATATAACCACCCCTCAAAGTACGATAAAGAATCACTTCAAAGTTCCTATCTAGCGGAGAACATAAGACATAATTGTTTGTAGGGTACGAAACCACCTCAAAGCTATTATTTCCGATCAATCTATCCTAGAGTTCATACTAAAATAAGACCAAGCTATTCTTTCCGACCGATCTAACCAAGAGTTCGTACTAAAATAACACCAAAGCAAATTCAGATTCATAATATTCAATCCAACACAAAGAACTTCAAAGAGTGCCCCAACATTTCTACCGGAGAAATAAAGACAAGAACGTGCATCAACCCCTATGCATAGATTACCCCAATGTCACCTCGAGAATCCGCAAGTTGAATGCCAAAACATATATCAAGTGAATTAGTACCATACCCCATTGTCACCATGAGTATTCATATGCAAGACATATATCAAGTGCTCTCAAATCCATAAAAGTATTCAATTCGATAACAACAAAATCTCAAAGGGAAAAACTCAATTCATCACAACAAGATAGAGAAGGGAAAACACAAAATGATCCGACTATATTAACAAAGCCCACGATACATCAAGATTGTGACATCTCAAGAACACGAGAGAGAGAGAGAGAGAGAGAGAGAGATTAAATACATAGCTACTGGTACAAACCCTCAGCCCCGAGGGTGGACTACTCCCTCCTCATCGTGGTGGCCGTCGGGATGATGAAGATGGCCACCGGAGATGATTCCCCCCTCCTGGAGGGTGCCGGAACGGGGTCTAGATTGGTTTTCGGTGGCTACAGAGTCCTGCGGCAGTGGAATTTCTGATCTTGGTTAACCCCGAGGGTTTTTGGAACATTTGTGAATTTATAGGGTAAATAGGGGGTGCGGGAGGCCACCGAGGTGGGCACAACCCAGCTGGGCGTGCCTGGGCCCCCATGCGCACCCTGGTGGGTTGTGCCCCCCTCGGGGCACCCCTAGGTGCCGCTCTGGCCAATTGGTGGTCTTCTGGTCCATAAAAAATCCACAAAAAGTTTCGCGGTGTTTGGACTCCGTTTGATATTGATTTCCTCCGATGTAAAAAACAAGCGAAAAACAGCAACTAGCACTGGGTCAATAGGTTAGTCCCAAAAATTGATATAAAGTTGCTATAAAATTAGTTTAAAACATCCAAGAATGATAATATAACAACATGAATACTTCATAAATTTTAGATACGTTGGAGACGTATCAGTAGCCCTGGTGAGCGTTGCGCCCGAGGCAGTACCGACGATCCCCGATGTCGAGGCTGCCCCAGCACCGATCGATCAAGGTGTGTAGGTCATTGAGTTGGCGGCCTCCGCTCCCACTGAGCCCATGATCGACATGCTGATGGACGATGGCAGTTGTGTGTGTTGGGGGTGCATAATAGCTCTTTTGTGCATGTGCGGTTCATTATATTCTTGTAAATTAGCGAGCTAATGGTTTGTAAATTACTCATCGAACTAGGAACTAGACCAATAATTTCAGCATATATATATGCTTGATTGATTTGTTCATGCAAGTCAAATATGTTAATTGTATGGGTTGGCCTATCTGTATATTATCTAAATTTGCAATATGGACAATTAATATACAAATGCCTTCTGGACATCGGTGTTGATCGCCATGTCGAAAACATGGACATCCTCTACTCTACCGGGCACACTCTTAAACTGAATGAACTGTGTACGATACTAATATTTTCCATGAAAATTTAAGAACTTGGCTAACAACGACATTTGAGTAACATATATATAGTGGTGACACTATTCGACGAAAGGCGGATCTTGGTAACACGGTACTTAGCAATTTTGAACTTAACAATTTTGACAACCATATGGTCCATATCTACACACTTAACATAGTAACAACTAGCACATTTTAAGAGGCCAATGGCCAACAACCACAACTATCCGCTAGAAGCAGCATGATCACGGTGACACGACATCTCATCAATGAAAAGGAAGAATCCTCCTGTGCCTTGGTAGAGCATGAGTAGAACAGTGTCTCCAATTTTCCAATGTGGATGCATTGCCACGACAAGCGAGAACTTGTCAATTTGAATGGTTCCATTTCTGTGGGAAATGCAGTACCTTGCAATCACTTTGGCGTTATTAGCAGGCACAAGTGTAATTTGACCACGCCGGGAAATCGATTCAGAAACAGCTGCAGCGGCCAATTTTTGTTGCAATGTAGAATAAAAACCAATTGTAACATATCATTGAAGCTATATAAAGTTTATGAACATCAACATAAAAATAAGACTTTGTACTAGCGTTTTGTTCACACAATTGGTCTTGTTCAATGTATGCACCAAAGGTAGACTTAATCCCATCCAAAATCCAACGTTCATACGATGTGCAATCTGTGTCATATTATCAACAAATTTTATGACATGCTTCAAGCCTTTCTAGTGAAATTTGGTACGTCGAGTAACATACAGATCATTAACTACGCATCCAACATATCCTGCTTAAAAGGCGGAAAGGTATTATTTATTCAAAACATGGTAGAAGAATACTGGGCATAAATTGGTTAATATAATTTGTTATTGCTTAGGCCTAGAGTCAGAAAATGAAATCACAATTGTTGGTTAAATAGTGAGTAGTTAGTTAAAACAAATACCCCGATTTTGCTATATAATATGCCAGCATGGAGAAAGTTAAAAGAATACTAACCTCGATCACACCGTGATCGGCTGATAACGTTGGGGAAGTAAACATCCATGTTAATTAGACCAGGTTGTGGTGCACGCACTAGAATTTATTGCCAGCTTTCAGTTCATAAAACTTAGATATTTTTCTCCAAAGGTCCGCATCAAAATAGGAGTGACCATCTTTATCAAGTTTTATCGTAACCGTCATTGTAAATCCATGTTGCATTGTCAATACGACATCCATGGAGTCATCAATAAAGTAAAGCCCAAGATTTCCTTCTACTCATGTTCTTGCAAAGCAAGGGATGTACTGCTTGAAATGAAAATTAAGATCGTTAATAATATATAATGAAATAACAGAGCAACATGCAAATACTAGAGTAATTGAGAGAACATAACAATATATAGCTAAATTCAAAGTACAAAAATATATAATTAAAAATAGATTATGTAATAAAGATTTGATACAAATATGAGAGTAACTGAATGAACAATACATCATTAATTTGCCTAATTTAGAAAAAATATTGTCTTCGACATCTAGGCTGCATGTGGCACTGTACTTTTTATCCAAATATAGCAATATATGATATGTGTTCATAAATTTAGGCCATCCCAACCGTGGTAGGTTAGATTGAACATAATGAGCGGTCCCTGAAGTCATCTGGAATGGTGAGATAGAACTTCGTTTTCGACTGGCTGCGATTACACTTGCCCGATTTGTGCTCGCATTGTGGACACTTGGAAGAAAACCCTCGAATCAGCTAGAAGAAAAATGAATCCACGGCGATTTATGCTGGTTGATTAACAATAACAGACGGATTGCGACAAGAGATGAGTGGATATTTTGCTAAATTAATTACCTTCTCCATGGAAAAAATCCCTGGCCGAATCCCGCCGAAAACCCCAATCGACCAGAGTCCAGATAGTCGGTGCAAGTCGGTGCAGATAGGTGTCGGCATGCCGTAGGGGCAAATTCCCGTGTCGTTTGGAGCGCGACCTCCGCCCGCCAACGACAGTCGTCGATCTTAAGGGTGGCCGCCGTGATAGAAGTTGACGAGGTGCAGAGTTGTCGAGGAGTGTGTGGCGAGTGGGTGGGGATGAAGTGGGCAGGGGGTGAGGGTTTTCTTTTTTCCCTTTGATTGTGTGGGTGAACACACACGGTATGTAAACGCGATGGAGATGAACCGTGTGCGATAGTAAATCACCGAGATTGAAGGGGGATCCAAATTTCCTTCCTCGTTTGTCATTTAGTTTTTTTCTACGATCAACATACCCCCTCCAATGCAATGTGTTCAAATTTGGCATTTTTCAGGCTCATTTACCATATTTAGGTGATTATGTGTGTTTTCTAGGCATTAGTGCACATAATTCAAATTCAAACAATCGGCGCTTGAAAAAGTGCACAAAAACAGCCTAGAAAACTATGATCGTGGTATATAGTAAATTCTCATGCGTTTTATAAGGAATGTGCAGAGATCTCAAGGATATGTGTGGGAAGAGTCAACCACAAACGTCTCGTTTATTGGTTTTTTAACTGTAGAAAAATGAAAGACATGCTTGAAAAACATGACGCTTGACATGGTGCCATGGTATGGCCTCACCATGCCCTGGTAAAAATTTGAGAAGGTTTGGCTTATGTCGTCATGCACGCTCTTCATAAATCGAACCATCACCGAGGAAGTTTCATGGTTTCGAGAGGGAGATCACCAAGATTGAAGGGGAATCCAAATATCCTTCGTCCTTTGCCCTTGAGTTTTTCTCTGTGATGAACATACACCCTGCATATCACCGTGTTCAAATTTGGCACTTTTCTGGGCTCATTTACCATATTTAGGCGATTATGTGCATTTTCTAGGCATTAATGCACATAATTCAAAATCAAACAATCTGTGCATGAAAAAGTGCACAAAAATGGCCTGGAAAACCATGCTCATGGTATTTAGTAAATTCTCATGCCTTTTTACAAGGAATGGGTAGAGATCTCAAGGATATGTGTGGCAAGAGTCAACCACAAACGTGTCGTTTATTGGTTTTTCAACTATAGAAAAATGAAATACATGCTTGAAAAACATGACACCTGGCATGCTGCCATGGTATGGCCTCGCCATTGCCTGGTAAAAATTTGAGAAGGTTTGGCTTATGCCTTCATGCACGCTCTTCATAAATCGAACCATCACCGAGGAAGTTTCATGGTTCCGAGAGGGAAATCACCAAGATTGAAGAGGAATCCAAATTTCCTTCGTCCTTTGTCCTTGACTTTTTGTCTACGATGAACATACACCCTGCACATCACTGTGTTCAAATTTGGCACCTTTCCGGGCTCATTTATCATATTTAGGCGATTATGTGCATTTTCTAGGCATTAATGCGAATAATTCAAATTCAAACAATCGGTGCATGAAAAAGTGCACAAAAATGGTCTGGAAAACCATGCTCGTGGTATTTAGTAAATTCTCATGCCTTTTATAAGGAATGGGCAGAGATTTCAAGGATATGTGTCGCAAGAGTCAACCACAATGTGTCATTTATTGGCTTTTCAACTATAGAAAAATGAAATACATGCTTGAAAAACATGACGCGTGTCATGGTGCCATGGTATGGCCTCACCATACCCTGGTAAATATTTGAGAAGGTTTGTCTTATGTCGTCGTGCACGCTCTTCATAAATTGAACCATCATCGAGGAAGTTTCATGTTTTCGAGAGGAAAATCACCAAGATTGAAGGGGAATCCAAATTTCCTTCGTCCTTTCTCCTTGAGTTTCTTTCAGCGATGAACATACACCCTGCAAATCATCGTGTTCAAATTTCGCACTTTTCCGGGCTCATTTACCATATTTAGGCGATTATGTGTATTTTCTAGGCATTAATGCACATAACTCAAATTCAAACAATCTGTGCATGAAAAGGTGCACAAAAACGGTCTGGAAAACTATGCTTGTGGTATTTAGTAAATTCCCATGTCTTTTACAAGGAATGGGCAGAGATTTCAAGGATATGTGTGACAACCACAAACGTGTCGTTTATTGGTTTTTCAACTACAGAAAAACAAAATACATGCTTGAAAAACATGACGCCTAGCATGGTGCCATGGTATGGCCTCACCATGCCCTGATAAAAAATTGAGAAGGTTTGGCTTATGTCTTCATGCACGCTCTTCATAAATCGAACCATCACCGAGGAAGTTTCATGGTTTCGAGAGGGAAATCACCAAGATTGAAGGGGAATTCAAATTTCCTTTGTCCTTTGTCCTTGAGTTTTTTTCTATGATGAACATACATCCTGCAAATCACCGTGTTCAAATTTGGCACTTTTCCGGGCTCATTTACCAAATTTTGGCGATTATGGGCATTTTTCTAGACATTTAGCACGGATAAATCCAATCCAGCTACAGTTGCATGGGTGTGATGGGAGGGACGTGAATTCTCGTTCGATCGCAGTGCATCCTACGGTGCACATGCGCGATCCGCATGACTGGGGTTCCGGCCAATCATAATGTAGTACACAATAGGGTGAGTGCACACTATTTCTGGAGGCGATAGAGATGAGTCGTGTGCGATAATGAATGACCAAGATTGTAGGGGAAGCCAAATTTCCTTTGTCCTTTGTCCTTGAGCTCTAAAAAACACCACACTATACGATTGTCCGGCCACTCCGCCTCAGAGCTCTCTCCAAGCATCATTCAATGCACCGCGCCGCACAGTAACTGGTAAGGAAGCAATGACATCCCGCCTCACCGAGTTCCTCACCTCCCGCGATCGCACACATGGTAAGGAAAGCGATGGCATCTCGTCGCACCGAGTTCATCGCCGCCCACGGCCACACAACTACGTGGGCGGACATCGAAGCTGCCATGGCCGAATGGGCGGTGTATCAAATATTTTCATTTCTCACAAGATTTAAAAGTATAGCTTGATGATCAAACGGTTCCGCACTAGTGGTGGGAGCACCACTAACTTCCTCAAAGTCAGACATGATAGCAACTTCAAGCAACAAGGCAAAATAAAATAATTTTGTGTTTTAATTTTTTTAGGGAAGCGGAGGGAGATGAAAAAGAGAAGGCAAATAAAATAAAATAAAATAAAATAAAAGGTAGAACAACCAAATGATAATGTATATGAAGGAACCTGGAGTTGTTTGATGATATCTCCCCGACAACAGCGCCAGAAATTATTTCTGCTACTTATGAATTGCGTTGGGATTTTGCTGGAAGAGGAAGGGTGAAGCAATATATTAGCGGATAGTATTTGCCCCAGGAAAGAACCAAGGTTATCGAACTAATAGGAGAACCACGTAATCAACCATTGATAGTACCTCCACACACAAGAGAAAATACTTGCACCCAACACGGGCAAGAGGGTTGTCAATCCCCTTGTACTCGTTAATTGCAAGGATCAAATATGATAGTAGGTGATAGATAAATTGCAAATTAAAATAAAAGTAAAGAAATTGCAGCAAGGTATTTTTGGTTTTAGCAATATGATTAAAGTAGACCCGGGGGGCATAGTTTCACTAGAGGCATCTCTGTAATAAATATAGCATACGGTGGGTAGACAAATTACTGTTGAGCAATTGATAGAAAAGCGCATAGTTATGAGGTTATTCATGACATGATCATGTACGTAGGCTAACGGTGTCCTGGATAAGGGGGTACTAACCTAGTCGGTCCATGCTCCTCGGGTTGGGCCGATAGGCCCACACTCAACTCAATATGGACTCCAGAGGTCGTATGCAGGAGGCATGATCAAGACTACCTCCACCGAAGACTTGATGTATACTCCAAGGTCTCTCCTGCCGCTTTGCTCCTAGATACTGACCTTGTAACCCTAGATACCCTCCCTGACGTGTATATAAGCCATAGGGTTTAGCCTGTAGAGGGGACATAAACGCAATGTCATTCACCTAGCCCTAGAGTTAGACCACATATTACGATCTCGAGGTAGATCAGCTTTGTACTCGATACATCTTCAAAGATATAAACAAAAGCAGGACATATGGTTTTTACCTACATAGAGAGGGCCCGAACCTGGGTAAACATCGTCTCCCTCGTTCATGTTACCTTCGATCCGAGATCCACAGCTCGGGATCCCCTACCCCGAGGTCTACCAGTTTTGAAACCGACACTGGTGCTTTCATTGAGAGTTCCATTGTGCGATCACCAGAAGGATCGATGGCTCATCTGCAGATCAACTACGCCAACAGCCATGGGTGTGTCTACGCCCCCGACCAGATTTTTGTGTTCAGAAGCATGGTCTTTTGCGCCGACACAACGGTCCATCTGGCCTCTGTTGAGAACTATGCCCCAGGTCAGATCGTGATCATCGATGGCCTCGAGTACACCATGGATTCCCGCAGTGAACTCATCCTGTCAGGATGGGCCCCCGGCTGAATTGAGAACTCGCCCGGCACCGGAGGCTCGACTCCGAAACCTATCTCCGTCGCGGCGTCACCAAAGACCCCCACGTAACCACTCTGGCCAGTCCCCTCGCGATCTCTAGTCCGGACGTAGATCCGGCTCCTACTTTTGAAATTACGTCAGGGTTAGAATTGACCTCGGTGCAAAATTCGGAATCACTCCGAGATCCCTTTCGCGTCAAAAACGCGTCAAGTTATACACCGGGCATACTTCGAGTCAGCCCCGCTTACAACGCAGCGATGAATCCCGAAGAGTTGTCTCGCCTCAATGAGATGCTTGACCGTATCCAGAGCATATCCATCTCAGACAGCAAGACTTTGTTTTATGATCAGGTCAGACTTAAAGTCGACGATCGGCAAATTTACATCCCACCCACCACCCAACTAGTTGTCACGATCAATGATTTAACCGATGTGCTAGACTACAGCGAGGCCATGGACATGGATGATGATGTCAATGGCCCAACAGAAGACACCTCGCCTCTGGTAAACACCGGCAGGTGGACTACTACATCTAGTTACGATGTCTACATGGTGGACACACACCCAATTCCCCTCCAAGATGTTGGCGTCACCGCAGAAGAGGCAACAATGGGGTACCTAGTGGCCATAACGCAACCGTCGACAATGGTGAAGCAGTCGCCGGTGATGCCGACAACCCCAAGGGGGACCATCAAGCTTCGCCACTGCCGAATGACACATTTGAAGGACATCTTGAGGACTTAGATCCCGACAACCTCTTTGAAGGGGCTTACGACAACTACATGCCGGAATTCAAGGAAGACA
The DNA here is from genome assembly GCA_032464435.1 of Aegilops umbellulata. Lineage (NCBI taxonomy): Eukaryota > Viridiplantae > Streptophyta > Magnoliopsida > Poales > Poaceae > Aegilops > Aegilops umbellulata. Next base: position 459,159,285 of record CP136057.1, on the reverse strand, counting down.
AGAGCCTCGATACCGAGGTGTAGGATCGAAAGTATGTCTAGAGGGGGGTGATTAGACTACTTGACCAAATAAAAATCTAGCCTTTTCCCAATTTTAGTTCTTGGCAGATTTTAGCTATATTAGCACAAGTCAAGCAATCTCCACACAATTCAAGCAAGCATGCAAAAGAGTATATCAGCAACGAAAAGTAAAGCATGCAACTTGCAAGAATGTAAAGGGAAGGGTTTGGAGGATTCAAACGCAATTGGAGACACGGATGTTTTTGTCGTGGTTCCGATAGGTGGTGCTATCGTACATCCACGTTGATGGAGACTTCAACCCACGGAGGGTAACGGTTGCGCGAGTCCACGGAGGGCTCCACCCATGAAGGGTCCACGAAGAAGCAACCTTGTCTATTCCATCATGGCCGTCGCCCACGAAGGACTTGCCTCACTAGTGGTAGATCTTCATGAAGTAGGCGATCTCCTTGCCCTTACAAACTCCTTGGTTCAACTCCACAATCTTGTCGGAGGCTCCCAAGTGACACCTAGCCAATCTAGGAGACGCCACTCTCCAAGAAGTAACAAATGGTGTGTTGATGATGAACTCCTTGCTCTTGTGCTTCAAATGATAGTCTCCCCAACACTCAACTCTCTCTCACAGGATTTGGATTTGGTGGAAAGAAGATTTGAGTGGAAAGCAACTTGGGGAAGGCTAGAGATCAAGATTCATATGGTTGGAATGGAATATCTTGAGCTCAACACAAGTGTAGGTGGTTCTCTCTCAGAAAATGTGTATTGGAAGTGTAGGTATGTTCTGATGGCTCTCTCCATGAATGAAGAGTGGGTGGAGGGGTATATATAGCCTCCGCACAAAATATAACCGTTACACACAATTTGCCAAACTCGGTGGGACCGAATAGTTAAACTCGGTCGGACCGATTCAGCAAACCTAGTGACCGTTAAGATTTTCGGTGGGACTGAGATGCAACTCGGTAGGACCGATATGGTTAGGGTTAGGGCATAACGTAATTTCAGTGTGACCGATTACACAAACTCGGTGGGACCGATTTTGGTAATAAGCTAACCAGAGAGTTGGTCAGGTAAACTCGGTGGGACCGATTCGCTCATCTTGGTGAGACCGAAATGTTACAAAAGGGAAACAGAGAGTTTACATTGCAATCTCGGTGGGACCGATCGCTCATCTCTGTAACACCGAAACGTTACGAAGGGAAACAGAGAGATTACAATCCCATCTCGGTGAGACCGAGATCCCTATCGGTGAGACCGATTTGCCTAGGGTTTGTGGCAGTGGCTATGACATTCAAAACTCGGTGGCGCTGGATAGAAAGAATCGGTGGGGCCGAGTTTGACTTTTGGTTTAGGTCATATGTGGATGTGGGAAGGTAGTTGAGGGTTTTGGAGCATATCACTAAGCACTTTGAGCAAGCAAGCCATTAAGCAACACCTCATCCCTTCTTGATAGTATTGGCTTTTCCTATAGACTCAATGTGATCTTGGATCACTAAAATATAAAATTTAGATTCTTTGAGCTTCAAGCTTGAGCCAAACTTTTTGTCCTTAGAATTTTGAGGGATCCACTTTCCTCATCCATGCCATGCCATTCATTGAGCTTTTCCTGAAATATTAATCTTGGAATAATGTTAACTCAATGAGCTATATGTTGTTAGGAATTACCAAAACCACCCAGGGATAGTTGCACTTTCAATCTCCCCCTTTTTGGTAATTGATGACAACATATAGATCAAAGCTTCGACAAATGATAATAAGAGTGAAAGATATTATCGCTTTGAGAAGTATGTGAAAAGCAAGAGCTCCCCCTAAATTTGTGCATATCTTAAGATTTGCTTTGGACTGCAAATGCACAATGAGTTAGGATCATGGGTTACTCTTCCATGTCACATACATCTTGGTGGAGCGCTCAAAATGATAAGAATTAAATACATGCACTCATCACCAAGCAAAGTGAATGATCAAATAGGGATAAAATGATAGTATCATCCAACAAGCATTAATGTAGCATATGATCAAACACACATGATCATCCAAGTATCACAAACAAGAAAATAAAGTTCAACCACCAAAGCAAGAGAATAAAAAGCAACGCTCTCTCGAAGCCTATGATCTATAAATTTTTCTCCCCCTTTGGCAACAAGTTACCAAAAAGTTCATAGAAAATGCATAGCACTAAAATGTCTCTCAAGGTTGGTCTTCAGGTGGTGGTGTCCGGATAACTCCAAGAACGATGGCTTCAGTTGAAGTAGATGGAGCTGCTGGGGTAGGTGCTGGAGCTGGTGGCACTGAAGCTATAGCTGGTGCAGATGAAGTGGCTCTAGTTTCTGGTACTGGTACTGCAGTTGAACTATGAGCTCTAGGCACTCTGGCAAATTCCCCAGTTATTTTCTTACCCTTCCTCTCCTGCATGTCATCCTGAAGTTGCTCCACAACAGACTGGATCTCGGTTACCTTCACATCCATGTCATAGAACTTCTGCTCCATGATTCTTTCCAAGCTCTCCTGGTTTAGAGTCAGGGTGGTCAGTCCTTTCTCTATCCTTAGAGTGGATGCAATCAAGTAGCCAAGCTGATCTTGCTTGCTTTTTAGAAGATACTGAGATGCCTCCTCCTGGGTTGGCATCTTTGCAGCTTTCTCTGCCTTTGCCTTCTCCCTCTTGGCTTGTGCTTGTACTGAGGATGGTTCACCTTCATCCATAACCACTTGGTTGTCCTCAAAATCTGGATAGATGGCCAAGTGTTCCTTGTCCAACAAGTATGTGCTAGTGCCCATCTTTGAGTTAATCAACTCCTGGATCTGTGGGGCATATCCACAGCTTCTCTTTTGGTCTGCAGCAGTCCTCTTGATAGTTTCAACAATGAGACTCATAACCTTGAACTTCTGTGGCACATCAAATATATGTAGCAAATTTATGGAGTGGCCTCTGATCATCCTATGATCTCCAGACTTGGGCATAAGAGTATGCCTTAGTATCCAATTGATAGTAGGCAGTCCTGACAGCAAATGTTTCACTGACCCAAACTGGTGAGTCTCAAGGTCTGCATCTGGAATTTCCTTGTACATGATGGCCATGGAATTGTGATCCTTCTTCTTCTTGGCATAGACATCCAAGTCATCTTCTTGCTCTTCTGGGGCATTGATCAACTAAGCCCATTCTGCAACTGTAGACTGGTATCTAGTGCCTTAAGACATCCAGACAATTCCTCCATCTGGGTAGAAGTGAGCTGTGGAGTAGAATTGCATGATAAGTTCATCATTCCGCTTAGTGAGCTTTTGAGCCACAAACTCATCTACTCCACAAGCCTTGAAACTGTCATACACACCAGGATAGTGTTCCTCATTCTCCTTCATGTAGGTCCAGTCGACCCACCTCATGTCACACACTATAGGTTTCTTGTCAAGCAGCACTGTCTCATAGAAATCCTACTGTTCCTTGGTGTGGAACCTGTAATCCACAGCAGTTCTTCTTCTTGTAGCATATGGATCTGTCTCTCTCCATTTCCTCAGTCCTGAGTCTCTCCTGATCTTCATGTTCTCAGCCACAGGATGAGCATCATTGTGGTCTGGAATTTTTGGCTTCAATTTTCTCAGAACATGCTCTTCATCTCCTTCTTCTTCAGCAACAGTCTCAGGCATTGGGGCCTTGTTCCTCTCAGCAGCAGATATGTTTCTAGTATTCCTCTTTGGTGCAGTCTTGGGCTTGGAGGTAGCTTTGGGTGCTTCTTTGGGATTGGATGATGCAGCCCTTGTCCTGATAGCATCACCCATAAGCTTCTGGGCCTTAGGTGCTAGTGCAGCAACCTCTTCTTCTTCTTCTTCTTCTTCTTCTTCTTCTTCTTCTTCTTCTTCTTCTTCTTCTTCTTCTTCTTCTTCTTCTTCTTCTTCTTCAGAAGAGTGCTTCTCAAATTCTGCCATCGGATCAACTTTCTTGCACCATCTGTCCGTCTTTCTTTCCTTCTTCTCTTTTGCAGCAGCCTCTTTGGGTTGAGATTCCAAAGATGCTTGAGAGGAGGCTCTGGCTTTAGACATAGGTTGTCTCCCTGCTGACCTCTTGGTCTTCAGACCTGGCTTTGTGGCTGCAGCTGAGCCATATTCCTTTTTCAGCACTTTCTTCTTTGATGTGGCATCATCCTCAACTGCCACATAGTCTTCATCCTCAGACTCTGAAGTATTCTTCTTCCTTGTTCTGGTGGCAGCTTTGGGTAAGTTGTTGGGAGTGCTCCTGCTTCCATCATCTGAGCTGCTAGAGGGACTAGTGCCCTCACTCATGTGAACCTGCTCCTCTGACTTGTTCTGACTATCACTCTGATCAGACATGATGCAAACACTGACAGCTGACCCTGTGAATAGATTATAGATGAGGTAGAGTGGATAAGCATCACAAAATACAGAGGTTTTTGCAAAAGAATGAATCAAAAACTTAGTTTTAGTTTTCCTCAGAAAGCATTTCAGATCAACCGATTTGTAAACTCGGTGATACCGAAGCAGCTGTTGGACCCAAAACTAGTGAGCTTGGTCAGACCGAGTCACAGTTTGGTGGCACCGAGACTGCTAGTGTTTCACAAAGTCCTGAACTCGGTCACACCGATTTTCAATTCTCGGTCAGACCAAGAATCTCATGTGCAATGGCCTGAGCCGAATTGGTGGTACCGAGTTCCACAACTCGGATGGTCCGAGATGGTTTCGGCGGAAACCTAACCCTAAATTTTTAATTCAACTCTAATCTACGGAGTGTTTTGACTGGATAAGATCGTTTCAATCGTGGCAAGATTCATGGCAAACACAATGTGCTAGGAAACGGATTGAGGATAGCACAGTGATCAAGTCCATACCCTAGTTCGGTGATGAACTTGCTACGGCGGCAACAGCGGGAATGATTTCCGTTGACAACGGCGGAGACCAACGGCAGGAGGCAACTAGCGATGAGGAGGACGATCCGGAGACCCTGGAGGCAGAGCGGGCTAAGCGCGGGCGAAAAGACTTCGGAGAAATTTCCAAAAAAAATTGCCCGTGGATATATATAGTCCGTCCCTGTCGGTGTGACCGAGTGGAAAAACTCGGTGGCACCGAGACTCATAACTGCAAGCAGTTACTGAAACTCTATGTGACCGAAAGGTTCAAATCGGTTGCACCGAGATTGAAAACCTAGATCGACTTAGTGATCTCGGTATGACCGAAATGGATGAATCGGTCAGACCGAAATGCACAAAGAAGTTTTGGAAGTTTAAGTCTATGACGAATCTCGGGGACTCCGAGTGCTCCTCACACAGAGTGGTTCGAATCTGACTTGATCAAATTTTGTGATGTAGCATGAATAGAGTTTGAGACGAGAAAAGCATAGATAGCTAGAGAGGGTTCTTAGGCATTCTTGTCCATCCACTTGGCAAAAGAAAAGAAAACCAATCAATCAAAACAACAAGTGGATATCCTCGAATGAGTAAAATATGCAATCAACATGCTCACACAATAAAATGGCAATTGAAATATGTGGCAAAGCATGCACAACCAATTCTAGCATCTATCAAACAATTGGCGATGACTAGGTCATCTATATATGAGTGTATTGACTTAGGAGTCAAATGAGAACATTTGATCATATGTCATACTCATCGTTTAAGCACAAGTGGGGTTGCCACTTTTACATAAAGCATTGTTGTGTTCACACCATTAGAGTTGCTTTAGCTCAATTCTTAGAGTAGAGCTCCCCCTAGATGTGAGATCCCCCCTTAAGAGGGATGAACTAACCTTGGGTTTTGTCGATGATGACTTCATGTAGATGTTGAAGATGTGGATGCTCAGTGTTGATGTAGATCATTTGGAGCTATCCATTGGAGTGAGTTGCACTTTCAATACCTACACGGGTTAGTCCCACAAGGAACAAACAAGAATATCCATAGACATAGAGTGATGCACACACAAGATGACGTCTATGACAGCTTTTAGGTTACCTTGTCCCTTGTCTTACCAACAAGAGGGTTTGTGACTCCTTGAACTAGTGCAAGATGTGGAAGTTTATTGCACTTGTTCTTGCCAAGATGATAAGAGTGAAGTATGTTGGCGGAGTCACCCTCAAGAACTCTCTAGTTCTTCTTCGGGATCCACACCATCTTGATGGGAATCCTTGGAGTTGTAGTTGTACTTGATGAAGTGGAACTTGATGTAGTCTTTGGAACCCACTTGACCAAGGTCTTAGGAGCTTCTTCAAATGCATCAATTTCCTCTTGAAGCTTGTCCTTGCCTTTTTGCTTGTGGTCTTGTGGTGGAAGATCATCTTGAGCTTGTGTCCCTTTGAAAGAAGTAGGATCATACTTCTCTTGTTGAGGAACAAACTTCTTCTTGGGGTATTAATCTTCTTCCCACTCAACTCCATTGGCATTGAACTTTCGTTCAAAAGCAACACCTTGATTCTTCCGGTGCCTTCCTTGCTTGCGTACAATTTCCTCGAATTGCTTACTTTCGGCAAGGCTCTTGTACACACCTTTCTCTTTGGGCCTTTAGCCATGAAGCATGTTCCAACTCCTTCATTTGGTGAGTCAAATATGTCGTAGGAGTTGGTTGTCACAAGTTCTAGACCGGCAACACCTTCATCTTGAGTATATTCAGAGTCGGAGTGATAGCTTCTCTCGGAGTGGTTGTCGAAGTCGGAGCCGGATACCCATTCACCAACATGAGCTTGATGTCTTCGTTTTGTGTAGCTCCTTGATGACTTGTCCTTTCTTTCCGAATCCTTGCTTCTCCGTGAGGGTCTTCGTTCATAACGATCATCTCTACTCCTTCTTTCTCTAGATGGTGATTCTTCTCTTCTACTTCTTCTCTTGGGAGAATCTTCTCTTCTCTTGTAGGGGGCCGTACACTCATTGGAATAGTGTCCGGGCCTACCACGATTGTAGCAGTTTCGCTCTCGACTAGAAGATCTTTTGTCATTGTAGGACCTTGACTTGGAGCTTCTCTCTTTGCTTCTACTCTTGTAGAACTTGTTGAAGTTCTTCACCATTAAGCTCAATTCTTCATTGAAGGTTTGTTTCTCACTCGATGATGTGGGGGCTTCACATGAGGCTTTGTAAGCACCACTTGATTTGTTGTGAAGTTCCTCTTTATCAAACTTCGTCTTGGGGTATTGAGCTTCTTCAAATGCATCAATTTCCTCTTGAAGCTTGTCCTTGCCTTTTTGCTTGTGGTCTTGTGGTGGAAGATCATCTTGAGCTTGTGTCCCTTTGAAAGAAGTAGGATCATACTTCTCTTGTTGAGGAACAAACTTCGTCTTGGGGTATTAATCTTCTTCCCACTCAACTCCATCAGCATTGAACTTTCGTTCAAAAGCAACACCTTGATTCTTCCGGTGCCTTCCTTGCTTGCGTACAATTTCCTCGAATTGCTTACTTCCGGAAAGGCTCTTGTACACACCTTTCTCTTTGGGCCTTTAGCCATGAAGCATGTTCCAACTCCTTCATTTGGTGAGTCAAATATGTCGTAGGAGTTGGTTGTCACAAGTGCTAGACCGGCAACACCTTCATCTTGAGTATATTCGGAGTCGGAGTGATAGCTTCTCTCGGAGTGGTTGTCGGAGTCGGAGCCGGATACCCATTCACCAACATGAGCTTGATGTCTTCGTTTTGTGTAGCTCCTTGATGACTTGTCCTTTCTTTCCGAATCCTTGCTTCTCCGTGAGGGTCTTCGTTCATAACGATCATCTCTACTCCTTCTTTCTCTAGATGGTGATTCTTCTCTTGTACTTCTTCTCTTGGGAGAATCTTCTCTTCTCTTGTAGGGAGCCGTACACTCATTGGAATAGTGTCCGGGCCTACCACAATTGTAGCAGTTTCGCTCTCGACTAGAAGATCTTTTGTCATTGTAGGACCTTGACTTGGAGCTTCTCTCTTTGCTTCTACTCTTGTAGAACTTGTTGAAGTTCTTCACCATTAAGCCCCATTCTTCATTGAAGGTTTGTTTCTCACTCGATGATGTGGGGGCTTCACATGAGGCATTGTAAGCACCACTTGATTTGTTGTGAAGTTCCTCTTTATCCTTGAGTGACATCTCATGAGCAACAATTCTTCCGATGACTTCCGTTTGCTTGAGATCTTTGTAATTTGGCATCATTTGGATCAATGTGTACATGGTATCATATTTTCCATACAAGGCTCTTAGGATCTTCTTGATGATGAATCTATCGGTCATCTCTTCACTCCCTAAGCCGGCAATCTCATTTGTAATAAGAGCAAGCCTAGAGTACATTTCAGCGACACCTTCACCATCCTTCATTTTGAACTTGTCAAGTTGACTTTGAAGAACATCCAATTTGGATTCCTTGACGGAGTCGGTACCTTCGTGCATATCAATCAAAGTATCCCAAATTTCCTTTGCATTCTCAAGACGGCTGATTTTGTTGAATTCTTCGGGGCACAATCCGTTGAAGAGGATATCACAAGCTTGAGCGTTGTATTGCAGCATCTTCAACTCTTCCGCGGTAGCTTCATGGTTCGGTTCTTTCCCATCAAAGAATTCACCTTGCAAGACAATACACACAATAGCCCAAACGGCGGGGTTATGTCCAAGAATATGCATTTTCATCTTATGCTTCCAACTAGCAAAATTAGTACCATCAAAGTAAGGACCTCTACGGTGATAATTTCCCTCGCTATACGCCATACTCTCCTAGGTTGTGAAACCAAGGCTATGACCACCAAGAGCTATGGAAATCAAAGCAAATGGAGACCAAAGCTCTGATACCACTTGTAGGAACGAAAGTATGTCTAGAGGGGGGTGATTAGACTACTTGACCAAATAAAAATCTAGACTTTTCCCAATTTTAGTTCTTGGCAGATTTTAGCTATCTTAGCACAAGTTAAGCAATCTCCACACAATTCAAGTAAGCATGCAAAAGAGTATATGAGCAGCGGAAAGTAAAGCATGCAACGTGCAAGAATGTAAAGGGAAGGGTTTGGAGGATTCAAACGCAATTGGAGACACGGATGTTTTTGTCGTGGTTCCGATAGGTGGTGCTATCGTACATCCACGTTGATGGAGACTTCAACCCACGGAGGGTAACGGTTGCGCAAGTCCACGGAGGGCTCCACCCACGAAGGGTCCACGAAGAAGCAACCTTGTCTATTCCATCATGGTCGTCGCCCACGAAGGACTTGCCTCACTAGCGGTAGATCTTCACGAAGTAGGCGATCTCCTTGCCCTTACAAACTCCTTGGTTCAACTCCACAATCTTGTCGGAGGCTCCCAAGTGACACCTAGCCAATCTAGGAGACGCCACTCTCCAAGAAGTAACAAATGGTGTGTTGATGATGAACTCCTTGCTCTTGTGCTTCAAATGATAGTCTCCCCAACACTCAACTCTCTCTCACAGGATTTGGATTTGGTGGAAAGAAGATTTGAGTGGAAAGCAACTTGGGGAAGGCTAGAGATCAAGATTCATATGGTTGGAATGGAATATCTTGAGCTCAACACAAGTGTAGGTGGTTCTCTCTCAGAAAATGTGTATTGGAAGTGTAGGTATGCTCTGATGGCTCTCTCCACGAATGAAGAGTGGGTGGAGGGGTATATATAGCCTCCACACAAAATCTAACCATTACACACAATTTGCCAAACTCGGTGGGACCGAATAGTTAAACTCAGTCGGACCGATTCAGCAAACCTAGTGACCGTTAGGATTTTCAGTGGGACTGAGATGCAACTCGGTAGGACCGATATGGTTAGGGTTAGGGCATAATGTAATCTCGGTGTGACCGATTAAACAAACTCGGTGGGACCGATTTTGGTAATAAGCTAACTAGAGAGTTGGTCAGGTAAACTCGGTGGGACCAATTCGCTCATCTCGGCGAGACTGAAATGTTACAAAAGGGAAACAGAGAGTTTACATTGCAATCTCGGTGGGACCGATCACTCATCTCGGTAAGACCGAAACGTTACGAAGGGAAACAGAGAGATTACAATCCCATTTCGGTGAGACCGAGATCCCTATCGGTGAGACCGATTTGCCTAGGGTGTGTGGCAGTGGCTATGACATTTGAAACTCGGTGGCGCCGGATAGAAAGAATCGGTGGGGGCGAGTTTGACTTTTGGTTTAGGTCATATGTGGATGTGGGAAGGTAGTTGAGGGTTTTGTAGCATATCACTAAGCACTTTGAGCAAGCAAGCCATTAAGCAACACCTCATCCCTCCTTGATAGTATTGGCTTTTCCTATAGACTCAATGTGATCTTGGATCACTAAAATATAAAATGTAGAGTCTTTGAGCTTCAAGCTTGAGCCAAACTTTTTGTCCTTAGAATTTTGAGGGATCCACTTTCCTCATCCATGCCATGCCATTCATTGAGCTTTTCCTGAAATATTAATCTTGGAATAATGTTAGCTCAGTGAGCTATATGTTGTTAGGAATTACCAAAACCACCCAGGGATAGTTGCACTTTCACGAGGACTACTAAAAGAAGCTTTGATGAAGTTTCTAATAAAGTAACACTTTACAATCTTGTCTATGATGATCCTAATGATAAAGAAGAAACCACTATTATGCATACGAAAAGGCTCCGTATAGGCAGTGGTAATATTATTGGAAAAGGTATTATTCAAGATCTTTTTACTTATGCTGGATCGTTACCTATGATAGGGAGGTTAATTCTTGCTAGAACTACTAGTCTTGCAAACGCCATATCTTTGCTTATAGTTGAACTTGAGAGACAATTTGTGCACATGCATCCTGCTATACAGTGGGTACTTCTAGAATTTTCCAATATTCATGATCCTTCTGGTAAGTGTTTAGCCACGAATTTCTAGTTCATGAATTTAGCCACATTATGAAGGAGGCAAGGGGATATTTGCTTACAATAGAATAAATAGTGAGTGCCCTCCTATATAAGAAATCCTTTATGATCAAGAAGAGATAAGGAAATTAAAATCTACAGACTAGGCTGCTTACAATGAGAATCTTAGAAAAAAAAGGTCCCCCCACCTATCTTGATTGATACACTTTCCGAACATAATGATCAATTTTCTATAGGTAATAATGGGCTAGGTCATGTTCTTAAAGAAAGACTACGAAAATATCTTTATAAGAATTTGTATAATGAAGAAATAGCTATCACCTACAAAGGGCCTAAGGAGGAACCTCCTCCTCCTCCTAAACTTGATCTTACGGATTCGGATCCTACAAAACTTAGCCCTTTTAATTATTTTTGCCTTCCTATTAGAAAGCTTGCTGCTGAGAGAAGCGAGTATGAGATGAACATGGATGATCTCCCTTATGGTCATGATAAAAATTGAAACTATGCATTATGCCTAGCTAGGGGCATAAACCAATAGCGCTTGTTGGGAGGCAACCTAATAGTTATCTTAAATTTTGCTTTTTATTTCTATTTTGGTGTGATGACATGATTATTTCTACTGCAATGATTGTGTTTTAATCTTTTAATTAGCGTTTGTGCCAAGTAAAGCCTTTGGGATGATTTAGATGATAGCTGACTTGATTCTGTGCAAAAACATGAACTTTTGCGCCCAGTATAGGAATTTTTTTACTTGGATGTGATCTTGGTCTGAAATTTTTACGTATAATGGATTTACAGAGTTTCTACATTGTCCTAATTTTTTAGAATTTGTGGATTTACAGAAGTATGGTTTTTGTTCAGATCATTATAGACTATTCTGTTTTAGACAAATTCTGTTTTTTATAGCACAATGTGCTTCTTTTAATGATGTTATGGATCATAACGGGGGGTATAAGTGATGGAGAAGTTAGAATGTAGTAGGTATTATGCAAGAATAACTATGAATGAGTTTACAACAGTACCTAAGTTTATGGTTTGCTGATTATACTAATGGATCTCACGAGGTTTTGTTGTGTTATGTGTGTTGAAGTTTTGAAGTTTTGGGTGAGTTTGCAATGAACAACAGAATAAGAAGGGGCAAGATCCTAAGCTTGGGGATTCCCAAGGTACACCAAGGTAATATTCAAGGAATACCCAAGCGTCTAAGAAACCTGCATCTACTCATAGAACCGCTCATGATGCCACTGTTGGGAAATATAGTAGAAAACAAAAATAAATCACCCTACGATCAACTAGGAACACTATGAAGATGCAAAAACATTTTAGATCAGATCGTTACCAACTCTGAGTTACAGGGAAGAAGATGAGCCGGCTTAGATCATACTTGAAGCCCCTCCGTTCATGAACAATCCCTCGAATGGAAGACCGAAAACACGACCTCTCCATAGTTTGCAAGCGTACAGTCTTCATGACCCAGCAACGCTTCGCCGTCCAGAGCTAATCATTGCTAGAGAATTAGAGGGGGAGTTAAAAACACATTGGGATTCTAATATGAGGACTAGAGAGGATTAGATCTAACTCTAATTGGATCAACTAGAACTAGAACTAGAGAACTAGAGGAGGCTCCAAAACTTGTGTCTACAAGGACCAAATCCTCAAGTATATATAGGTTGGATGAGAGAGGGAAGGGGGCGCCACAAGGGGGGAGGTTTCCTCCTCTTTGCTCTGGCCATAGGAGGGGGAATTCCCCTTCAATTCGGCCGCCCTTAGCTTCTTCAAGAAGCTAAGGGGGGGCCTCCACTATTGGGCCAAAGTGGCCCAATTTTTTCCACCACTTGGCCTTTTAAGGCATGTTGATATTGAACTAAATATAAATGCCTCCTGACTATTATTAGATCCTTTTATTATTAATTTAACATCTCCGGAAACATTTTCCACCTATATAATATTTATCAGTATTATCCGGTAAACCCCAAAACCCTTTTGGTGATCCAAAATGCTTCTGGTACCTCTTAAAACTATTTCGAATATTAATGAAATTATTTCATAAATATTTCCCCATTACTCTAATAACACTTAGCAGATCATGATTACTTTAAGCTTGTGACCCTGTAGGTTCGGTAAAACATAGACATGAACGAAACTCCTTTCGTTCAATGACCGATAGAGGAGCCGTGGATGTCCATATCGATCCATATGAGTACACGAATGACATTCAAGTGAACCTTTGGTTATGATGTGCTATTCCCTTTACTTCGCGATACTTTACAAAACCTGAGGTGAGATATATCGTCATCCTCTCGAGTCATACATATGCTCATTATACCGGTCTCCTCGTTACCGGTTTTGTCTTTCTTTCTCGTTGGCATGTTCCGTCATCCCCATGACATAGTCAGCTATGTGTCCAGACGATAATTGATGTCGTCACACTAAGAGGGCCTTAAGAATATCTCTCCATCATCGGAGGAGCAAATCCCACTCTTGAGCTATATATCTAGTCCCTTGTCAAACTTTTCGATCAACCTGTAAGTTATCGTTATGATCACTGTGTTACAGATGACGTTTGAGCAACCCCAAAGTTCATCGCACGGTAAGAAGTGACTACGATACTCTCATGGTCTAAGGAACTAAATCACACATTTAAGTCTCCCTGTTAGCAAAATTGACTTCTAACGATTGTATCTCGAAGTATAACAAACAAGTTTGGGTCAATTCGATATGCCCGTTCTTTTAACGTCATATTCTCAAAGTTGTTTTAGGACTATCGTTTGTACTTAACGGTATCCCAAGATCCAGAAAACATGATCACTAACAACGCTTGAGCTAGTCTTGGAGGCGAGACTAGGAATCATCTTTTATCGTTTATTATTCTACACGTGCATATGAGTTTTCCACTAAATCGCACATTTCAGGGTCCACACACTAGAAAAGTTTCAAGGGGTTTAGAGAAAGTTTGAGTATAGTTCCTTCACAACTGTAAAGTTGGTACAAAAACTAGTTTGAATTCCTAGGAAAATTTGGGTTGATAAATTTGGCTGAAATTTGGTGTAGGGAGGTGATTTAGGAGTATGGAGGCACTGGTAAAATTTCTTACCATTTTGGTACTCCTAAATAGTACTTCCTTCAAAGTGCTCCTCTCTGGACATAAATTTTGGAGAATTGTTGGGAGAGATTGGCTTGGCAAAAGAATGTTAATTTTGGCATGCTCAAGAGATATAGGAAGACTTAGGGCCTGAATTAATTGCAGGGATTATGGGCACTTTTGGAATATAGTTTGTTCACAAACTCAAAGTGAGTCCAGAAACAAGAATTGGATGCTATGCTCACCCTGAGCATGAGATCTTGAATATTTTGCATATTCAAGGTTTATATGGTCCAAAGGATTTCTGATAATTTTATGGGAATTTTTGGAAAGGCAGAAATATAGGTTGCTTCACAACCTAGGGTAACAAGACTATTCCTTTTATAGGAAAAAGAATATTAGAATGAAATAGAATTTGTGGTTGGGCTAGGATGGAATGACATGGTCTTGGTTTAGTTTTGGATATTTTAAACCATTTGGGAGAAGGAGGAAAAATTATCTCCCCAAGTTTTAAGTCCATAGAGCCATTAGAAGAAAATCCAATGTCAAATTCAAAGAAAGCCAAATGAGTTTTTTGAAAAGAGAAGGTGCCAAAAATCAGGGTGTGAGACTCAAACGTGGGCACAAACATCAGCATGAAGCATAGAAAACATCGTACATGCACCCCTCCCCCATCCACCCTCAGTCTATTATGTGATGACACGATAACACATGACCTAAAACACCTAGGATGAATGACATGAGTAACCAAAGTGTAGGCTGAGGCAGTGAAAATATTATTCGATGACACGGAGCCGACATCAAACCACACCCAAAACTTTCATAGCTCCTTATTTCTAGGGAGCTTAAAGTTGAAGCTATTTCGAAATCAGGTACTCCTAGTTTCTTTTGGGTGCTTAACTGTTTATTAGGTTGTTGAGGTAATAGGCAAGGAACAACCAAGATAACTTCTAATGGTGAAGACAAGACACACTTAGATGATCCACGTAAGTCAGGGTGTGCAAAACCGAACCAAAAAAACCAAACTGAACTGAAAATTCAGGTTTTTTAGGTTTCGGTTTCAGTTTTGAAATCTAAAAACCATTTGCATTTCGGTTTTTTCGGTTAGAAACCAAAAACCATTTGGTTAAACCAAATTAACCGAAATTGAGATATTTTGGGTTCAAAAGCGTAATGGGCTGCTATAGTATAGTACTATCTAGCCCATTTAGTGCTTCAATTTACGTAATTAGCCCGACTGCTTATCCAACGTCCCTTCTTTATCCTTTTATAATTATTTCCTCCTCATTATGATATATATCATGCATTTAGACATGGAAAAGTTATGTGTTGGCTCAAAAATTCACGTCAACTTTGGTTAATTTGGTTATTACCGAAACCAAACCGAACGTAAATGGCTATTACCGAAACCGAATCGTATCTATGTATAAAACCGTATAAACCAAAGTATAAAAACCATATAAACCATAAACCGTATAAACTGAACAGTATCAAACCCAAAAAACTGAATGCACACCCTGACATGTAAGGGGTTTCACACAATGGAGGTTTTACCTAGGTTTGGGCCCTCCCTTCTAGGGTAACACCCTACTCCTGTTGGATGTTTCTCTCTTGTATTATGTGGTTACAATGTGTGATCTTGTCGATCTACTTGGAGCTATTGAGCTGCTAAGAACTTGCTAAAACTTGTCTAGAATTTATCCTAGCTTCTTCTTATATAGGGGTGACGAAGCAGCATGATATGATGAGAAATATTAGCACACAGAGAATGCTAACATAAACCAGCAAGCATATTCATGTGGTATTCAGATGCACTGCAGTCAGTTGCTTAAAATTGGGTGGGGGAGAGGGGGGCTCCATGGACATCATTTATTCATTCAAAACAATCCCAGCCAAAGGGTAGAGTGTCATTTAAGAAATTTGACAACAAGAATCAAAGCGCATTGAAGAGTGCTTTTATGAAAAGATAAAAGCGTTCAAAGAAACAAAAAAGGAGGAGCTTTTTTATCAACAAATTTCCTTTCTTTTCCTTATATTATATATTATGAACATGACAAGAATTGCCAAAAACTCAACAATGCCTGATAGGCCAATAAAAAAAAGGTTAATGGCCTCACACACCAGCTGCTGAGATCACAACTCGCCACACTGACACATTCAATTGGACTTATTGTCACTCACTCCTGTACTTGAGAAAAATCTCGCAACCCCTCATGACAAACACTGAAAGAAAGCCAAGAAAAAAATACACAATCATTTTAGGAATCTCTACTTCGTACCAGAGTGTCTACCGTTTGATGAAAGCCTTCTGCTATCGCTACCACTTAAAGGTTGCCTTCCAGATCTGTTTTGTCCATTTGAGGCTTTTCTTGACGCTGATGGTATTTGGGAGTGACTTGGTGTCCTGATATAAAGAAAATGAAAGAAAAAATATTAATCTTTAGGTAGAAAACTTGATAAGTCTTATGCAATGGTCTGCTATTCTGTCCCTGTATATCAATCCTTAATTGCACTATTTTCAAATATATCACAAAACTGAGCGAAATTAAAAGAAAATAATATGTTCAGGTAATGATTTTCTAAAGGCGTGTCCAAATAATTTTAGAAAATTCATTCAGAAGATCCAACATTAAAATTCCTATTGCCTTCTAAGAGGTGAGAGGTTATTACTTACGCAACATTTACTACCATTCAAGGGCAAGGAAGACTTTTGGTTACATATTGAATGAAGTACATCTGGGTATAATTAACTATCCTTCTAATGTACTCCCTCCGTCCCATAATATAAGAGTGTTTTTTACACTAGTGAAGTGTCAAAAACGCTTTTATATTATGGGACGGAGGGAGTAGATCTCAACAGAAAAAAATAATTGTGTCGTGGAGCTCCTACATTTTTTTTAAGATGCATCAATGAATTACTCCCTCTGTCCAATAATATAAGAACATTTTTGTAGTGTCAAAATCGTTCTTATATTATGGGATGGAGGGAGTACTAATTTTGCCATAAATGGTAACCTAATATTTCCATGTCAAATACAAGCATAAAATTGAGAAAGATAAGCATAGACGTCGTCGGAATCGTAAAATGTATTTCAGATACAAATCATACAAAAAAATTGGAGTTCAAATATCTCCAAATAATTACTCCCTCCGATCCATAATAAGTGTCATGGTTTTAGTTCAAATTTGAACTAAAAAATTCTTTAGTTCGAAAGTAGATCTTTTTTTTAGTATTAATCTTATAATAGTATAAGAACATGTTGTTTGTACGTTATCAACGTACATTTACAGTCATAATCATATCCTACCAAAAACATTTTGAAATGAAATACACGAAAAATCTTAGCTTCCAGTGGTAATCATATCATACCAAAAATATTATTTTGGTATTCATATGAGTCAAGAAAACAGTTTCACATGATGTAAAGGAATAACTAGAGCATCAAAAATCTTCCTTCTCTACTCACTAAAATAAAAATGCCCTTCAAAACAGTTTACTCTTGATCCATGGACGACTAACATTAAGCTCTCCTCTTACTTCTTAGGTGGTAAGTGGGCCGTCCTAACAGAGATCTTAGATGAAACAATATGCACTTGCGGATATGCGGTCCATGCTAATGAAATTCCAGAAGTCTAGAAGCTCTATGATCAAACTTGGCAAACAACATTCTCGAAATTCGTTGTCATCCATGTTCATCAATGAAATTTTCCTCTTAAATAATGCACTGGCCAACCTGTATCGCCCAATCACTAATTTTACTAGGTGGCTGATCATGTGCTTTGTTTCCCATTCTACTAATCAAATTAATACACAACTTTGTTTGCTGTAATGTTAACTGCATTAACGCAAAAATGCTTACCTTGTATCTGAGGCCTCTCTTATTTTCGTTTGTGGTTTCTTTATCTTTGACCCACTTTGAATAACTGAACTGTTTATGCTTGAAACATTGAACTGCCAAAGTGCATCTGATTCTGAGGAATCACTCGTTGCAACGTCAATATCATCGGAATCATCAGTATTCGTTGAGCAAAATCGAGGTCTTTGCTGCTCATCTCTCAAACCTGAATGGTATCTTTGGTAAAAGAAGTCAGGAAGAGCCGTGTTGTCTCCTTCCCAATCACCAAGAGAGTGATTGTTGTTCACCACAACCTTATCTACCCAGTCCCCACAAACTGTTTCCCTCTCTTCTCCCATCTGAAAATTCACCCTTGAATTGCTATCTGGCCACGAAGGAGAATCATTTGATGCTAATAAATCCTGAAGATCAAAGCTTGGTTTCTTTTGTCTCAATTTAGGATTGGGTCTAACCTGTAGAAAAATCAAACCACACATGATTGTAGAAATACTGAATGCGTCAGCTGAAAGGACAGTGAAGTACAATCAGTGCACTAAGATTACATGCAGAACTTTTACTTCTATGTGGATCATTCAATTTATGTGCAAGATCTGATGCAGAAGTTAATGGCATTATTACCTCTATGTTTCCGACATCCTCCATTGGTTGCCTGAAGTTAGCTTGGCCAGGCAGCAAATCACAACTGCCTTGTCGCCTATTTGAAAAAACAGGAGAAGGCATCTTCGTGTTTAATGCTTCAGAGTTGCGAGTAATGTTTTGCTCCGATCCTGAATCTTTCATTTGTAATGCTGTTTTCAGTCGAGAAATCTGAATAGTAATAGCGATTGTGAATGTCTTGAATAATAAAGGACAGTAAGAAAGGAACATATAGTATAGTAGCAGGAAAAAACCTGCTCCTTGAGCTCTTTAACTTCTCCAGATTCTTTATTAAGTCGAGCAGCACCAAGTTCAACCGTAGAAACACGCTCGGCAAACTTCAAGGTGCTTATGGTTTCTCCTACAGCATCACTTTCCGGGCTTATATGAACAAACATCAAGGTTTTGGCCTGGCCTCCTGTTAATACATTGATGTAGGACAATGAAAAACAATGCAAATTGTACTCAATAGTCTGATGTACTAAGAATTGCAGGAGAGTCATCTTACCGAGAGAATCTTGGAGGAGTTGTGTTAATTTACTATTCCTGTAGGGTACGTGAGCATTCTTCTGGGCAAGTGAAGCAATTACATCCCCTAAGGCTGACAATGATTTGTTAATATGCTGTGCTTCTTTTAACCTTTCTCCGGTGACCTCTGACTTGTCAACCCGCTCGCTGCCTGCAAGATCAACTAAATGCATGCAGCCACGGATAATGTTCCCTGATGTCAAATCTTTTCCTTGGACATGAACAGTTAAACAACTGCAAGTTTACAAGAATATTTCATTACATTCCATAATTACTTTGAAGTAATTCTGTTGCACAGAATTGTGAAGTCACCTGTGGGAACGACTACTCCGGTCGTTTAACGCAGTGGCACCCACAGTGCGATTCCTGTGTCCAATGTTCATCAGTTCCATTACATCCATCGTCGACGCCACACGGACAAGGCTTGCATCCGGCACATTAATTCCATTTTGAGAATTATTCCGAATCTCTAATGTATATATTTGTTAAAGAAAATTATTGGTATGACAGTATAAGGATTTTCGTGAAAGCAATGTTTTAAAAAGAAACTGACACAATTTGACAGAAATATGATTTCAGTAAGGATATCTTTTGTTGAGACCATCACTGATGAGGAGATCCCTGACTTGTTCATTGTAAATCTCGATCATTTGCACAGCAATATCATAGACAAAGGTTCCTTTTCTTTTTTCAGCAAGGTTAAATAGGTCCCCAAGTGCCCGATAGTTTACACCTTGGGTTTGCTCAGTCATATTCTTGGGTCCACTCTAGATAAAACCAAAAGAGAAGATGTTAAGAATAAAGAAGGCCTGCGTGATAAATAGGTATTACATACAGAAATTGTTGGCATTGTGCTATTGTCCTCACTACTCACCATTGTGAATGTCTTGCCTGATCCAGTTTGGCCGTATGCAAAGATACAAACGTTGTACCCATCAAGAACAGAGCGAATAAGGGGTTGAGTATCTAAGAATACCTCATCTGCACGACAGAATTTCCTGTGAATTTACTTCCACATAAGATACTGAAAAAAACAAGGACATGGTAAACTACCTTGAGTTGAAGATGGTCCGAAAACCTTGTTGAAGCTAAACGATTTCCGGCCATCCTTTCCAGATTTCGAAGGAGTAATAATGGTAATATTTCCATCATCAATGCAGCCCACAGTGGATGAACTTACTTGTCCAGGTAAAAAGGGTCGTATCCTACAATACACCCTGATACTACCTAGAGACATGACATACAAAAGAAATTTCATATTTTAGGCAATAATTTTTCTCAGTGTACCAAAATTTCCTTAATTGGATCAGAAACTGGGTGTAAACATTTATTCAAACAAGCATACCTTTAAGATCTTGCACTTGATTGTACAGTTTTCTATTTTCTTCAAGAACTTTGTGGTAACCGGAGGCAGCATGTGCAAGGCTAAACAGATGCCTTCCTGAAATTAATTTTGCAAATAGTGATGTGCTAAGTGACATTATATCAAAGTAGCAGTGAACCACCGAAAGTACACTCATATACGGAAGAGGATTTGTAGCACCGGGGTGCTCCACCCCCCTATATGAACATCAAGTTCAAAAAATACAGGGAAATTTAAAAAAAAACTGTGATTTTGGGATATCAAACTTTGGTGTCCAATCTACTTTCGTGTGAAATTTCGTGAAAAAATACCAGGAAACGTATCTGAGGCAAAAAATACAAAAAAATCCTATGTACAGAAAAAAACTGTTAGAATAGATTTTAGTTCAGACTGTATTTCCTTCGCCACGGATACTTTTCCTGGTATTTTTTCACGAAACTTCACACGGGAGTAGATTGGGCACCCAGGTTTGATATCCCCAAATTCCAGATTTTTTTGAATATTTTTGGTATTTTTAATATTCAATATTCATATAGGGGTGTGGAGCACCCAGGAGCTCCTGTGTATTTCCCACTCATATACCTAATATGTTGAGGTCCTCAGAGTACTTCATTTGTATAAACTCCATACCCGCTCTTGTTGTTTGAAGATTAGCCTTAAGATCCTATAGACAAGAAACATGAACAGCACTGTAACCGCTGTCAAGAATTATGCAAGGAAATGAATACTAAAATATTACCTCAAGATGCTTTGACTGCTGTTGGAGAATTGAGTGTTGCTTCAGTGCCACCTTCCCTGATGCTTCTTTTTTTGTTTGTTTATGCTTGGAGTAAATCTCTGATGTATCCATCTACAGAGGATAATACAAAATTTAACGTTGGGTGAAAGCCAAAAAAAATAGTAAATGGTAATCCTAACTATCACTGTTAGCAGCAGACGTACTTACTAGAGGAGTAAAACAAAAAACATTGTTGAAGCATAAAGAAGAGTAAGTTATAGCTTGCCTTTCTCTCACTAAAATTAGGAGTGGCCTCGACGAGAACCTTAGATTTGGAGAAGCATTTGGTGCTGTCTGTGCCATTTTTCAGAGCAGCTTTCACCTGTCCCAATGGATTGATTTTGGTTATCACATTGCCAATTGCAAGCACAACGTAGAAGGATACCAAAAACAAGAGACAAATACAAGGGAAACGACACTGAACATACCAGTTCATTTTGGCTCTTCAAGCGATTCTCGAATTCATCGACGAGTTTACCCAGCATTGACTCTAAGAGCTGCATGCAAACAACACAACGGATGAAAAGGGAATCCAAATGGCATACGTATGTCCCATTGAATCAGTAATAAGCCGTCAAAAGAAAATTGGGGAAGCAGATTGACCAACCTGCGGAACTTCATCTGGCCTCTTGTCGGACAAAACCGCGCTGACCAGCATTTTCAGCGGACGTGACCTCGACTGTTTCAAGACAATAATGCATCAAGCCACTAAGCATTTAAGCAGATTCCATGTAACAAATTAAGACGAAAAACAAACGGGGCAGTGCATGGAGCTGACCATGTCACCGCAATCAAGATGAGCATCGCCATTGAATCCAGCATCCTCATAGGGCGCTTCCCCCTCGTTCATGGATT
Source organism: Aegilops umbellulata (assembly GCA_032464435.1). Classification (NCBI taxonomy): domain Eukaryota; kingdom Viridiplantae; phylum Streptophyta; class Magnoliopsida; order Poales; family Poaceae; genus Aegilops; species Aegilops umbellulata. The sequence goes on along the minus strand of CP136057.1, from coordinate 459,137,401 downwards.
GGCACCTCCGGAAAGGCTCCCAGTTCTTCCTCACCAAGGACTTGCCGGAAGCCGAGGGTTTCAAGTTCCCCCCGTATTTCCACAGCCCGGTGCCCCCGCATTGCTTCCAGTCGCCGTACGACTTCAATGCCAGCACGCAGTTCACCACCCTGGCGTTCTTCCCTCCCTGCGCTCAGAGAGGCAAAAGGGAAGAAAAAAAAGGCGCAATCAGGGTCACAGCACAGCTCCACGAGAGAGTGCGTCTAAAGCAAAGATGCCCGTCATAAGCGCTTTGCTGGAGCTGCAAGCAAGGCCGCGTGGGGGCGACTACGCGGCACACGGGCGCGGCCCGACAACGAACCTGCTCCAAATCGGAGGCCTCGAAGCACGGCAAGCCGATCTCCTGCGCCGCCACCAGGAAGTTGCGCACGTTCTCGAAGTACTGGAACGCCGACAGCGCGGCGCCGTCGACCGAGTCCGCCGTGACCACCTGCGCGTAGCGTCACCTGTTGTCAGCAGAGCAGAGGCGAGCGGCGGGGGCGGATCAAACTGACGAACACAACGAGTGCGCGCTTGCCTTCTGGACCGCGCCTGGGTGGACCCTGTTGAGCGCGCTGCAGAGGATCTGGCCGTTGCGCAGACCGAGGCGGAACTCCTCCTCCGACGGCTCCTCCGGCAGGTCCCGCCCGGCGACGGCCCCCACGGTGCGGCGCAGCCACCCGGCCGCCTCGTTCCGCCTAGCCGCTGCAGCAAGCAGCGAAGCAAACTCATTCAGCAACAGGCGCGCGCGGCACAAATAACTGAAAAAACAGGTGGCGACGCGAAAGCGGGCGGGAGGGGAGCGCTGACCGGCTTCCCCCGTCCTGCGCGAGGCGAGGTCGCGGTCGCTGAGGCGGCAGCCGTGCTCCCGCAGCACGTCCTCCACCACGGCGGCCGCGGAGAGCGAGAAGAGCGACGCCGCCTCCGCCATCCGGGGCGCCCGGTTTTCGGTTTGAAAAATGGACGGTGGAATTAGGCCGTCGCGGAGTCCATCAACGCTCTCCCTCTCCCTCTTTCTCTGCGTGGTGGTTTTGTGGGGATGGTTATAATGGAGGGAGGGGAGCCGGAGAGGTGGGAGCTTTGTGGGTAGCGGCGACGCTGCTTGCCCGCCTGCTTTCCTTTCGGCTCCTTCGGGTTTAACAAACACAAACAATTGTGGTTAGTGGAGCGGAATGGGGATTTATATATTTCTCGTCCTCCCTTTCGCCTCCGCCTTTCGTTCTCTTCGCCGTTCTGGGGTTTTGTTCGAGTAAAGTGCACTCTGCTCTCCACAGCCATGTTGATTTGATTGCTCTGCCTCCGCAACTATTCACTGCTTTTTTTACACTGCTAATCGCTGTCATTTCTTTTCAATCTGTTCAGCTAAGACAACAGCCAACAATAAGCAGTTATTATGATTCTTTTCCAATATGATATGATCCTTGCAGGTAGGAGCGCCAACAGATGACTTGACTCTTGATGAAACATACGTTGGATCCTTTTAAAGATGGGGGATCAAGTACTAAACCAAATCAATAATGTAGGACGTGGAGTTAATTTTAAAGAAAGCATGTTGGGGCAGTCTAGGGCGTGTACAATAGAGTATTCTAAAGTTTAAAACAAATCTGAAAATGAACAGAAATGTATTTTTTCAACACAATACAGACGCAAGTGCTCATATACACACGCATACACTCATCCCTATGAACGTACACACGCACAGCCTACCCCTATGAGCACCTTCGAAAGACTGAGCCGGCATATCATCTTGAAATTTATGAAGTCATCGTAGGCACAGTCCCTCTAACCATCCAACCACAGGTTGTTTCGCGAATAGAAATGTACCTATGATGTATAATACATTTATGTAAGTTTTCATGTTGGAATGTGTTTTGGTGCAAACTACATATTAATGGGATATTTGGTTTGTGACTAAGATTGTCTTAACTTGCCACGCCTAATATTAGGCAAGTTCGATCAACTTATGAGTGTGTTTGGTTCAAGTCTTACCTTAGTCAAAATGCTTTTTGCCACACCAGGGCTTCGTATCATACACTCAAAAGCCGCGGCAAGATTTCCTTACGCTGCGGTTGGATGTCTGTATTGGAAGCCTCTGTATTGAATTGGTTTCAATACCAAGTCAATAAAGAAATTGTAATGGACATGAATAAAAATTCGATTGTTCGGATGATGTATTGGATTGATTTTGGACCGTTGTTCCAGTTCGAATGCCAAATAGCCGAATTGAAAGTTTGGGAATATGTGGCGAAAACAAGTGTATGCCGATTGTGTCATTGCAAGATCTGGAACCAAATAGCCCCTAAAATACAAAATCATGTGTTTCTAGCACATGCACCATTCACTATAAAAGTTTATGGTTTCTTTTTTTTTGTCCAACTCACACCAAAATGTATATCATGAAATTTCACAGATATGTACTGTACATATCTATATATATCTGCATTTTTTCTATTTTTTTAGAAATTTTAACATATGATTTTCAGTTTTCAAAATTTTTTTGAGATAATAATAATTCCACAAAGGTTGTTCCTACATGTTCCCGAGAAAAATGTCACACAATTGCTTGCTTACATTTTGCGAAACCGTACATGTTTGTTTACACAGGGAGTATATATACTAGTACCTGCCGTCTAGCCGTCGACAAGGTCGTGTCGGCGTTTTTCGATGACCCACGACATGACTTTACCCATTTCAATACTCAAACTCGGTATATTTGACATACTAGTAAGCCAAGTCACACGACTGATATACCTTTAATTCAGAAGAAAAGGATTGGTACTTCTCCCCACTCAAAATGCATGCGATTTTGCCAATTGGAATGCCAACTGTTCTTCCATCCATGATTTGTTTTTCTGCCATTTTTTCCTAGGCTAGGATCATTCCGTCCAACCGTACGTGCACAGGACACGGGGACTATATATAGGAATGAAACGTCCAAAGAACAAAGTTTTTGGCAAGTTTCACGTACCACGAGCGATATATGACCAATGCAGGAAATGAATGGGAGATGGAGTGTTACACTCAGCCGTACCTACCGTGGCCATCACTAACTACTTTGCAGTGTACGAGTAATCATTATTTTCGTTGTTGCGTGGGGCAGCGTACGATTAATCTCGGGATCACCACCAACTCAGCATGTTTGACCTTGCCTTGCGTTACGATCCACCCAACCTGTAGGGCACTCATCCGGATAAGAAGGGATGCCACAAGATTATTTTTTTCAGCTACAGTAGTTCTTGAGAAAAGGGATTTCAGCTCGTCTTTTAGTTATTTGGCTTCTTTATTCCTTGTTTTAACAAAAAAATTATTTACGTTTGAAGTGCATGCTGTCATTAGAGCATCTCCAACAGCCGCGCTAAGCGCCGCGCGTAAAAAACCTATTTACCGCGCGCGCTGCGGCTAGTTTTGCGCGCCCGCCTGCGCTGGCTCCAGCAGCCGCGCTATAATGCAGCGCGCGCGCCGCTCCAGCAGAGCGCAAAAATACAGCGCGCGCGACTCGCCGGACATTTTGCATATATGATATTTTGGACAAAAATGAACATGTGAAATTTGACACAAACAAGTTGATGAATAAAAGTTCATGCCCACAAGTTCAAAATCATGCCCACAAGTTCATCCAACCAAGTTCAAATGCAAACTAAAGTTCAAGACATGAAAGACACATCAATCTTCATCTTCCTCGTCTTCGTCTTCGTCCTCATCTTCCGAAGACGACTCTTCCGCCTCCGAAGATGAATCTTCCTCCCTCTCCTCATCACGCACCTTCATGGCTCCGACGGTGTTGGCAAGATCTTCAACGGCATCTTCATGGGAATGTGTGTGAGAAGGCACATCGAAAGACATTGCACCCATGGCGGCCGGAGGTGCACCCATGCCTCCCATGAGAGAAGCAAAACGCATGCCTCCCAGGGCGGCCATAGCGTCGGAGGGTGCTCCAAAGCCACCCATGCCTCCCATGACGGCCGGAGGTGCACCCATGCCTCCCATGACGGCCGGAGGTGCACCCATGCCTCCCATGGCGGCCAGATGTGCACCCATGCCTCCCATGGCTCCGAAGCCACCCATGCCTCCCATGGCGCCGAGGCCACCGCCACCCATGGCGCCGAGGCCACCGCCACCCATTGCACGAACCAAGGCTCTTTTTTGGATCAAGACTTCTTGTTGGGCAAAATTGACATACTCTTTTTGCGCCGCATTGAGGTTAGATGTGTCCAAGAAGAACAAGTGCTTCTCCCATTCCAACAACTTAGCTCGCTCCTCGTTGCTCACTTTTCTCTCCTCCAAAGCCACCTTTCTCTCCTCGGCCGCCACCCTTCTCTCCTCGGCCGCCAACCTTGGTTTCCGGCGGCGGCGGCGGCTGTGGCGGCGGCGGCGGCGGCCGGGGGGGGGGGGGGGTCGCGGCTGTACAGCAGGGTGAGCGGGGCGCCGGTGTGCGCGTCCATGGGTGGGTGGCAGGGCGCCAGCGCCGGCGCGCGCGGGGCGTAGGACGAGGAGAGGAGTGAGTGCGGCGCGAGCGCTCGAGTGTGCCGCGCGCTGTAGCTGGCGCCCGAAATACGCCGCGCGGGTAAGTGCTTTCAACCGCGCGCCCAACCCGTTATAGCGCGTGCGCCGTTTTTGCGCGCCCGCTGGAGCGACCCGCCGCATTGCGCGCGCGCTAAAACGGCCTAATTTGCGGCGCGGCGCTAGTTTAGCGCGGCTGTTGGAGATGCTCTTAGTGCTGCTATGTACTAATAAACCAAGGGTATTCAGTTCACATCTAGCCTATCTCCTCCACGAGCAACTCCTCTGTTCTTCTCGCCTCCTTGCGCCGCCGCTGATTCGCCTTGTCTTCAGTGGTCTTAGGGCCATGGAGGCATGGTGGACCTCGACCCTTGCAGGTGGGAGGGCTCCTGCTTTATTTTTAGGTGTATTTTTAGGGTTAGTTAGGATTTGTGTCCTGTTTAGAAAGACAAGACGGCGGCGGCTCTCTGTAGTCGGAATAAGGTCCTCCCTGCCTAGTCCCCATTCCGACAGTGCGTGCAACATTGTCCGGAGGCATGTGGAGGTGTGTCTCCGGCGGATCTCATGGGATTCGGTCGATGTTGGTATTCGATGGATCTTCATGGATCCAGTCTTGGCGCGTCTACGTTCGTGTGTTTATAAGTTGGATTCTTTCTATCTACGCTTCTCTTCATCGGCGACGGTTGTTGTTCTGGTCCGTTGGTCTTGTGGGGCCTTAGCACAATGACTTTTCGACTGTCTACTACAATAAGTATTGCCCGACTTCGTTGAAGGAGGGGTGATGATGTTGGCACACATTAGACTTACTTCAGTACTTGTAGTCGTCGCTAGGTGATCGATGGATCTGGATGTAATTTTTGTTATTTATGCTGTTTTTTATACTAGCATGATAGTTAATGATTAGATTGAACATTTTCTAAAATAAGCGCATGCTATCATTAATTGCGTGTCGCATGTTCCCGTGAATCCCACTCAGGCTCGAGAAGTTTCAGTGCGATGGGGGCATTAGAGCATCCCCAATTGCTTCCACAAAAATGAAGCACAATTATTGCCGTTTTGAAGCATAGATTAGTATAGTTATGTTTTTTTCTCGTAAAGCACAATTGTATTCCTAGCGTGAAAGTTGTTGGGGAACGTAGCATGCAATTTAAAAAAATCCTACGCTCAAGCAAGATCTATCTAGGAGATGCATAGCAACATAAGGGGGAGAGTGTGTCCATGTAACCTCGTAGACCGAAAGCAGAAGCGTTAGTTTAACGCGGTTGATGTAGTCGAGCATCTTCTCGATTCAACCGATCAAGTACCGAACGTACGGCACCTCCGAGTTCTGCACACATTCAGATCGATGACGTCCCTCGAACTCTTGATCCAGCAAAGTGTGGAGGTAGAGTTCCGTCAGCACGACGGCGTGGTGACGGTGATAGTGAAGTGATCCGCGCAGGGCTTCGCCTAAGCACTACGTGAATATGACCGGAGGCGTAAACTATGAAGGGGGCGCCGCACACGGCTAACAATGTTTGTTGTGTGTTCTAGGCGCCCCCTCCCCACGTATATATAGGTGGGAGGGGGAGGCGGACAGCCATGGGGCGCCCCAAGTAGGAGGAATACTACTTGGGGGGCTCCTCCAATTCGGCCTCCCCCTTTCCTTATCTTCGGAGGGGGGGAAGGAAAGAGGGGAGAGGGGAAAGGAAGGGGGAATCCTATTCCCTCTATTTCCTTTCCTCCTCCCCTTTTCCTTTCTCCACTTAGGCCGGCCTATATGAGGGCGCACCAGCCCCTTAGGGCTGGTCTATCCCACCCTTGGCCCAATAAGACCCATATCTTTGCCGGGGGGTGCCCGGAAGCCCTTCCGGTGACCCGATACGTACCCGGTACCCTCAGAACACTTCAGGTGTCCGAATACTATCATCATACATATGAATCGTTACCTCTCGACCATTTCGAGACTCCTCGTCATGTCCGTGATCTCATCCGGGACTCCGAACAACATTTGGTCACCAAATCACATAACTCATATAATGCAAAATCGTCATCGAAACGTTAAGCGTGCGGACCCTACGGGTTCGAGAACTATGTAGACATGATCGAGACACATCTGTGATAAATAACCAACAACGGAACCTGGATGCTCATATTGGTTCCTACATATTCTACGAAGATCTTTATTGGTCAAACCGCAATGACAACATACGTCATTCCCTTTGTCATCGGTATGTTACTTGCCCGAGATTCGGTCGTCGGTGTCTTCATACCTAGTTCAATCTCGTTACCGGCAAGTCCCTTTACTCGTTCCGTAATGCATCATCCCGCAACTAACTCATTAGTCACATTGCTTGGAAGGCTTATCATGATGTGCATTACCGAGAGGGCCCAGAGATACATCTCCGATACTCGAAGTGACAAATCCTAATCTTGATCTATGCCAACCCAACAAACACCTTCGGAGATACCTCTAGAGCATCTTTATAATCACCCAGTTACGTTGTGACGTTTGATAGCACATAGGGTATTCCTCCGGTATTCGGGAGTTGCATAATCTCATAGTCAAAGGAATATGTAAAAGTCATGAAGAAAGCAATAGCAATACAACTTAACAATCATTATGCTAAGCTAACGGATGAGTCTTGTCCATCACATCATTCTCCTGATGATGTGATCCCGTTCATCAAATGACAACACATGTCTATGGTTAGGAAACTTAACCATATTTGATTAACAAGCTAGTCTAGTAGAGGCTTACTAGGGACGTCGTGTTTTGTCTATGTATCCATACATGTATCAAGTTTCTGGTTAATAAAATTCTAGCAGGAATAAATAAACATTTATCATGATATAAGTAAATATAAATAACAACTTTATTATTGCCTCTAGGGCATATTTCCTTCAAAAGCATAGCTCCATAAAGTGAAGTATGGTCAGTACTGTTTTGAAGCACATGTTAGTATAATTAGAAAGCACATGTTAGTATACACACAACCGTGAAAACAATTAGTGATTTGGATACACGATTCAATAAGTTCATTTTGAAATAACAAATTTAGAAGAAAAAAACACAAACAAAACCACTACATGCCTCCCGTAAGTGGAAAGAAATTTCACCAAAACTCTTGATTACGACAAGTGTTGCACATGTAATACACCACTTCTCACCACCAAAGGAGGTGAGAGTGGCATTTACAAGGGGTAGCCCTTAAAGTGATTTCACTCATACTCGGCCTATTTGCCTAGATAGTCTGACACCTCTCAAACCCGGTCCATATGTGGGATGAGTTTTGAGTAGTGTTAGATAGTCCGAGCACGTCCTCCACGGCAGCCCAAATCTCACCCACCTAGGCCTCATCTGCAACCACACTTCCCCCTTTTTCCCTCTCTCATCTCTCTCATTTTCGTGAGAAGGACGAGGATGGAGCATGGACAGTGGATCCATAGTGGCGAGGCCTTCGCCCTCGCCCTCGCCTCTCGAGCAAGCGCCCACGGCTAGAGCTCGCGCGCCTGCGACCGAGGTCCTTGTGCTCACAACCGAAGCTCGCACATCCGTGTCTGAGGCACTTACAAGCCCTCGTGCCCGAGTCCGCGTCCGAGGATGGAGCTGGCTCGCCTACCGCGCGCCTGCATGCTCACATGCCCGCAGTATGCGCCCTCCTGGCTGCAGGGGCTGCTCCGACACGCACGCCGTCCGTGCGGTCGTTGTGGCGGTCGTGAGGCTGTTGGTATGATTGCTAGTATCACTTCAATTTTACCTGGCAATGGTGATAAACACTGCATTGGACATGAGCTAATGAATGGTGCCAGATGTTTACGGCCTTATGCGATGTGTGGTGAGTTCCCCGCCATGTCATCAACAAGGCAGTCGCCAATGAGGAGAGGTTTTTGTCGAAGCATGATTCAAATCGATGCAGCAAAATGTGTGTACAGTAAAAACATTTGTGAGAAATAATGAAACACACATCGAGAACGGTTGAAACAAAAGTTCCCTAAAAGAAGCAAAAACAAATGTAGCGTAAGTAAAGAAAAAGCAACATCAATAGTTTTTCAAGCAAAGAATTGGTACCCGGATCTAGACTTGGTGCATTTTTCCTCACTTAGATTGAGGAATGGAATAATTTCTTTGATCTGAAGTCTCTTGACATAGCCCCCCCACCTCCTCAAATTTTTCTGCATGTTATCCTCTCTCTCTGACCCATCTCAAGTCAAGGGGCACTCGAAGTTCGCAAGTTCCTTTTAGCGTCTGAGCAATATACCGCATGAGGGGAATAGAATATGGACCCACAGGAGGTTGCAGGCCAACTTCCGAACACATGAGCAAAATAACAACATCATAACTAGGGTAAACTTTTGGTGTTTTTTCTCACGAAACTGAGTGTCTTTAGGATTTGGCTTGGGCAGAAATCTGCAATTATGTCATTCATTGACACCCCCCCTCTTAATAGTATGACTTCCCTATGCTTCAGACATAGAGAAAAGACTCCATGACATAAATATGTTGTCTTATTTTCCTTGGGGTTAGGGGGGTCTCCGTCCACCTTTACTTTATTTTTGTGGGACTGAAAAATGTTCATACAACTCACGAATGTCATTAGTTCCTAGCATTTGTAATCAAAGCAAAAAATCACTCATGAGGACATCCCTAATACAATTACACACATAGCTCTCATGGCTACACATGCTCAAGTTCTAGAAAATATAAGAACCAAACATTAGAGATCACATACATTATCAAAAATATCATGTACTTTCATTTCTAAGAATCGTCTCTAGTGCTCATATAAGCATGATGTTGCATAAATTAGACATGTTTGTATTATTCAAGAAAGAAGCACCTATCGTGGATGAGAGCGACAATCGTGGGAAAACGATCAAGCTTAAAGATGCCAACAAGCATACAAGGAATGAAAACAGAGGTTCAAGTGAAGATTTGGAGATTTCAAAGCCATCACAATGATGCATGAAGACATGGAAAAAATACACAAGATGACACTTCATAATTTTCTCATTGCCTCAATTTTGGGCCAGGTCCACATATTGTCTGAGTAAAACACTATAGACATTTTTTTAGTCTATATCAAGGGCGAAAATAGCCACATGGCTAGATTTGACTACCCCCTCCATGTCGGGTCGAACCCTATTCCCATCCTCTAAGGAGGTTTTATTTAGTAAAAAAGTTAGCATTTTCCCACAATTTTCAGGACACAGATTTATATCAAAACTTCATCTTTATTTGTGATATTCATATTGTTATGTTCATAGTTCTTGCTTCAATCACATATAGGAATTAAACCTTCATGGTCGAGCTGATTGTGCCGCTGGCATCGCCTTCAACCTTAGGGAGATTGATCTAGTAATTGGTAAGGCGCACAAGGTGTAGTCGTATCGTCAAGTTTGATTTCCGCCCAATAGAAGAAGTGCTTGCGAAGAAAGGTCGGGACCCCCATGTGCTATCATCTACTTAAGGCATCTCCAATGCTGACCCGCAAACCGGACACCGTATCCATCCGCGGATCGGAGAGGACCAGTACATGGACACTGATGCGGGAGTTGGCCATCCAACCGGAGCCACACACATCCGCCTCTAATAATGATTTTCAAGAAATTAACTTTGCCAAATTAATCTTCCGCCAATAGAAAATCCACCTTCCGCCGAATAGAAATCAATCGCCCGTCATTTGAATCAACCTTCCGCCATTTGAGGTACAATTATAGAAAATAATTACTCCCATAATTTTAAGTGCGTTAGTTAATGAGAGAGTTATTCGTGGACGTGCATGCATTGTTTACATGCATCTATGCCGGATTTATTTTCGTTAATCCAATGAGTTAATTAATCTGAAGTAACTAACAGAGTAAGAAATCCACGCTTTTAATGCGGAGTAATTACGCCTGATCGAGGAAGAAATCTGCGCTTTTAATGCGGAGCAACTAATGAACAAGCATAAACTCCTCTCGGCCCAACCCGGATGCGGAGTACGTGGTGGTTTTTGATTGGCCATGTGGATGTCCAGACTCCAGCAAAGCCCCCCTTTATTTGTCTCGGGTTTCCAGGAAAAAGTGCGTCTGGACCGATTGCCGAACCGATGCAGGACCACGTTGGATGGCAAAACACGTTCGAACCGCCTGGTTCGGATGGATGCAGGTGGTTTGAGAGTCCTCTTTGAAGATGCCCCTAGAGGCACAAATGCCCTTTCAGAAGCTGTCGGATTTCGGGCTCCGCAAAACCCTTAAGATTCGAACACAGGGGCGTGACGAAGATCTCTCCCACTACACGTCTACCTAGCGCCTCGCTCTTCTCCTGGTGGTGGAAATGGGATGCCAGCAGGCAAGCAAACAAGTAGAACACACAAGAGTTTACCCAGATTCAGGCCACCTTGCGGTGTAAAACCCTACTTCCTGCTTTGGTGGATTGGCCTCACGAGGGCACGAGTATGAACAAGTACAGTGGTTTCCCGAGCTGAGGAGGCGAGCCCAAGAAGGATGAGGATGTTGGAAATATGCCCTAGAGGCAATAATAAAAGCATTATTATTATATTTCCTTATTCATGATAATTGTCTTTATTCGTGCTATAATTGTGTTATCCGGAAATCGTAATACATGTGTGAATAACAGACAACAATATGTCCCTAGTGAGCCTCTAGTTGACTAGCTCGTTGATCGACAGATAGTCATGGTTTCCTGACTATGGACATTGGATGTCATCGATAACGGGATCACATCATTAGGAGAATGATGTGATGGACAAGACCCAATCCTAAACATAGCATAAAGATCGCATAGTTCGTTTGCTAGAGTTATCCAATGTCAAGTATCCTTTCCTTAGACCATGAGATCGTGTAACTCCCGGATACCGTAGGAGTGCTTTGGGTATGCCAAACGTCACAACGTAACTGGGTGACTATAAAGGTATACTACGGGTATCTCTGAAAGTGCCTGTTGGGTTGACATGGATCGAGACTGGGATTTGTCACTCCGCTTGACGGAGAGGTATCACCGGGCCCTCTCGGTAATGCATCATCACAATGAGCTCAATGTGATCGAAGTGTTTGATCACGGGATCATGCATTACGGTAACGAGAAAAGTGACTTGCCGGTAACGAGATTGAACGAGGTATTGGTATACCGACGATCGAATCTCGGGCAAGTAAAATACCGATTGACAAAGGGAATCGTATACGAGATTAATTGAATCCTTGACATCGTGGTTCATCCGATGAGATCATCGTGGAGCATGTGGGAGCCAACATGGGTATCCAGATCCCGCTGTTGGTTATTGCCCGAGATCCGTCTCGGTCATGTCTGCATGTCTCCCGAACCCGTAGGGTCTACACACTTAAGGTTCGGTGACGCTAGGGTTGTGAAGATATGTATGTGCAGTAACCCGAATGTTGTTCGGAGTCCCGGATGAGATCCCGGACGTCACGAGGAGTTCCGGAATGGTCCGGAGGTAAAGAATTATATATAGGAAGTGCTATTTTGGCCATCAGGACAAGTTTCGGTGTTATCGGTATTGTACCGGGACCACCGGAGGGGTCCCGGGGTCCACCAGGTGGGGCCACCTGCCTTGGGGGGCCACATGGGCCTTAGGGGGTGCGCCTTGGCCCACTTGGGCCAAGGGGAACCAGCCCCAAGGGCCCATGCGCCAAGGAAACTTGGAGGAGGGAGAGTCCAAAGGGGGGAAGGCACCTCCGAGGTGCCTTGGGGAGGATGGACTCCTCCCCCCTCTTGGCCGCACCCCTTCCTTGGAGGAAGGGGCAAGGCTGCGCCCTCCCCCCCTCTAATGCACCTATATAAAGGGGGGCAGGGGTGGGGGGCAGCGCACCATATGCCCTGGCGCCCCCTCCTCCCTGCAACACCTCCTCCTCCTCCCGTAGTTGCTTAGCGAAGCCCTGCCGGAGTTCTGCTGCATCCACCACCACACCGTCGTGCTGGATCTTCCTCAACCTCTCCTTCCCCCTTGCTGGATCAAGAAGGAGGAGACGTCTCCCGTCCCGTACGTGTGTTGAACGCGGAGGTGCCGTCCGTTCGGCACTAGATCATCGGTGAATTGGATCACGGCAAGTACGACTACCTCATCCACGTTCACTCGAACGCTTCCGTTGCGATCTACAAAGTGGTATGTAGATGCTATCCAATCTGAATACTCGTTGCTAGATGAACTCATAGATGGATCTTGGTGAAACCGTAGGAAAAATTTTAATTTTCTGCAACGTTCCCCAACAGTGGCATCATGAGCTAGGTCTATGCGTAGTTCTTCTTGTGCGAGTAGAACACAATTCGTTGTGGGCGTAGATGTTGTCAATTCTTCTTGCCGTTACTAGTCAATCTTGATTCAGCGGTATTGTGGGATGAAGCGGCCCGGACCAACCTTACACGTACGCTTACGTGAGACCGGTTCCACCGACTAACATGCACTAGTTGCATAAGGTGGCTGGCGGGTGTCTGTCTCTCCTACTTTAGTTGGATCGGATTCGATGAACAGGGTCCTTATGAAGGGTAAATAGAGATTGACAAATCACGTTGTGGTTTGAACGTAGGTAAGAAAACGTTCTTGCTAGAACCCTAATTCAGCCACGTAAAACTTGCAACAACAATTAGAGGACGTCTAACTTGTTTTTGCAGCAACTGCTTTGTGATATGATATGGCCAAAGTTGTGATGTATGATGAATGATCTATATGTGATGTATGAGATGTTCATGCTATTGTAATAGGAATCACGACTTGCATGTCGATGAGTATGACAACCGGCAGGAGCCATAGGAGTTGTCTTTATTTTTGTATGACCTGCGTGTCATTGAGAATCGCCATGTAAGTTACTTTACTTTATTGCTAAACGCGTTAGCCATAGTAGTAGAAGTAATAGTTGGCGAGCAACTTCATGGAGACACGATGATGAAGATCATGATGATGAGGATCATGGTGTCAAGCCGGTGACAAGATGATCATGGAGCCCCAAGATGAAGATCGAAGGAGCTATGTGATATTGGCCATATCATGTCACGTTTATTATTTGATTGCATGTGATGTTTATCATGTTTTGCATCTTGTTTACTTAGAACGACGGTAGTAAATAAGATGATCCCTCATAATAATTTCAAGAAAGTGTTCACCCTAACTGTGCACCGTTGCTAAGGTTCGTCGTTCCGAAGCACCACGTGATGATCGGGTGTGATAGGTTCTTACGTTCGCATACAACGGGTGTAAGACAGATTTACACACGCAAAACACTTAGGTTGACTTGACGAGCCTAGCATGTACAGACATGGCCTCGGAACACAGAAGACCGAAAGGTCGAGCATGAGTCGTATAGAAGATACGATCAACATGAAGATGTTCACCGATGTTGACTAGTCCGTCTCACGTGATGATCGGACACGGCCTAGTTGACTCGGATCATGTAATACTTAGATGACTAGAAGAGGGATGTCTATCTAAGTGGGAGTTCATTAAATTTGATTAAATGAATTTTATTATCATGAACTTAGTCTAAATATTTACAATATGTCTTGTAGATCAAATGGCCAACGTAGTCCTCAACTTCAACGCGTTCCTAGAGAAAACCAAGCTGAAAGACAATGGTAGCAACTATACGGACTGGGTCCGGAACCTGAGGATTATCCTCATAGCTGCCAAGAAAGATTATATCCTAAGAGCACCGCTGGGTGACGCACCTATTCTCCCTGCAGAACAAGACGTTATGAACGCTTGGCAGTCACGCTGCGATGATTACTCCCTCGTTCAGTGCGGCATGCTTTACAGCTTAGAGCCGGGGCTCCAAAAACGTTTTGAGAGACATGGAGCATATGAGATGTTCGAAGAGCTGAAAATGGTTTTCCAAGCTCATGCCCGGGTCGAGAGATATGAAGTCTCCGACAAATTCTTTAGCTGTAAGATGGAGGAAAATGGCTCTGTCAGTGAGCACATACTCAAAATGTCTGGGTAGCACAACCGCATGACTCAACTGGAAGTTAATCTCCCGGAAGAAGCGGTCATTGACAGAATCCTCCAGTCGCTTCCACCTAGCTACAAGAGCTTTGTGATGAACTACAATATGCAGGGGATGGTAAAGACCATTCCTGAGGTATATGCTATGCTGAAATCAGCAGAGGTAGAAATCAAGAAGGAGCATCAAGTGTTGATGGTGAATAAAACCACTAAGTTCAAGAAGGGCAAGGGTAAAAAGAACTTCAAGAAGGACGGTAAGGAAGTTGCCGCGCCCGGTAAGAAAGTTGCCGGGAAGAAGCCAAAGAATGGACCCAAGCCCGAGACTGAGTGTTTTTATTGCAAGGGAAGTGGTCACTGGAAGCGGAACTGCCCCAAATACTTAGCGGACAAGAAGGCCGGCAAAACCAAAGGTATATGTGATATACATGTAATTGATGTGTACCTTACCAGTACTCGTAGTAGCTCTTGGGTATTTGATACCGGTGCAGTTGCTCATATTTGTAACTCAAAGCAGGAGCTGCGGAATAAACGGAGACTGGCGAGGGACGAGGTGACGATGCGCGTCGGGAATGGTTCCAAGGTCGATGTGATCGCCGTCGGCACGCTGCCTCTGCATTTACCTACGGGATTAGTTTTAAACCTCAATAATTGTTATTTAGTGCCAAGTTTGAGCATGAACATTGTATCTGGATCTCGCTTAATTCGAGATGGCTACTCATTTAAATCCGAGAATAATGGTTGTTCTATTTATATGAGAGATATGTTTTATGGTCATGCTCCAATGGTTAATGGTTTATTCTTGATGAATCTCGTATGTGATGATACACATATTCAATAGTGTGAGTACCAAAAGAGTTAAAGTTGATAACAATAGTCCCACATATTTGTGGCACTGCCGCCTTGGTCACATAGGTGTCAAACGCATGAAGAAGCTCCATGCAGATGGACTTTTAGAGTCTCTTGATTATGAATCATTTGACACGCGCGAACCATGCCTCATGGGTAAAATGACCAAGACTCCGTTCTCTGGAACAATGGAGCGAGCAACCAACTTATTGGAAATCATACATACCGATGTGTGCGGTCCAATGAGTGTTGAGGCTCGCGGAGGCTATCATTATGTTCTCACCCTCACTGATGACTTGAGTAGATATGGGTATATCTACTTAATGAAACACAAGTCTGAGACCTTTGAAAAGTTCAAGGAATTTCAGAGTGAGGTTGAAAATCAACGTGATAGAAAGATCAAGTTTCTACGATCAGATCGTGGAGGAGAATACTTGAGTCACGAATTTGGCACACACTTAAGAAAATGTGGAATAGTTTCACAACTCACGCCGCCTGGAACACCTCAGCGTAATGGTGTGTCCGAACGTCGTAATCGCACTCTATTGGATATGGTGCGATCTATGATGTCTCTTACCGACTTACCGCTATCTTTTTGGGGCTATGCTTTAGAGACCGCTGCATTCACTTTAAATAGGGCTCCGTCGAAATCCATTGAGACGACACCGTATGAATTATGGTTTGGGAAGAAACCTAAGCTGTCGTTTCTAAAAGTTTGGGGATGCGATGCTTATGTGAAGAAACTTCAACCTGAAAAGCTCGAACCCAAATCGGAAAAATGCGTCTTCATAGGATACCCTAAAGAAACTGTTGGGTATACCTTCTACCTCAGATCCGAAGGCAAGATCTTTGTTGCCAAGAATGGATCCTTTCTGGAGAAAGAGTTTCTCTCGAAAGAAGTAAGTGGGAGGAAAGTAGAACTTGATGAAGTGTTACCTCTTGAACCGGAAAATGGTGAAACTCAAGAAAACGTTTCTGAGGTGCCTGCACCGACTAGAGAGGAAATTAATGATGATGATCAAGATGCTTCTGATCAAGCTCCTACTGAAATTCGAAAGTCCACAAGGACACGTTCCGCACCAGAGTGGTACGGCAACCCTGTCTTGGAAATCATGTTGTTAGACAACGGTGAACCTTCGAACTATGAGGAAGCAATGGCGGGCCCGGATTCCGACAAATGGCTGGAAGCCATGAAATCCGAGATAGGATCCATGTATGAAAACGAAGTATGGACTTTGACTGACTTGCCCGTTGAACGGCGAGCCATAGAAAATAAATGGATCTTTAAGAAGAAGACAGACGCGGATGGTAATGTGACCATCTATAAAGCTCGGCTTGTCGCTAAGGGTTATCGACAAGTTCAAGGAATTGACTATGATGAGACTTTCTCACCGGTAGCGAAGCTGAAGTCCGTCCGAATCATGTTAGCAATTGCCGCATACTATGATTATGAGATATGGCAAATGGACGTCAAAACGGCATTCCTTAATGGTTTCCTTAAGGAAGAATTGTATATGATGCAGCCGGAAGGTTTTGTCGATCCTAAGAATGCTGACAAGGTGTGCAAGCTCCAACGCTCGGTTTATGGGCTGGTGCAAACATCTCGGAGTTGGAACATTCGCTTTGATGAGATGATCAAAGCGTTTGGGTTTACACAGACTTATGGAGAAGCCTGTGTTTACAAGAAAGTGAGTGGGAGCTCTGTAGCATTTCTCATATTATATGTAGACGACATACTTTTGATGGGAAATGATATAGAACTCTTGGACAGCATTAAGGCCTACTTGAATAAAAGTTTTTCAATGAAGGACCTTGGAGAAGCTGCTTACATATTAGGCATCAAGATCTATAGAGATAGATCGAGACGCCTCATAGGTCTTTCACAAAGCACATACCTTGATAAGATATTGAAGAAGTTCAATATGGATCAATCTAAGAAGGGGTTCTTACCTGTGTTACAAGGTGTGAAATTGAGCTCAGCTCAATGTCCGACCACGGCAGAAGATATAGAAGAGATGAGCGTCATCCCCTATGCCTCAGCCATAGGTTCTATTATGTATGCCATGCTGTGTACCAGACCTGATGTAAACCTTGCCGTAAGTTTGGTAGGAAGGTACCAAAGTAATCCCGGCAAGGAACACTGGACAGCGGTCAAGAATATCCTGAAGTACCTGAAAAGGACTAAGGAAATGTTTCTCGTTTATGGAGGTGACGAAGAGCTCGTCGTAAAAGGTTACGTCGACGCTAGCTTCGACACAGATCTGGATGACTCTAAGTCACAAACCGGATACGTGTATATTTTGAATGGTGGGGCAGTAAGCTGGTGCAGTTGCAAGCAAAGCGTCGTGGCGGGATCTACATGTGAAGCGGAGTACATGGCAGCCTCGAAGGCAGCACATGAAGCAATTTGGGTGAAGGAGTTCATCACCGACCTCGGAGTCATACCCAATGCGTCGGGGCCAATCAAGCTCTTCTGTGACAACACTGGAGCTATTGCACTTGCAAAGGAGCCCAGGTTTCACAAGAAGACTAGGCACATCAAGCGTCGCTTCAACTCCATTCGTGAAAATGTTCAAGATGGAGACATAGAGATTTGTAAAGTGCACACGGATCTGAATGTCGCAGATCCGTTGACTAAACCTCTCCCTAAGGCAAAACATGATCAGCACCAGAACTCTATGGGTGTTCGATTCATCACAATGTAACTAGATTATTGACTCTAGTGCAAGTGGGAGACTGTTGGAAATATGCCCTAGAGGCAATAATAAAAGCATTATTATTATATTTCCTTATTCATGATAATTGTCTTTATTCGTGCTATAATTGTGTTATCCGGAAATCGTAATACATGTGTGAATAACAGACAACAATATGTCCCTAGTGAGCCTCTAGTTGACTAGCTCGTTGATCGACAGATAGTCATGGTTTCCTGACTATGGACATTGGATGTCATCGATAACGGGATCACATCATTAGGAGAATGATGTGATGGACAAGACCCAATCCTAAACATAGCATAAAGATCGCATAGTTCGTTTGCTAGAGTTATCCAATGTCAAGTATCCTTTCCTTAGACCATGAGATCGTGTAACTCCCGGATACCGTAGGAGTGCTTTGGGTATGCCAAACGTCACAACGTAACTGGGTGACTATAAAGGTATACTACGGGTATCTCTGAAAGTGCCTGTTGGGTTGACATGGATCGAGACTGGGATTTGTCACTCCGCTTGACGGAGAGGTATCACCGGGCCCTCTCGGTAATGCATCATCACAATGAGCTCAATGTGATCGAAGTGTTTGATCACGGGATCATGCATTACGGTAACGAGAAAAGTGACTTGCCGGTAACGAGATTGAACGAGGTATTGGTATACCGACGATCGAATCTCGGGCAAGTAAAATACCGATTGACAAAGGGAATCGTATACGGGATTAATTGAATCCT
Organism: Aegilops umbellulata; assembly: GCA_032464435.1. Classification (NCBI taxonomy): domain Eukaryota; kingdom Viridiplantae; phylum Streptophyta; class Magnoliopsida; order Poales; family Poaceae; genus Aegilops; species Aegilops umbellulata. The sequence continues at coordinate 459,118,657 of CP136057.1, read as the reverse complement.
TGACATCGTGGTTCATCCGATGAGATCATCGTGGAGCATGTGGGAGCCAACATGGGTATCCAGATCCCGCTGTTGGTTATTGCCCGAGATCCGTCTCGGTCATGTCTGCATGTCTCCCGAACCCGTAGGGTCTACACACTTAAGGTTCGGTGACGCTAGGGTTGTGAAGATATGTATGTGCAGTAACCCGAATGTTGTTCGGAGTCCCGGATGAGATCCCGGACGTCACGAGGAGTTCCGGAATGGTCCGGAGGTAAAGAATTATATATAGGAAGTGCTATTTTGGCCATCGGGACAAGTTTCGGTGTTATCGGTATTGTACCGGGACCACCGGAGGGGTCCCGGGGTCCACCAGGTGGGGCCACCTGCCTTGGGGGGCCACATGGGCCTTAGGGGGTGCGCCTTGGCCCACTTGGGCCAAGGGGAACCAGCCCCAAGGGCCCATGCGCCAAGGAAACTTGGAGGAGGGAGAGTCCAAAGGGGGGAAGGCACCTCCGAGGTGCCTTGGGGAGGATGGACTCCTCCCCCCTCTTGGCCGCACCCCTTCCTTGGAGGAAGGGGCAAGGCTGCGCCCTCCCCCCCTCTAATGCACCTATATAAAGGGGGGCAGGGGTGGGGGGCAGCGCACCATATGCCCTGGCGCCCCCTCCTCCCTGCAACACCTCCTCCTCCTCCCGTAGTTGCTTAGCGAAGCCCTGCCGGAGTTCTGCTGCATCCACCACCACACCGTCGTGCTGGATCTTCCTCAACCTCTCCTTCCCCCTTGCTGGATCAAGAAGGAGGAGACGTCTCCCGTCCCGTACGTGTGTTGAACGCGGAGGTGCCGTCCGTTCGGCACTAGATCATCGGTGAATTGGATCACGGCAAGTACGACTACCTCATCCACGTTCACTCGAACGCTTCCGTTGCGATCTACAAAGTGGTATGTAGATGCTATCCAATCTGAATACTCGTTGCTAGATGAACTCATAGATGGATCTTGGTGAAACCGTAGGAAAAATTTTAATTTTCTGCAACGTTCCCCAACAGAGGAGGTTGGTGTTCTTGCTCCTTCGCTTTGCTAAGTGCTAATGGGTTCATCCCCCAATCATCCCTCCTCCTATGCTAGGAACACTAGCTACTTATATAGACGGCCAGGGTCCTCTTCCCCCGAAATGTTTAGGTGGGAAGGAAGGGAATCCCACAACGGCCATTTGAGCGGGAACACAAGGACGCTCCTATCCTGACAAAAGGTGGTCTTCACCTGCAAAGAGGGAAGGTGGTGACACGGTGGTGGGCTCGGCGATGACATCCTTCCCGCTGTCCTTGCGGTCTTCGGTCTTGTTGCACCAAAGGGGAAACCTTTGTCTCGCTCCTCGAGAACCTGCGCCTGCGCGGTCTCCTTTGCACCAATATGGAAACTGCGCCCGCTGGCACGCGATGGCGCCTGCTGGCATGGTTCGTCATGGCTTGCGTCACTGCCTCCTCCTGAGGCAACCCTTGCCTTGAGATCTCCGCCCTCCTGAAGCAGCCTAGCTGAGGCCACTCTTGGGGAGAGGTCTTGGTCGCCCCTCCGGAGCAGCCTAGGTGAGGCCGCTCCCCGAGGAGGTCTTGATCGTTCCCCTCGCGAGGGTCTTCAGTAGCTGGTCGATCAGCTGGGTCCTACCGGGCCATACCAGGAACGCGACGTGGGACGCAGACAGGCAAGTCTGGTACCCTGGTTCCCAGTACGCCGACAGTAGCCCCCGGGCCCAAGGCGCGCGCGGAGTTGGCTTCTGGGCGAAGCCTAGCCGAGGACGAAGCGCCGCGGGCCCAAAAGACTGTGGGCCAGGCAGGCGCGTGACGGTTGGATGGGACGTGACGACTCCACTCCCCACGCAGCTTTGGTAACAGTGTGACTTGACAACTCCTTGGCGCGGGCGGCAGAACCGGCGTGCCCGCATGCGAGTGGCTGGCGATTTGCCTTCCCAGCCTATAAACGGTGGACGAAACGCCACCCCCGCTCATTTGACTGTTCCAAGCCAAAACCCCAGTTCATCTTCCTTCGGCGAGGGTTTTTCGATGGTGTCAATTCATAGGTTCTCCACCGCAGAGAAGGGGAAGGGCCCGGTGGTGGAGCCCGAGCAGCTCCCGCCGAAGAAGAGGCGCCGCGATTCGACGAGGGCGCCTTGGAGGCCGGCGGATGCTCGCACGTGGTGCACACGGGCACCACCGGGGCTTCCACCTTACACGGCCGCCCCGGCGGCGGTCGCGCGTGGCGCGGACGGCGGCAACGGGGGCGGCGCAGGTGACCACCCGGCGGGGCGAGTGACGCCACGCCTCCCGCCGCCGCCCCACGTTGAGGACGACGTCCTTGAGTTCGTTGTGTGGGCGGGAGCTCCCCCGCACACCTGGATCCTCCTCCCCCCGTTTCTGAGGGAGGTGCTTCTGGCCCGCGGACGAGTGACGATGCAGCTTCGGCATGATGGATGCCATCTCCCCCATTCGTACGCCAACGTGGAGGTGATTTCCTCTTGCCAAGTCTATATGACCTGGGGCTGGGGCGTGGTGCGCCGCGCATGCGCCCCTGGCGGGAGGCATGTTCTGAAGGAAATATGCCCTAGAGGCAATAATAAAGTTATTATTTATTTCCTTACATATCATGATAAATGTTTATTATTCATGCTAGAATTGTATTAACCGGAAACATAATACATGTGTGAATACATAGACAAACAGAGTGTCACTAGTATGCCTCTACTTGACTAGCTCGTTAATCAAAGATGGTTATGTTTCCTAACCATGAACAAAGAGTTGTTATTTGATCAACGGGATCACATCATTAGTTGAATGATCTAATTGACATGACCCATTCCATTAGCTTAGCACCCGATCGTTTAGTATGTTGCTATTGCTTTTATCCATGACTTATACATGTTCCTTTGACTATGAGATTATGCAACTCCCGTTTACCGTAGGAACACTTTGTGTGCTACCAAACGTCACAACGTAACTGGGTGATTATAAAGGTGCTCTACAGGTGTCTCCGAAAGTATTTGTTGGGTTGGCGTATTTCGAGATTAGGATTTGTCACTCCGAATGTCGGGGAGGTATCTCAGGGCCTTCTCGGTAATGCACATCACATAAGCCTTGCAAGCATTGCAACCAATGAGTTGGTTGCGGGATGATGTATTACGGAACGAGTAAAGAGACTTGCCGGTAACGAGATTGAACTAGGTATTGGATACCGACGATCGAATCTCGGGCAAGTAACATACCGATGAAAAAGGGAACACCGTATGTTATTATGCGGTCTGACCGATAAAGATCTCGTAGAATATGTAGGAGCCAATATGGGCATCCAGGTCCCGCTATTGGTTATTGACCGGAGACGTGTCTCGGTCATGTCTACATTGTTCTCGAACCGTAGGGTCCGCACGCTTAAGGTTTCGATGACAGTTATATAATGAGTTTATGAGTTTTGATGTACCGAAGGAGTTCGGAGTCCCGGATGGGATCGGGGACATGACGAGGAGTCTCGAAATGGTCGAGACGTAAAGATCGATATATTGGACGACTATATTCGGACATCGGAAGAGTTCTGAGTGGTTCGGGTATTTTCGGAGGTACCGGGGAGTTACGGGAATACGGGGAAGAGTATTGGGCCTTACTGGGCCTTAGTGGGAAGGAGCCAGGAGGTGGCGCGCGCCCCTCCCAAGCCCAGTCCGAATTGGACAAGGGGTTTGGGGGCGCGGCCCCCTCTCCCTTCCTTCTCCTCTCCCCTCCTTTCCCCCCTTCTCCTAGTTGGACTAGGAAAGGTGGAATCCTACTCCCGGTGGGAGTAGGACTCCCCTTGGCGCGCCCAAACCAAGGCGGCCGCCCCTCCCCCTTGGCTCCTTTATATACGGGGGCAGGGGGCACCCCATGGACACACAAGTTGATCTTCGTGATCGTTCCTTAGCCGTGTGCGGTGCCCCCCTCCACCATATTCCACCTCGGTCATATCATTGCAGTGCTTAGGCGAAGCCCTGCGCCGGTAGTACATCAAGATCGTCACCACACCGTCGTGCTGACGGAACTCTTCCCCGAAGCTTTGCTGGATCGGAGCCCGGGGATCGTCATCGAGCTGAACGTGTGCCAAGAACTCGGAGGTGCCGGAGTAACGGTGCTTGGATCGGTCGGATCGTGAAGACGTACGACTACATCAACCGCGTTGTTATAACGCTTCCACTTTCAGTCTACGAGGGTACGTAGACAACACTCTCCCTCTCGTTGCTATGCATCACCATGATCTTGCGTGTGCGTAGGGAAATTTTTGAAATTACTACGTTCCCCAACAGTGGCATCCGAGCCTAGGTTTTTATGGTTTGATGTTATTTGCACGAGTAGAACACAAGTGAGTTGTGGACGATACAAGTCATACTGCCTACCAGCATGTCATACTTTGGGTCAGCGGTATTGTTGGATGAGACGACCCGGACCAACCTTACGCGTACGCTTACGCGAGACCGGTTCCCTCGACGTGCTTTGCACACAGATGGCTTGCGGGAGACTGTCTCACCAACTTTAGTTGAACCGAGTATGGCTATGCCCGGTCCTTGAGAAGGTTAAAACGGAGTCTATTTGACAAACTATCGTTGTGGTTTTGATGCGTAGGTGAGATTGGTTCTTGCTTAAAGCCCGTAGTAGCCACGTAAAATTTGCAACAAACAAAGTAGAGGACGTCTAACTTGTTTTTGCAGGGCATGTTGTGATGTGATATGGTCAAGACATGATGCTAAATTTTATTGTATGAGATGATCATGTTTTGCAACCGAGTTATCGGCAACCGGCAGGAGCCGTATGGTTGTCGCTTTATTGTATGCAATGCAATCGCCCTGTAATGCTTTACTTTATCACTAAGCGGTAGCGATAGTCGTAGAAGCATAAGATTGGCGAGACGACAACGATGCTACGATGGAGATCAAGGTGTCGCGCCGGTGACGATGGTGATCATGACGGTGCTGCGGAGATGGAGATCACAAGCACAAGATGATGATGGCCATATCATATCACTTATATTGATTGCATGTGATGTTTATCTTTTATGCATCTTATCTTTCTTTGATTGATGGTAGCATTATAAGATGATCTCTCACTAATTATCAAGAAGTGTTCTCCCTGAGTATGCACCGTTGCGAAAGTTCTTCGTGCTGAGACACCACGTGATGATCGGGTGTGATAGGCTCTACGTTCAAATACAACGGGTGCAAAACAGTTGCACACGCGGAATACTCAGGTTATACTTGACGAGCTATGCATATAAGATATGACCTCAGAACACGGAGACCGAAAGGTCGAGCGTGAATCATATAGTAGATATGATCAACATAATGATGTTCACCATTGAAACTACTCCATCTCACGTGATGATCGGACATGGTTTAGTTGATTTGGATCACGTGATCACTTAGAGGATTAGAGAGATATCTATCTAAGTGGGAGTTCTTAAGTAATATGATTAATTGAACTTAAATTTATCATGAACTTAGTCCTGATAGTATTAGCATATCTATGTTGTAGATCAATAGCTCGCGTTGTTGCTTTCATGTGTTTATTTTGATATGTTCCTAGAGAAAATTGTGTTGAAAGATGTTAGTAGCAATGACGCGGATTGGATCCGTGATCTGAGGTTGATCCTCATTGCTGCACAGAAGAATTATGTCCTTGATGCACCGCTAGGTGACGGACCTATTGCAGGAGCAGATGCAGACGTTATGAACATTTTTGCTAGCTCAATATGATGACTACTTAATAGTTTAGTGCACCATGCTTAACAGCTTAGAATCGGGACTTCAAAGACGTTTTGAACGTCATGGACCATATGAGATGTTCCAGGAGTTGAAGTTAATATTTCAAGCAAATACCCGAGTTGAGAGATATGAAGTCTCCAACAAGTTCCGTAGCTAAAAGATGGAGGAGAATCGCTCAACTAGTGAGCATGTGCTCAGATTGACTGAGTACTACAATCGCTTGAATCAAGTGGGAGTTAATCTTCCAGATAAGATAGTGATTGACAGAATTCTCTAGTCACCATCACCAAGTTAGTAGAACTTCGTGATGAACTATAATATGCAAGGGATAACGGAAACTATTCCCAAGCTCTTCCGATGCTGAAATCGGCGAAAGTAGAAATCAAAGAAAAACATCAAGTGTTGATGGTTGACAAGATCACTAGTTTCAAGAAAAGGGCAAAGGGCAGAAGGGGAACTTCAAGAAGAACGGCAAGCAAGTTGCTGCTCAAGTGAAAAAGCCCAAGTCTGGTCCTAAGCCTGAGACTAAGTGCTTCTACTGCAAAGGGACTGGTCACTGGAAGCGGAACTACCCCAAGTGATTGGCGGATAAGAAGGATGGCAAAGTGAACAAAGGTATATTGGATATACAGATTATTGATGTGTATTTTACTAGTGTTTATAGCAATCCCTCAGTATTTTATACTAGTTCAGTTGCTAAGATTAGTAACTCGAAATGGGAGTTGCAGAATAAACAGAGGCTGGTTAAGGATGAAGTGACGGTGTGTGTTGGAAGTGGTTCCAAGATTGATATGATCATCATCGCACACTCCCTATACTTTCGGGATTAGTGTTGAAACTAAATAAGTGTTATTTGGTGTTTGCGTTGTGCATGAATATGATTTGATCATGTCCATTGCAATACGGTTATTCATTTAAGTTAGAGAACAATTGTTGTTCTGTTTACATGAATAAAACCTTCTATGGTTATACACACCAACAAAATGGTTTGTTGGATCTCGATCGTAGTGATATACATATTCATAATATTAAAGCCAAAAGATGCAAAGTTAATAGTGATAGTGCAACTTATTTGTGGCACTGCCGTTTAGGTCATATTGGTGTAAATCGCATGAAGAAACTCCATGCTGATGGAATTTTGGAATCACTTGATTGTGAATCACTTGATGCTTGCGAACCATGCCTCATGGGCAAGATGACTAAGACTCCGTTATCCGGAGCGAGCAACTGACTTATTGGAAATAATACATACTGATGTATGCGGTCCGATGAGTGTTAAGCTCACGGCAAGTATCATTATTTTCTGACCTTCACAGATGATTTGAGCAGATATGGGTATATCTACTTGATGAAACATAAGTCTGAAACATTTGAAAAGTTCAAAGAATTTCAGAGTGAAGTGGAGAATCATCGTAACAAGAAAATAAAAGTTTCTATGATATGATCGTGGAGGAGAATATTTGAGTTACGAATTTGGTCTTCAATTAAAACAATGTGGAATAGTTTCACAAACTCATGCCACCTAGAACACCACAACATAAAGGTGTGTCTAAACGTCATAACCGTACTTTATTGGATACAGTGCAATCTATGATGTTTCTTACCGATTTACCACTATCGTTTTGGGGTTATGCATTAGAGACAGCTGCATTCACGTTAAATAGGGCACCATCTAAATCCGTTGAGACGACACTATATGAACTGTGGTTTAGCAAGAAACCAAAGTTGTTGTTTCTTAAAGTTTGGGGTTGTGATGCTTATGTGAAAAAGTTTCATCCTGATAAGCTCAAACCCAAATCGGAGAAATATGTCTTCATAGGATACCCAAAGGAGACAGTTGGGTACACCTTCTATCACAGATCCGAAGGCAAGACATTCGTTGCTAAGAATGGATCCTTTCTAGAGAAGGAGTTTCTCTCGAAAGAAGTGAGTGGGAGGAAAGTAGAAAGACTTGATAAGGTAATTGTACCATCTCCCTTATTGGAAAGTAGTTCATCACAGAAATCTGTTCTTGTGACTTCTACACCAATTAGTGAGGAAGATAATGATGATGATCATGTAACTTTAGATCAAGTTACTACCGAATCTCGTAGGTAAACCAGAGTGAGATCCGCACCATAGTAGTACGGTAATCCTGTTCTGGAAGTCATGTTACTAGACCATGATGAACTTGCGAACTATGAGGAAGCGATGATGAGCCCAGATTCCACGAAATGGTTTGAGGCCATGAAATGTGAGATATGATCCATGTATGAGAACAAAGTATGGACTTTGATGGATTTGCCCGATGATCGACAAGCCATAGAAAATAAATGGATCTTCAAGAGGAAGACGGACGCTGATAGTAGTGTTACTATCTACAAAGCTAGAATTGTCGCAAAAGGTTTTCGACAAGTTCAAGGTGTTGACTACGATGAGAGTTTCTCACTCGTATCTATGCTTAAGTCTGTCCGAATCATGTTAGCAATTGCCGCATTTTATGAAATCTGGCAAATCGATAAACAAAACTGCATTCCTTAATGGATTTATTAAAGAAGAGTTGTATATGATGCAACCAGAAAGGTTTTGTAAATCCTAAAGGTGTTAACAAAATATGCAAAGCTCCAGCGATCCATCTGTGGACTGGTGCAAGCATCTCGGAGTTGGAATACACGCTTTGATAAGTTAATCAAAGCATATAGTTTTATACAGACTTGCGGTGAAGCCTGTATTTACAAGAAAGTGAGTGGGAGCACTACAACATTTCTGATAAGTATATGTATGACATATTGTGGATCAGAAATAATGTAGAATTATTCTGTAAAGCACAAAGGAGTGTTTGAAAGGAGTTTTTCAAAGGAAGACCTCGGTGAAGCTGCTTACATATTGAGCATCAATATCTATAGAGATAGATCAAGACGCTTGATAAGTTTTTTTCAATGAGTACATACCTTGACAAGATTTTGAAGTAGTTCAAAATGGAACAGTCAAAGAAAGAGTTCTTTCCTGTGTTACAAGGTGTGAAGTTGAGTAAAGACTCAAAGACCGACCACGGCAGAAAATAGAAAGAGAATGAAAGTCATTCCCTATGCCTCGGCCATAGGTTCTATAAAGTATGCCATGCTGTTTACCAGATCTATTGTATACCCTACACTGAGTTAAGCAAGGGAGTACAATGGTGATCTAGGAGTAGATCACTGGACAGCGGTCAAAGTTATCCTTAGTGGAATAAGGATATGTTTCTCGATTATGGAGGTGACAAAAGGTTCGTCGTAAAGGGTTACGTCGATGCAAGTTTTGACACTGATCTGGATGACTCTAAGTCTCGATCTAGATACATATTGAAAGTGGGAGCAATTAGCTAGAGTAGCTCTGTGCGGAGTATTGTAGACATAGAATTCGCAAAATACTTACGGATCTGTATGTGACAGACCCGTTGACTAAAATTATCTCACAAGCAAAACATGATCACACCTTAGTACTCTTTGGGTGTTAATCACATAGCGATGTGAACTAGATTACTGACTCTAGTAAACCCTTTGGGTGTTGGTCACATATCGATGTGAACTATGGGTGTTAATCACATGGTGATGTGAACTATTGCTGGTAAATCACATGGCGATGTGAACTAGATTATTGACTCTAGTGCAAGTGGGAGACTGAAGGAAATATGCCCTAGAGGCAATAATAAAGTTATTATTTATTTCCTTACATATCATGATAAATGTTTATTATTCATGCTAGAATTGTATTAACCGGAAACATAATACCTGTGTGAATACATAGACAAACAGAGTGTCACTAGTATGCCTCTACTTGACTAGCTCGTTAATCAAAGATGGTTATGTTTCCTAACCATGAACAAAGAGTTGTTATTTGATCAACGGGATCACATCATTAGTTGAATGATCTGATTGACATGACCCATTCCATTAGCTTAGCACCCGATCGTTTAGTATGTTGCTATTGCTTTTATCCATGACTTATACATGTTCCTTTGACTATGAGATTATGCAACTCCCGTTTACCGTAGGAACACTTTGTGTGCTACCAAACGTCACAACGTAACTGGGTGATTATAAAGGTGCTCTACAGGTGTCTCCGAAAGTATTTGTTGGGTTGGCGTATTTCGAGATTAGGATTTGTCACTCCGAATGTCGGGGAGGTATCTCAGGGCCTTCTCGGTAATGCACATCACATAAGCCTTGCAAGCATTGCAACCAATGAGTTGGTTGCGGGATGATGTATTACGGAACGAGTAAAGAGACTTGCCGGTAACGAGATTGAACTAGGTATTGGATACCGACGATCGAATCTCGGGCAAGTAACATACCGATGAAAAAGGGAACACCGTATGTTATTATGCGGTCTGACCGATAAAGATCTCGTAGAATATGTAGGAGCCAATATGGGCATCCAGGTCCCGCTATTGGTTATTGACCGGAGACGTGTCTCGGTCATGTCTACATTGTTCTCGAACCGTAGGGTCCGCACGCTTAAGGTTTCGATGACAGTTATATAATGAGTTTATGAGTTTTGATGTACCGAAGGTGTTAGGAGTCCCGGATGGGATCGGGGACATGACGAGGAGTCTCGAAATGGTCGAGACGTAAAGATCGATATATTGGACGACTATATTCGGACATCGGAAGGGTTCTGAGTGGTTCGGATATTTTCGGAGGTACCGGAGAGTTACGGGAATACGGGGAAGAGTATTGGGCCTTACTGGGCCTTAGTGGGAAGGAGCCAGGAGGTGGCGCGCGCCCCTCCCAAGCCTAGTCCGAATTGGACAAGGGGTTTGGGGGCGCGGCCCCCTCTCCCTTCCTTCTCCCCTCCCCTCCTTTCCCCCTTCTCCTAGTTGGACTAGGAAAGGTGGAATCCTACTCCCGGTGGGAGTAGGACTCCCCTTGGCGCGCCCAAACCAGGCCGGCCGCCCCTCCCCCTTGGCTCCTTTATATACAGGGGCAGGGGGCACCCCATGGACACACAAGTTGATCTTCGTGATCGTTTCTTAGCCGTGTGCGGTGCCCCCCTCCACCATATTCCACCTCGGTCATATCGTTGCAGTGCTTAGGCGAAGCCCTGCGCCGGTAGTACATCAAGATCGTCACCACACCGTCGTGCTGACGGAACTCTTCCCCGAAGCTTTGCTGGATCGGAGCCCGGGGATCGTCATCGAGCTGAACGTGTGCCAAGAACTCGGAGGTGCCAGAGTAACGGTGCTTGGATCGGTCGGATCGTGAAGACGTACGACTACATCAACCGCGTTGTTATAACGCTTCCGCTTTCGGTCTACGAGGGTACGTAGACAACACTCTCCCTCTCGTTGCTATGCATCACCATGATCTTGCGTGTGCGTAGGGAAATTTTTGAAATTACTATGTTCCCCAACATGTTCTTCACTTCAGGCTGGATGGGCTGGCTTCATTGACCTTCAAAGTCTTCGGGGAGGATGGCCGGCGACGAGCGTGCAGCGAGGAGGAGGGGCTTGCCGACGACCATTTCCGGTGTTGCTTGGGCGCCGAGGCCTGGGGTGAAGCGTTCGCCGTTGGCTCCGCCCCGACTCTCCTAGTAGCAGCTCCGCCTCTCCCGCGACGGCCTCAAGCTATGACGAGAGCTACGAGCCGCCGAGCCGCCGCCCCCGCCGTCGGAGGGATGCGGCGTCCTCAGGCCGTCGTCGCCGCTGAAGGGGCTCGGGCATCACTCCTCTGGAGGAGGTTTTCTTTTGCTTGGTCCCTGCGAAGCAACCATGAATGGCCCCCCGAGGGCGTGTAAATGTTTGCAACTCTCTTTTGCCGTCGAACTAGCGTCATAAACCCAGGTTCCTCATGAGATCCTTTATTAGAGAGAGACCTTCCTTCTCTTCCGTCCTTGCGGTAGCTTAGTTCCCCACGCCTGCGAGACCCAGTCCCTGGGTAAGCTTCGGCCATTGCTGATGTACCAGGTCGTGACGCCGCGGTCGAGGCCAGGAGGTGAGCGGCCCAGAATCCGGTGAGAGCCCCCGAGCCCTTGGCCGAGCGGGCGGTCGTGGTTGTGCCCCCTCCCCAGCAGGTGAGGTCTGGTCCCGAGGCCCTGGAGGCGGCCTACGCTGCGCTGAACCAGCTCCGCGTTATTTTTTGGGACGGAGATGATGATGCGGTGGACGCCCACTTGGGCCTACTCTCGGGGTGGCTGCAAGCGGAGGAGTCCGTGCAGGCCACCTGGAGCCAGGCTTCAGCGGCCATCGTCGTGGGTCGGGAGGAGGCTGCCTCGGCTGCACGGGCGCGGGAGACCGCGGAAGCCAGGCAACGTCCTCCGAGAAGTGTCGTCAGGAGGCAGAAGACGAACTTAAGACCCTCCGTGAGGAGGGCGCGAAGCACGCCCTGGAACTTGAGAGGTTGGAGAAGGAGCTCCGGGACGAGAAGGCCGAGACATCGCGGTTGCAGGAGGTGCAGCTCGCCGACCGTGCGAGCCTGGAGAAGCTGAAGACAGAGGCCGAGGAAGCCAAGGCGTCCCAAGCCAAGCGCGAGGACGAGCTGAAGGCCAGGGAGGACGCCCTCTCAGCCTTGGAGCAGGCGGCGACGGTGGGTCGTGAGGCCCTCGCCGCCTTCGAGCTCGAGGCCTGCAGGCTGCTGCGGATCGCCTACGGGGAGGGGTTCGAGGAGCCGCTGGCCACCCCGGAGGATGGCGCCACCGGGATCCTAGATGCACTCGTGAAGACTGATAATCCCCAAGTGCAAGGAATCATCATAGCACTTTCCAAAGGTGGAAGTGATAAGTATGGAGTGTTGAACCCACAAGGAGCTAAAGGTAAGATCAATATTCTCTCAAGCCCTATCTACCACTGATACGACTCTACGTGCACCGAACGTTTATTTCCAACTAGAAATGAGAAATAAAACTACGTTGTGGGTATGAAGAGGATAACTTTGCATGGTATCAGAGAGCTAAAACATAAAAGTAGGTGTTGTTATCATAAAGTTAGAATATATTACTTAGTATTATAAATAGCGAGTGTGGAATGATGGTGGATCGATGTGCGGAATTGTCCTAGGCAATTGTTAACAAGACCGGTAATCACTATTTGCAGTTTCATATGAGGGAGAGGCATAAGCTAACATACTTTCTCTACTTGGATCATATGCACTTATGATTGGAACTATAGCAAGCATCCGCAACTACTAAAGATCATTAAGGTAAAACCCAACCATAGCATTAAAGCATCAAGTCCTCTTTATTCCCATACGCAATAATCCCTCTTACTCGGGTTTAAGCTTCTGTCACTCTAGCAACCCACTATAAGCGAATCATGAACGTATTGCAACACCCTACAGCGGGAATCCCTCACGCTTGCGCGACACGGAGGGCACCATAGGACAGCACCAAAGTAAAACATACAACTCATACCAATCTAGATCATCAATCAACCCAAAGACAGAAGATATCTACTCAAAACATCATAGGATGGCAACACATCATTGGATCATAATATGTGGCATAATGCACCATGTTCAAGTAGGGATTACAGCGGTGTGCGGGAGAGTGGACCGCGTAAAAGAGATGAGGATGGTGATGATGATGGTGATGTTGATGAAGATGATCACCGTGGCGATGATTCCCCTCCCGATGGCACTCCGGTGCCACCGGAAGAGAGGAGGAGAGGTTCTCTCCATTGTGATTCCTCCTCCATGGCCTCCACCCTCTGGTCCTTGGCCTTCATGGTGATGATGGCCCCTCCGAGATACTCCTCCATGGCCACCGGTGATGAGGGCCCCCTCCGGCAGGGTGCCGGAGAGGGCCTAGATTGACTTTCTCGTGGCTACAGAGGCTTGCGGCAGCGGAACTTCCGATCTAATCTCTGTTCTGGAAGTTTTAGGGTACGAGAGTATATATGTGGGTGCAAGGGGTACGTCGGAGGAGCTACGGGGGCCCCACGAGGTAGGGGGCGTGCCCTAGGAGGGGGGCGCTATTGGAAATATGCCCTAGAGGCAATAATAAAATGGTTATTATTATATTTCCTTGTTCATGATAATTGTCTATTATTCATGCTATAATTGTGTTATCCGGAAATCGTAATACATGTGTGAATACATAAACCACAACATGTCCCTAGTGAGCCTCTAGTTGACTAGCTCGTTGATCAACGGATGGTCATGGTTTCCTGACTATGGACATTGGATGTCATTGATAACGGGATCACATCATTAGGAGAATGATGTGATGGACCCAATCCTAAGCATTGCACAAGATCATGTAGTTCGTCCGCTAGAGCTTTTCTAATGTCAAGTATCATTTCCTTAGACCATGCAACTCCCAGATACCGTAGGAGTGCTTTGGGTGTGCCAAACGTCACAACGTAACTGAGTGGCTATAAAGGTGCACTACGGGTATCTCTGAAAGTGTCTGTTGGGTTGGCACGAATCGAGACTGGGATTTGTCACTCCGTATGACGGAGAGGTATCTCTGGGCCCACTCGGTAATGCATCATCATAATGAGCTCAATGTGACCAAGTGGTTGATCACGGGATCATGCATTACGGTACGAGTAAAGTGACTTGCCGGTAACGAGATTGAACGAGGTATTGGGATACCGACGATCGAATCTCGGGCAAGTAACGTACCGATTGACAAAGGGAATTGTATACGGGATTGCTTGAATCCTCAACATCGTGGTTCATGCGATGAGATCATCGTGGAACATGTGGGAGCCAACATGGGTATCTAGATCCTGCTGTTGGTTATTGGCCAGAGAGTTGTCTCGGTCATGTCTGCATGTTTTCCGAACCCGTAGGGTCTACACACTTAAGGTTCAATGACGCTAGGGTTATTAGGAAGACTTGTATGTGATTACCGAATGTTGTTCTGAGTCCCAGATGAGATCCCAGATGTCACGAGGAGTTCCGGAATGGTCCGGAGGTAAAGATTTATATATGGGAAGTCCTATTTTGGCCACCGGAAAATGTTTGGGATTTTTCGGTATTGTACCGGGAAGATTCTAGAAGGTTTCGTAGTGGGGCCCACCTGCATGTGGGGACCCACATGAACGTGGGTAGTGGGGTCAAGGCCCCACACCCCTGGTCAAGGTGCACCAAGATCCCCCCTTAGAAGGAATAAGATCATATCCCAAAGGGATAAGATCAAGATCCCTAAAAAAAGGGGGATAACAATCAGCGGGGAAAGGAAATGATGGGATTTCTTTCCCCCACCTTTGCCAACTCCCCAATGGATTTGGAGGGCAAGAAACCAGCCCCCTCCACCCCTATATATAGTGGGGAGGCACATGGGAGCTGCACCCCTTCCCAAGGTGCAGCCCCTCCCTTCCCAACACCTCTCCTCCTCCGTTAAGAGCTTGGCGAAGCCTTGCCGGAGTACTGCTGCTCCACCACCACCACGCCGTCGTGCTGCTGTTGGAGCTTTATTCCTCAACCTCTCCCTCCTCCTTGCTGGATCAAGGCGCGGGAGACGTCCTCGCTCCGTACGTGTGTTGAACGCGGAGGTGTCGTCGGTTCGGCGCTAGGATCATCGGTGATTTGGATCACGACGAGTACGACTCCATCAACCCCGTTCTCTTGAACGCTTCCGCTCGCGATCTACAAGGGTATGTAGATGCACTCCTCTCCCTCTTGTTGCTAGAAGACTCCATAGATTGATCCTGGTGGCACGTAGGAAAATTTTAAAATTCTACTACGTTCCCCAACAGGCGCGGCCCCCACCCTCGTGAGCACCTCCCGTATCTCCGTACGTAGAGTCCAAGTCTATCTGGTGTCTTTCCTTCCAAAAATAACTTCTCCAATTGATTTCATTCCGTTTCAACTCCGTTTGATATCCCTTTTCTTCGAAACACTGAAATAGGCAAAAAACAACAAATCTGGGCTAGGCCTCCGGTTAATAGGTTAGTCCCAAAAATAATATAAAAGTGGAAAATAAAGCCCAATATTGCCTAAAATAGTAGATAATATAGCATGGAGCAATCAAAAATTATAGATACGTTGGAGACGTATCAGGCATCCCCAAGCTTAATTCCTGCTCGTCCTCGAGTAGGTAAATGATAAAAAGATAATTTTTGATATGGAATGCTAGTAAGTGCTTAAGTTTGATCAATGACAATTCCAATCACTTTTTCTAGCATCATTACATATCATAACAATAGCTCATATCATAAAACTTTTCATGATCAAGTAACAAGCAAGTCACAAGTTTAAAGTATGGATCATAAACTTTGTTGAAAACTAGCAAACAATATTCTCAGTCATCAAACAATTGCAATTCATCCTATTTTCAGGAAGAGTCTATGTCAGAGCTTTGATTTAGCAAACTTCACATACTCAACTATCATGTAGTCTTTCACAATTGCTAACACTCACGCAATACTTGTGGTTATGGAGTTTTAATCGGACACAGAGAAAGATAGGGGCTTATAGTTTCGCCCCACACCTTTTACCTCAAGGGTAATGTCAACAATAATAACTTATGTGCCCCTACATCCAATTTTATATATATATATATATATATATATATATATATATATATATATATATATATATATATATATATATATATATATATATATAGGGATTGACTATTCGTCACCCTGGATCAGGAATAGTTATTCTTCACCCCCCTCTATTTTACCATCAATACACCATAATTTTACGTTCTGTAAGTTTTGTCTTATTTCCGACATAAAAAGAGACCGTAAGAAAATATACAATCGTCGTAAAAAATATTTTATGTTATGTAAAATTAGAAACGTAAAAATATAGTGTAAAATACACATAAGCTGCAAATTTTGTTATCTTATGACCTATATTTTGATTTTCTTATGCGAAATTTTACGTAGTGAATCAATATGAATGTAACTATTTGAACTTTAAACATAATTTAATTATGAAATGATCGTAAGATTACCTCGGGTGAAGAATAACTTATTCTGCATCCTGGGTGACGAATAGGAAAGGTGATATATCAAGTTCTTTCCAACATGCTGGGCTTGCCAAAGGATAAAATGAAAAAGGAAAGGTGAAGATCACCGTGACTCTTGCATAAGGTAGAAGATAATAATAAAAGATAGGCCCTTCGCAGAGGGAAGCAGAGGTTGCCATGCGCTTTTATGGTTAGACGCACAAAATCTCAATGCGAAAGAACGTCACTTTATATTGCCCCTTGTGATATGAACCTTTATTATGCAGTCCGTCACTTTTATTACCTCCACATCACAAGATCGTATGAAGCTTATTTCTCCCACACCAATCAATCATACATATTTAGAGCAATTTTTATTGCTTTGCACCGATGAAAACTTACTTGAAGGATCTTACTCAATACAGAGGTAGATATGGTGGACTCTCATGGCAAAACTGGTTTAAGGATTTTGGAAGCACAAGTAGTATCTCTACTTGGTGTTGAGAATTTTGGCTAGCATGAGGGGGACAGGCAAGCTCAACATGTTAGAGGATCCATGACAACATACTTTGTCTCAGATATAAGAAAACATAACTCATTACATTGTCTTCCTTGTCCAACATCAACTCTTTAGCATGTCATATTTTAATGAGTGCCCCCAATCATAAAAGATGTCCAGGATAGTATATTTATATGTGAAACCTCTCTTCCTTCAATATTCTTTCATGAATTGTTCAAGTGACCAATTCTACGTTTGCTAACTTTCAATAAGTTTTACTACCCATACTCATTATGTGTGAAGTCGTTACTCCCCATGTTGTAAGCATATAAATTCAGGTTTATGACATTCAATTTATTCAACCATTTACTCATAGGATATACATGAAGCACATGAGCAAATGACAAACTAATCCAAAAGATATGAGTGAAGAACACTGAGTAGTCAAATAATTAACTAGCCATGGGAGGATCCTTTTCATTCCATATTTCAGATCCAATGACTTTATTCAAACAGCAAGTAAAATTGAAAATACGCTCCAAGCAAAACACATATCATGTGACGAATAAAAATATAGCTCCGAGTAAGGTATACCGATAGTTTTGAAGACGAAAGAGGGGATGCCTTTGTTGGAAATATGCCCTAGAGGCAATAATAAATTAGTTATTATTATATTTCCTTGTTCATGATAATCGTTTATTATCCATGCTATAATTGTATTGATAGGAAACTCAGATACATGTGTGGATACATAGACAACACCATGTCCCTAGTAAGCCTCTAGTTGACTAGCTCGTTCATCAATAGATGGTTACGGTTTCCTGACCATGGACATTGGATGTCGTTGATAACGGGATCACATCATTAGGAGAATGATGTGATGGACAAGACCCAATCCTAAGCCTAGCATAAAGATCGCGTAGTTAATATGCTAAAGCTTTTCTAATGTCAAGTATCATTTCCTTAGACCATGAGATTGTGCAACTCCCGGATACCGTAGGAATGCTTTGGGTGTACCAAACGTCACAACGTAACTGGGTGGCTATAAAGGTGCACTACGGGTATCTCCGAAAGTGTCTGTTGGGTTGGCACGAATCGAGACTGGGATTTGTCACTCCGTGTGACGGAGAGGTATCTCTGGGCCCACTCGGTAGGACATCATCATAATGTGCACAATGTGATCAAGGAGTTGATCATGGGATGATGTGTTACGGAACGAGTAAAGAGACTTGCCGGTAACGAGATTGAACAAGGTATCGGGATACCGACGATCGAATCTCGGGCAAGTACAATACCGCTGGACAAAGGGAATTGCATACGGGATTGATCGAATCCTCGACATCGTGGTTCATCCGATGAGATCATCGTGGAACATGTGGGAACCAACATGGGTATCCAGATCCCGCTGTTGGTTATTGACTGGAGAACGTCTCGGTCATGTCTGCATGGTTCCCGAACCCGTAGGGTCTACACACTTAAGGTTTGATGACGCTAGGGTTATAAAGGAAGTTCGTATGTGGTTACCGAATGTTGTTCGGAGTCCCGGATGAGATCCCGGACGTCACGAGGAGTTCCGGAATGGTCCCGAGGTAAAGATTTATATATAGGAAGTATGGTTTTGGCCACCGGAAGTGTTCTGGGCATCACCGGTAGTGTACCGGGACCACCGGAGGGGTCCAGGGGTCCACCAAGTGGGGCCACCGGCACCGGAGGGCTGCATGGGCCAAGTGTGGGAGGGGACCAGCCCCAGGTGGGCTGGTGCGCCCCCCACAAGGGCCCAAGGCGCCTAGGGTTTGGGGAGGGGGCGCCCCACCTAGCTTGGGGGGCAAGTTTCCCCTCTCCCCCCTTGGCCGCCCACCAGATGGGATCTGGGCTGGCCGCCGCCCCTAGGGGTGGAACCCTAGGTGGGGGCACAACCCTACCTCTCCCCCTATATATACTTGAGGGTTTGGGGGCTGCCAACACATGAGTTTGACCTCTCCCTGGCGCAGCCCTACCTCTCTCCCTCCTCCTCTCTCGCGGTGCTTGGCGAAGCCCTACAGGATTGCCATGCTCCTCCACCACCACCACGCCGTTGTGCTGCTGCTGGACGGAGTCTTCCTCAACCTCTCCCTCTCTCCTTGCTGGATCAAGGCATGGGAGACGTCACCGGGCTGTACGTGTGTTGAACGCGGAGGTGCCGTCCGTTCGGCACTTGGTCATCGGTGATTTGGATCACGACGAGTACGACTCCATCAACCCCGTTCACTTGAACGCTTCCGCTTAGCGATCTACAAGGGTATGTAGATGCACTCTACTTCCCCTCGTTGCTGGTTTCTCCATAGATAGATCTTGGTGACACGTAGGAAAATTTTGAATTTCTGCTACGTTCCCTACAATGGTATCAGAGCTAGGTCTATTGCGTAGATTCTTTGCACGAGTAGAACACAAAGTAGTTGTGGGCGTTGATTTTGTTCAATATGCTTACCGTTACTAGTCCAATCTTGATTCGGCGGCATTGTGGGATGAAGCGGCCCGGACCGACCTTACACGTACACTTACGTGAGACAGGTTCCACCGACTGACATGCACTAGTTGCATAAGGTGGCTAGCGGGTGCCAGTCTCTCCCACTTTAGTCGGGGATTCGATGAAAAGGGTCCTTATGAAGGGTAAATAGCAATTGACATATCACATTGTGGTTTTGCGTAGGTAAGAAACGTTCTTGCTAGAAACCCGTAGCAGCCACGTAAAACATGCAAACAACAATTAGAGGACGTCTAACTTGTTTTTGCAGGGTATGCCATGTGATGTGATATGGCCAAAAGGATGTGATGAATGATATATGTGATGTATGAGATGATCATGTTCTTGTAATAGGAATCATGACTTGCATGTCGATGAATATGACAACCGGCAGGAGCCATAGGAGTTGTCTTAATTTATTTATGACCTGCGTGTCAAACGTAAACGTCATGTAATTACTTTACTTTATTGCTAACCGTTAGCTGTAGTAGTAGAAGTAATAGTTGGCGAGACAACTTCATGAAGACACGATGATGGAGATCATGATGATGGAGACCATGGTGTCATGCCGGTGACGATGATGATCATGGAGCCCCGAAGATGGAGATCAAAAGGAGCAAAGTGATGATGGCCATATCATGTCACTATTTGATTGCATGTGATGTTTATCATGTTTTTGCATCTTATTTGCTTAGAACGACGGTAGTAAATAAGATGATCCCTCATTAAAATTTCAAAGAAAGTGTTCCCCCTAACTATGCACCATTGCGAAGGTTCGTCGTTTCGAAGCACCACGTGATGATCGGGTGTGATAGATTCTTACGTTCACATACAACGGGTGTAAGCCAGATTTACACACGCGAAACACTTAGGTTGACTTGACGAGCCTAGCATGTACAGACATGGCTTCGGAACACAAGAGACCGAAAGGTCGAGCATGAGTCGTATGGTAGATACGATCAACATGAAGATGTTCACCGATGATGACTAGTCCGTCTCACGTGATGATCGGACACGGCCTAGTTGACTTGGATCATGTAATCACTTAGATGACTAGAGGGATGTCTATCTGAGTGGGAGTTCATAAGATGAACTTAATTATCCTGAACATAGTCAAAAGGTCTTCGCAAATTATGTCATAGCTCGCGCTTCAATTCTACTGTTTAGATATGTTCCTAGAGAAAATTTAGTTGAAAGTTGATAGTAGCAATTATGCAGATAGTAGAAGGCTTGTGTCCTTAATGCACCGCTCGGTGTGCTAGACCTCGAACGTGGTTTGTGGATGTTGCGAACATCTGACATACACGTTTTGATGACTACATGATAGTTCGGTAATGTTAAAAGGTTTAGAATTGAGGCACCGAAGACATTTTTGAAATGTCGCGGAACATCTGAGATGTTTCGAGGGCTGAAATTGGGATTTCAGGCTCGTGCCCACGTCAAGAGGTATAAGACCTCCGACGATTTTCTTAGCCTGCAAACTAAGGGAGAAAAGCTCAATCGTTGAGCTTGTGCTCAGATTGTCTTAGTACAACAATCACTTGAATCGAGTGGGAGTTGATCTTCCAGATAAGATAGTGATGTTTCTCCAAAGTCATTGCCACCAAGCTGCTAGAGCTTCATGATGAACTATAACATATCAGGGATAGATATGATGATCCTTGAAATATTCGCGATGTTTGACACCGCGAAAGTAGAAATCAAGAAGGAGCATCAATTTTTGATGGTTAGTGAAACCACTAGTTTCAAGAAGGGCAAGGGCAAGAAGGGATACTTCATGAAACGGCAAATCAGCTGCTGCTCTAGTGGAGAAACCCAAGGTTGAACCCAAACCCGAGACTGAGTGCTTCTGTAATAAGGGGAACAACCACTGGAGCAGAATTACCCTAGATACTTGGTAGATGAGAAGGCTGTCGATAGAAGTATATTGGATATACATTATGTACATGTGTACTTTACTAGTACTCCTAGTAGCACCAGGGTATTAGATACTGGTTCGGTTGCTAAGTGTTAGTAACTCGAAATAAAAGCTACGGAATAAGCGGAGACTAGCTAAAGGTGAGCTGACGAGATGTGTTGGAAGTGTTTCCAAGGTTGATATGATCAAGCATCGCACGCTCCCTCTACCATCGAGATTGGTGTTAAACCTAAATAATTGTTATTTGGTGTTTGCATTGAGCATAGACATAATTGGATTATGTCTATCGCAATACGGTTATTCATTTAAAGAGAATAATAGTTACTCTGTTTATTTGAATAATACCTTCAATGGTCTTGCACCTAAAATGGATGGTTTATTGAAATCTCGATCGTAGTGACACACATGTTCATGCCAAAAGATATAAGATAATAATGATATTACCACATGCTTGTGGCACTGCAATTTGAGTCATATTGGTATAAAACGCATGAAGAAGCTCCATGTTGATGGATCTTTGGACTCACTTGATTTTGAATCACTTGAGACATGCGAACCATGCCTATTGGTATATATGCATGAAGAAACTCCATACAGATGGACCGTTTGGACTCACTTGATTTTGAATCGCTTGAGACATGCAAATCACACCACATGGGCAAGATGACTGAAAGCTTCGGTTTCAGTAAAATGGAACAAGAAAGCAACTTGTTGGAAGTAACACATTTTGATGTGTGCAGTCCAATAGTGCCGAGGCACGCAGTGGATATCATTACTTCACAGATGATTTAAGTAGATGCTGAGGATATTTACTTGATGAAACACAAGTCTGAATTATTGAATGGTTCAAATAATTTCAGAGTGAAGTTGAAGATCTTCGTGACAAGAAGATAAAATGTCTATGATATGATCATAGAAGTGAATATCTGAGTTACGAGTTTGGCACACAATTAAGACACTGTGGAAATTGTTTCACAACTAATACCGCCTGGAACACCATAGTGTAATGGTGTGTCTGAACATCATAGTTGCACCCTATTGGATATGGCGCATACCATGATGTCTCTTATCGAATTACCACGATAGTTTATGGGTTAGGCATTAGAGACAACCGCATTCACTTTAAATAGGGCACCACGTAATTCCGATGAGATGACACCGTACGAACTATGGTTTAGAGAAACCTAAGTTGTCATTTCTTAAAAGTTTGGGGCTGCGACGCTTATGTGAAAAAGTTTCAGGCTGATAAGCTCGAACCCAAAGCGGATAAATGCATCTTCATAGGACACCCAAAACAGTTGGGTATACCTCCTGTCTCAGATCCGAAAGCAATAGGGATTGTTTCTCAAATCGGGTCCTTTCTCGAGGAAAAGTTTCTCTCGAAAGAATTGAGTGGGAGGGTGGTGGAGACTTGATGAGGTTGTTGAACCGTCACTTCATCTAGTGTGTAGCAGGGCACAGGAAGTTGTTCATGTGGCACCTACACCAATTTAAGTAGAAGCTTATGATAGTGATCATGAAACTTCGGATCAAGTCACTACCAAACCTCATAGGACGACAAGGATGCGTGCTATTTCAAAGTGGCACGTAATCCTGTCTTGGAAGTCATGTTGCTAGACAACAATGAACCTACGAGCTATGGAGAAGCGATGGTGGGCCCGGATTCCAAAATGGCCCGAGGCCATAAAATCCGAGAGAGGATCCATGTATGAAAACAAAGTGTAGACTTTGGAAGAACTACTTGATGGTCGTAAGGCTGTTAGGTACATATGGATTTTGAAAGGAAGACGGACAATGATGGTAAGTGTCACCATTGAGAAAGCTCGACTTGTCATTAAGATGTTTTCTGACAAGTTCAAGGAGTTGACTACGATGAGACTTTCTCACTCATAGCGATGCTAAGAGTCTGTTGGAATTATATTAGCAGGTACTGCATTATTTATGAAATCTTGCAGATAGGATGTCAAAATATTGTTTCCTTGATTTTCTTGAGGAAAGGTTGTATGTGATACAACCAGAAGATTTTTGTCAATCCTGAAAGATGCTAACAAGTATGCAAAGCTCCAGCAATCCTTCTAAGGACTGGAGTAAGCATCTCGGAGTTGGAATATAAACTTTGATGAGATGATCAAAGATTTTGGGTTTATACAAAATTTATGAGAAACTTGTATTTCCAATGAAATGAGTGGGAGCACTATAGAATTTCTGATGAGTATATGTTGTTGACATATTGTTGATCAGAAATGATGTAGAATTTCTAGAAAGCATATAGGGTTATTTGAAAAGTGTTTTTAATGGACAACCTGGATTAAGCTACTTAAACATTGAGCATCAAGATCTATAAGGATAGATCAAAGATGCTTAATGGTACTTTTCAAATGAGCACATACCTTAACATGATCTTGAAGGTGTTCAAGATGGATCAGTCAAAGAAGGAGTTCTTGCCTGAGTTGTAAGGTATGAAGTTAAGACTTAAAGCTCGACCACGGCAGAAGAAAGAGGAAGGATGAAGGTCGTCCCCTATGCTTTTGTCATAGGCTCTATACAGTATGCCATGCTGAGTACCGCACCTAATGTGTGCCTTGCTACATGTCTGGCAAGAGGGTACAAAGGTGATCTAGGAGTAAGTCACCAGATAGTGGTCAAAATTATCCTTAGAGGAATAAGGATATGTTTCTCGGTTATGGAGGTGATAAAGAGTTCGACGTAAAGAGTTACATCGATGCAAGCTTAACACCTATCCGGATAGCTCTGAGTAGAGTAAACCGGATTCGTATAGTAGAACAGTTGTTTGAAATATAGCGTAGTAGCGACATCTACAAGATGACATAGAGATTTGCAAAGTACATACGGATCTGAATGTTGCAGACCCGTTGACTAAAACCTCTCTCACAGACATAACATGATCAAACCAAGAACTCATTAAGTGTTAATCACATAGTGATGTGAACTAGATTATTGATTCCAGTAAACTCTTTGGCTGTTGGTCACATGGCGATGTGACCTGTGAGTGTTAATCACATGGCGATGTGAACTAGATTATTGACTCTAGTGCAAGTGGGAGACTGTTGGAAATATGCCCTAGAGGCAATAATAAATTAGTTATTATTATATTTCCTTGTTCATGATAATCGTTTATTATCCATTGTCGGTGTCAAAACCGGCGGATCTCGGGTAGGGGGTCCCGAACTGTGCGTCAAGGTTGGATGGTAACAGGAGACAGGGGACACTTTGTCTTACCCAGGTTCGGGCCCTCTCGGTGGAGGTAAAACCCTACTCCTGCTAGATTAATATTGATGATATGGGTAGTACAAGAGTAGATCTACCACGAGATCGAGGAGGCTAAACCCTAGAAGCTAGCCTATGGTTTGATTGTGTATGAAGATGATTCTGTCCTACGGACTACAACCCTCCGGTTTATATAGACACCGGATAGGGTTAGGGTTACATAGAGTCGGTTACATTGGCAGGAGATCTTGAATATCCGCACGCCTAGCTTGCCTTCTACGCCAAGGAAAGAACCTTCCAGACACAGGACGGAGTCTTCAATCTTGTATCTTCATAGTCCTGGAGTCCGGCGGGAGATGTAGTCCGGCTATCCGAACACCCCCTAATCCAGGACTCCCTCAGTAGCCCCTGAACCTGGCTTCAATGACGACGATTCCGGCGCGCAAATTGTCTTCGGCATTGCAAGGCGGGTTCCTCCTCCAAGTTCTTCAAGAAGATGAATAACACCAAAAAAGTGTCCGGCTCTGCAAAAAAAGTTTTCCACGTATTGCCATATAGAGAATAATATTAACACAAATCAAATCTGCTGACGTATCCCGCGGTGCATCACAACACTGCGGCCAAGCCTTCTGTACGGAATATTTTTACTGTTCCACCGCTACATGTTTAACGGGGCAGTTTCCTTGGCACGCCTTATCGAAGCAGAGATCGTGCGCCCCCTTCAACGGGATTCTCATTAATACGGACGTGGGTAACCCAACCGCGCCATTTACCATGGCGTTTGAGAGGCAAGTGAGTTTTATTAGGCAAGTGGGGACGCATAACCGCATCCGCCCATATAAGGGGATAAGGATCCACCTTTTTACTTACGCCTGCTTCCTCCTCTGCCTATCCATCCTTTGCGCTCTCGAGCTCCAGCGCCCAAGCCCGCACTTCCCATCTCGACCTACTCCAACAATGTCCGGAGCAGGTGGCAAGTGGATGGCCTCCTCCATGACGGAGGACCACGTAAAAAAGTTAAGGAAAGCCGCATACCTGTCCAAGGACATCCCACATCGGCTTCCTGAGGAAGGGCAGCTTATTCCTACCCCAAAGCCCCATGAGAGGGTAGTCTTTCTTCCCCACTTCCTCCGCAGACTGGGTTTTCCACTTCACCCTTTCGTCCGGGGTCTCATGTTCTACTACGGGCTGGACTTCCACGATCTGGCCCCGAACTTTATCCTCAACATCTCGGCGTTTATCGTCGTGTGCGAGGCTTTTCTCCGCATCCGCCCCCACTTCGGCCTTTGGCTCAAGACTTTCAACGTCAAGCCCAAGGTGGTGTCCAGCACCCAGGCGGAGTGCGGAGGTGCTATGGCCGGCAAGACGGCCAATGTCCTCTGGTTCGAGGGCTCTTTTGTGGAGACCTTAAAGGGGTGGCAGACTGGGTGGTTTTACATCACCGAGCCACGCGATCCGGAATGGATCGCAGCCCCCGAGTTCCGATCCGGACCCCCCACGCGGCTTATGTCCTGGAAAGAGACGGGCCTATCGTGGGGCAACGAAGAAGAAGTGACCGGCCTGCAGACATGCCTCCGGTCCCTGGTGAACAAGCCAATCAGGCTCGTGAATGTAATCCAGGTTATGCTTGTTCGCCGGATTCTCCCGTGCCAAGAACGGGAGTTCACTCTGTGGGAATTCGACCCGGCGCGGCACCAAACCCTCAATAGGCTCTTCGACACGACGTATGAAGATGTCTGGAAGGTGCTAACCAAAGGCGCCGAGTTCCCCACATCCGCTTCCGAGGACCGCAGATACAGCTCGCAGCGCAACGCTGGCGAGGTAGGCTACTTATACCTTTCACAGGTTCATTAAGTTTTTCTACATAGATTAACTCTATGTGGGATCTAAAAACTCCCTTTGCCTTTGACAGGCGTGGCTGAAGATAGCTGGACCAATCAACTATCCGGCTCCCCTGCCCGAAGACCCAGCCCCAGCTCTCCTAGAGAAGTTGCTGACTCCGGCGCCCTATGTGGTGCCGGAGAAGAAGGTCAAGAAGAAGAAGACCACTGGGACTCGAAAGAGTGCCCGCAATGTGGTGGTGTCGAGCTCGTCATCCGGTGAGTCTACGACGCCCTCCTCTCGTGAAAACGAGGAGGAGGAACAAGGAATCCCTCCCCCTCCAACGGGGGAAGGAAAGAAGAGGAAGGCCGCCCCGGTAGGGGCGGCTACGGGGTCCAAAAAGAGGAAGACCCCCACGCCGGACTACTCCCCCGACCCGTACGAGGACGAGGAGGAGCGGCCGGGAAGGGCCAAGTGTCCGGCGACGTCGTAAGTATTCGAATACCAGAGTAACTCATGATATCCTTTCATTTGCACAACTTTCCCTTATGTTGAATGCAATCGTGCAGGCCGCCCCGGGCCGAACTCGACGATTCGTCGAGTGGTTCCCTGGATTCATCGGACGTGAACTCTGTTCCGCCCGCTGTCTCCCCCCGCCAGGTAGACGACGCGGAAGTGGCGTCCGACCGAACTCCTGGGCAGGAGGAGGTGGTCCTGGAGGAGCCGCAAGGCAACCTCCCGGACTCCAGGAGTGGAGGGGACAAGTCCCCCCAGGGCACCAAGTCCGGCTTTGTGCCGGACACCGCGCCGGACTCGACAGTCCCGGCCCGCGGTAGGCGAACTCCTTTCAAGAGGAGCAAGCCGTCTGAGCCCGCGACCTCTGCCCAACCAGAGGCGCCGGACAACTTGCTGGAGGTGCTTGAAGGCGCCACCATCGATGAGGAGCACTGTACTGTTATGAGTACGGTGGTCCAGAAGGTTCAGTCCGCCAAAAGCGGATTGAGCGAAGCTTGCGCTAGCCTTCTAACAGGCTTTCAGGTAAGTAATTAATATGCTAAATTCGTTGCCACATAGACAGTAGCCCCTGATGCTCTGTTCGGTGTTCGGAAAGAAAAGCCGGATAGAGGATCTAATATTTATCGCAGGAGTCTAACAAAAAAGTCAAATATGCGTATGCAGGCTTCACTACTGTCCACCGCCGCATTAACTGCGCAGGTGGATGTCCTTAAGAAGGACCTTGAGCGGTCCGAGCGAGAGCTCGGTTTTGCCCGAGGGCAGCTCGAGGAGAAGGAAGGTAAAAAAGACCGTTAATAATAAAAATTTGCCTATGGAGAGGCTAGATTGCAGAAAATAACAGGTATACACTGCCCAATGTAGGGGCCGCGACAGAGGTGGCCACCCTGAGGCAGGCGCTTACCGAGGCCGAAAAGAAGACGGCCGAGGAGCGCATCGAACGAGAAAAGCTTGTGGTCCAATGCGGCGAGGTGCAGCAGAAGCTGCAAGACCTCATGGAAAAACATAAGGGTTTGGAGCTTGACGCGAAAACTCAAGCCACCGAACTCACCTCTGCCGTTGAGGCCACCAAAATTGCCAAGGCCGAAGCCCAGAAGGCCCTCCAAGAGTTGGAGGATGTAAAAAAGATAGCAGCGGGTAAGGCATTCTTAATGCAAAGTAGGAATATAAAAATAAAATACCTGTTTCTTACCCGAATCCGGAGTTCTCTAGGGGCATTTGTCGATCTTCCCCACAGCGCATCCGACGCCGCCGCGTTCTACCGAGCTGAACAGGGCAGCTCGACAGAGAGTGTGTTCTGGTCTCAGTATTCTGAGGCCGGACACCCTGTGCCCTTGAGTGATCAGCTGAAGCAGCTGGTCGAGCTCCACAAGGCGGCTGAACAGGCTATGAAGGGCCTTCTAGTTCGGCTGTGGCCTGGAGAGGCCCTGCCTGGGAGCTACTTTGGGCTAGTGCGGCGGCTGGTGGAGGCCTGTCCACGGCTTGAGGTCATCAAGCGATCTGCCTGCATTGAGGGCGCCCGGAGGGCCCTCGCCCGTGTGAGGGTACACTGGGGTAAGCTGAACGGCGAGAAGCTGGTGAGGGATGGGCCGCCGCCAGGGAAGGAACATCGCAAGCCCGAGAACTACTATGAAGAAGTTCTTGCCGGAGCCCGCCTTATTGCGGATGAATGTGCTAAAGATGTAATATTTCCATGAACTCGTTCGTTTGTATCCTGTGCGCTGAAAACTTGTTCATGTGCGCTTTAAGCAATGCTTTGAATTTAAAATATTGTTTTCTGTGCGGCCGTTTATCAGTAATTGAGAGATGGCGAGTCGTCAGCTTTCTCCCCCCATGCAACTAGTGCTGGGGTGTTCGGGATAAACCTGAGGGCTCTTGTTCCCATAGTTGGGTCCTTCAAGGGAGGCCCTCAGCACAACGAACCAGGCAATCGGACTATAATGCTTGAACACTCTCACTTAGCCATAGAACTTTATAATTTTAAATTTCGGTGAAGCCCCTAGTTCGGAAGGCCGAATTCGGGGCGCTATCCACGCCTTTAGCCGGATTTAACCAGCTCTCCACTCGAAGCGGCATAAGCCTTTAAGGACTCGAAAAACCTCTCGAACAGCGACCGGTCTCACGCCCTATCATGACAGTCTGTTTTAGCTTTCTCCACTGAGGTGCTCACCCACATGACCTGGGGCACAATCACAGCGGTTCTCCTAGTGCTACCTTAGCCGATAGAGCGGAACGTAAGGCACCAAAACATAGGATCCGGGCAAACCCAACATATGACCAAAATCATGACTCGGAGCCGATGCATATAGTGCTATAAGTTCGGGGTGCCGCACTTGTGGAAGTGTACGGACTTCTCACG
Organism: Aegilops umbellulata; assembly: GCA_032464435.1. Lineage (NCBI taxonomy): Eukaryota > Viridiplantae > Streptophyta > Magnoliopsida > Poales > Poaceae > Aegilops > Aegilops umbellulata. Next base: position 459,089,206 of record CP136057.1, on the reverse strand, counting down.
TCCAGATAAAAGGGTAATGAAGCCCCTGGCGTGGTTTGCCGTACCATGGTGTACGGGTGCGATCATGTTGTGGGATAAACATTTATATTCAAAGAAGGTGATGCAGAAAATAGACACAAAGCTATGCATTGTTTATAAAGAGGCTATTCAAAGCCGGACGATACAAGTAGTGCGATAAGCAAAAAAAACTGGACTATTTAACATGTCCTGGCCAGGCGCAGGCCGCGGAAATTTGGAAACAGATATATCGCTCGAAATAGAGACCACCTGAGAGTTCCATAGTGCGGCGTAGCTTTGTCTGCTCTCCTTGGCCTTGTATCGTCTGTGCGGCAGCAAGGCCGAACAGGTCATCCGGAATGTGGAGTCCTGAAAGTAAAAAAAAAGGAAAAGAAAAAATTCGGCAGCCCCTAGTACGTTTAAGGCCGTATTGTAGTCATGCCGTTAAAATGCCTCCTTCCCCTATGCCCATGGAATTTTAAGGGCATAACTGTGTACTCGAGGTACTAGCTTCGCGATGCTGCGATGGCTGGGGTCGGGGCCGTATTGCTACGCATGCTCTGAACATGCCAAGTGGTCTTGTTGCAGGTTACTCCTGGCGCGCTTTGCATTGTCCGGCATTTTAGCGGCCGGACTGGAGAGTTGCCTTGAGAGGCTACTTTGTACTTCCGCTGCGAGGGCCGCCGTGTGCTGCTCCGTTGTGATGGAGCGTTCGGTGTTTCCGCTGACCGTAATTACTCCTCGAGGGCCTGGCATCTTGAGCTTGAGATATGCGTAGTGCGGAACCGCATTGAATTTAGCAAATGCAGTTCGTCCGAGCAGGGCGTGATAACCACTGCGGAACGGAACTATATCGAAGATTAACTCTTCGCTTCGGAAATTATCCGGAGATCCGAAGACCACATCAAGTGTTATCGAGCCTGTGCAATTGGCCTCTACACCTGGGATGACACCTTTAAAGGTCGTCCTTGTGGGCTTGATCCTTGATGGATCTATGCCCATTTTCCGCATTGTATCCTGGTAAAGCAGGTTCAGGCTACTACCGCCGTCCATGAGGACTCTTGTAAGGTGAAATCCGTCGACGATTGGATCGAGGACCAGTGCGGCAAAGCCGCCGTGACGGATACTAGTGGGGTGGTCTCTTCGATCGAAAGTGATCGGGCAAGAAGACCAAGGATTGAACTTTGGGACGACTGGCTCCATCGCGTACACGTCCCGTAGCGCACGCTTCCTTTCCTTCTTAGGAATATGGGTCGCGTATATCATGTTCACCATCCGCACTTGCGGGGGAAACCCCTTCTGTCCTTTGTTGTTCGGCGGCCTGGGCTCCTGCTCGTCATCGCTATCCAGCCCCTTGTTTTTATGTTCGGCTCTTAACTTGCCTGCCTGCTTGAACACCCAGCAATCTCTGTTGGTGTGATTGGCTGGCGTTTCGGGGGTGCCATGAATCTGGCACGAGCGGTCGAGTATTCGGTCCAAACTGGACGGGCCCTGGTTATTCTTTTTAGATGGCTGTTTCCGCTGACCGGATTTATAGCCTCTGAATCCGGCATTTACTGCCGTATCCTCATTGCTGTCGCTGCAAACGCGGCGCTTTTGATTGCGGCCATAAAATCCGAGAGAGGATCCATGTATGAAAACAAAGTGTAGACTTTGGAAGAACTACTTGATGGTCGTAAGGCTGTTAGGTACATATGGATTTTGAAAGGAAGACGGACAATGATGGTAAGTGTCACCATTGAGAAAGCTCGACTTGTCGTTAAGATGTTTTCTGACAAGTTCAAGGAGTTGACTACGATGAGACTTTCTCACTCGTAGCGATGCTAAGAGTCTGTTGGAATTATATTAGCAGGTACTGCATTATTTATGAAATCTTGCAGATAGGATGTCAAAATATTGTTTCCTTGATTTTCTTGAGGAAAGGTTGTATGTGATACAACCAGAAGATTTTTGTCAATCCTGAAAGATGCTAACAAGTATGCAAAGCTCCAGCAATCCTTCTAAGGACTGGAGTAAGCATCTCGGAGTTGGAATATAAACTTTGATGAGATGATCAAAGATTTTGGGTTTATACAAAATTTATGAGAAACTTGTATTTCCAAAGAAATGAGTGGGAGCACTATAGAATTTCTGATGAGTATATGTTGTTGACATATTGTTGATCAGAAATGATGTAGAATTTCTGGAAAGCATATAGGGTTATTTGAAAAGTGTTTTTAATGGACAACCTGGATTAAGCTACTTAAACATTGAGCATCAAGATCTATAAGGATAGATCAAAGATGCTTAATGGTACTTTTCAAATGAGCACATACCTTAACATGATCTTGAAGGTGTTCAAGATGGATCAGTCAAAGAAGGAGTTCTTGCCTGAGTTGTAAGGTATGAAGTTAAGACTTAAAGCTCGACCACGGCAGAAGAAAGAGGAAGGATGAAGGTTGTCCCCTATGCTTTTGGCATAGGCTCTATACAGTATGCCATGCTGAGTACCGCACCTAATGTGTGCCTTGCTACATGTCTGGCAAGAGGGTACAAAGGTGATCTAGGAGTAAGTCACCAGATAGCGGTCAAAATTATCCTTAGAGGAATAAGGATATGTTTCTCGGTTATGGAGGTGATAAAGAGTTCGACGTAAAGAGTTACATCGATGCAAGCTTAACACCTATCCGGACAGCTCTGAGTAGAGTAAACCGGATTCGTATAGTAGAACAGTTGTTTGAAATATAGCGTAGTAGCGACATCTACAAGATGACATAGAGATTTGCAAAGTACATACGGATCTGAATGTTGCAGACCCATTGACTAAAACCTCTCTCACAGACATAACATGATCAAACCAAGAACTCATTAAGTGTTAATCACATAGTGATGTGAACTAGAATATTGATTCCAGTAAACTCTTTGGCTGTTGGTCACATGGCGATGTGACCTGTGAGTGTTAATCACATGGCGATGTGAACTAGATTATTGACTCTAGTGCAAGTGGGAGACTGTTGGAAATATGCCCTAGAGGCAATAATAAATTAGTTATTATTATATTTCCTTGTTCATGATAATCGTTTATTATCCATGCTATAATTGTATTGATAGGAAACTCAGATACATGTGTGGATACATAGACAACACCATGTCCCTAGTAAGCCTCTAGTTGACTAGCTCGTTGATCAATAGATGGTTACGGTTTCCTGACCATGGCCATTGGATGTCGTTGATAACGGGATCACATCATTAGGAGAATGATGTGATGGACAAAACCCAATCCTAAGCCTAGCACAAAGATCGCGTAGTTAATATGCTAAAGCTTTTCTAATGTCAAGTATCATTTCCTTAGACCATGAGATTGTGCAACTCCCGGATACCGTAGGAATGCTTTGGGTGTACCAAACGTCACAACGTAACTGGGTGGCTATAAAGGTGCACTACGGGTATCTCCAAAAGTGTCTGTTGGGTTGGCACGAATCGAGACTGGGATTTGTCACTCCGTGTGACGGAGAGGTATCTCTGGGCCCACTCGGTAGGACATCATCATAATGTGCACAATGTGATCAAGGAGTTGATCATGGGATGATGTGTTACGGAACAAGTAAAGAGACTTGCCGGTAATGAGATTGAACAAGGTATTGGGATACCGACGATCGAATCTCGGGCAAGTACAATACCGCTGGACAAAGGGAATTGCATACGGGATTGATCGAATCCTCGACATCGTGGAACATGTGGGAACCAACATGGGTATCCAGATCCTGCTGTTGGTTATTGACTGGAGAACGTCTCGGTCATGTCTGCATGGTTCCCGAACCCGTAGGGTCTACACACTTAAGGTTCGATGACGCTAGGGTTATAAAGGAAGTTCGTATGTGGTTACCGAATGTTGGTCGGAGTCCCGGATGAGATCCCGGACGTCACGAGGAGTTCTGGAATGGTCCGGAGGTATAGATTTATATATAGGAAGTATGGTTTTGGCCACCGGAAGTGTTCTGGGCATCACCGGTAGTGTACCGGGACCACCGGAGGGGTCCGGGGGTCCACCAAGTGGGGCCACCGTCCCCGGAGGGCTGCATGGGCCAAGTGTGGGAGGGGACCAGCCCCAGGTGGGCTGGTGCGCCCCCCACAAGGGCCCAAGGCGCCTAGGGTTTGGGGAGGGGGCGCCCCACCTAGCTTGGGGGGCAAGTTTCCCCTCTCCCTCCTTGGCCGCCCCACCAGATGGGATCTGGGCTGGCCGCCGCCCCTAGGGGTGGAACCCTAGGTGGGGGCACAGCCCTACCTCTCCCCCTATATATACTTGAGGGTTTGGGGGGCTGCCAACACATGAGTTTGACCTCTCCCTGGCGCAGCCCTACCTCTCTCCCTCCTCCTCTCTCGCGGTGCTTGGCGAAGCCCTACAGGATTGCCACGCTCCTCCTCCACCACCACGCTGTTGTGCTGCTGCTGGACGGAGTCTTCCTCAACCTCTCCCTCTCTCCTTGCTGGATCAAGGCATGGGAGACGTCACCGGGCTGTACGTGTGTTGAACACGGAGGTGCCGTCCGTTCGGCACTTGGTCATCGGTGATTTGGATCACGACGAGTACGGCTCCATCAACCCCGTTCACTTGAACGCTTCCACTTAGCGATCTACAAGGGTATGTAGATGCACTCTTCTTCCCCTCGTTGCTGGTTTCTCCATAGATAGATCTTGGTGACACGTAGGAAATTTTTGAATTTCTGCTACGTTCCCTACAATGGTATCAGAGCTAGGTCTATTGCATAGATTCTTTGCACGAGTAGAACACAAAGTAGTTGTGGGCGTTGATTTTGTTCAATATGCTTACCCTTACTAGTCCAATCTTGATTCGGCTGCATTGTGGGATGAAGCGGCCCGGACCGACCTTACACGTACACTTACGTGAGACAGGTTCCACCGACTGACATGCACTAGTTGCATAAGGTGGCTAGCGGGTGCCAGTCTCTCCCACTTTAGTCGGACCGGATTCGATGAAAAGGGTCCTTATGAAGGGTAAATAGCAATTTACATATCACATTGTGGTTTTGCGTAGGTAAGAAACGTTCTTGCTAGAAACCCATAGCGGCCACGTAAAACATGCAAACAACAATTAGAGGACGTCTAACTTGTTTTTGCAGGGTATGCCATGTGATGTGATATGGCCAAAAGGATGTGATGAATGATATATGTGATGTATGAGATGATCATGTTCTTGTAATATGAATCACGACTTGCATGTCGATGAATATGACAACCGGCAGGAGCCATAGGAGTTGTCTTAATTTATTTATGACCTGCGTGTCAAACGTAAACGTCATGTAATTACTTTACTTTATTGCTAACCGTTAGCTGTAGTAGTAGAAGTAATAGTTGGCGAGACAACATCATGAAGACACGATGATGGAGATCATGATGATGGAGACCATGGTGTCATGGGGGTGACGATGATGATCATGGAGCCCCGAAGATGGAGATCGAAAGGAGCAAAGTGATGATGGCCATATCATGTCACTATTTGATTGCATGTGATGTTTATCATGTTTTTGCATCTTATTTGCTTAGAACGACGGTAGTAAATAAGATGATCCCTCATTAAAATTTCAAAGAAAGTGTTCCCCCTAACTGTGCACCGTTGCGAAGGTTCATCGTTTCGAAGCACCACGTGATGATCGGGTGTGATAGATTCTTACGTTCACATACAACGGGTGTAAGCCAGATTTACACACGCGAAACACTTAGGTTGACTTGACGAGCCTAGCATGTACAGACATGGCCTCGGAACACAAGAGACCGAAAGGTCGAGCATGAGTCGTATGGTAGATACGATCAACATGAAGATGTTCACCGATGATGACTAGTCCGTCTCACGTGATGATCGGACACGGCCTAGTTGACTCGGATCATGTAATCACTTAGATGACTAGAGGGATGTCTATCTGAGTGGGAGTTCATAAGATGAACTTAATTATCCTGAACATAGTCAAAAGGTCTTCGCAAATTATGTCATAGCTCGCGCTTCAATTCTACTGTTTAGATATGTTCCTAGAGAAAATTTAGTTGAAAGTTGATAGTAGCAATTATGCAGATAGTAGAAGGCTTGTGTCCTTAATGCACCGCTCGGTGTGCTAGACCTCGAACGTGGTTTGTGGATGTTGCGAACATCTGACATACACGTTTTGATGACTACATGATAGTTCGGTAATGTTAAAAGGTTTAGAATTGAGGCACCGAAGACATTTTTGAAATGTCGCGGAACATCTGAGATGTTTCGAGGGCTGAAATTGGGATTTCAGGCTCGTGCCCACGTCAAGAGGTATAAGACCTCCGACGATTTTCTTAGCCTGCAAACTAAGGGAGAAAATCTCAATCGTTGAGCTTGTGCTCAGATTGTCTTAGTACAACAATCACTTGAATCGAGTGGGAGTTGATCTTCCAGATAAGATAGTGATGTTTCTCCAAAGTCATTGCCACCAAGCTGCTAGAGCTTCGTGATGAACTATAACATATCAGGGATAGATATGATGATCCTTGAAATATTCGCGATGTTTGACACCGCGAAAGTAGAAATCAAGAAGGAGCATCAATTGTTGATGGTTAGTGAAACCACTAGTTTCAAGAAGGGCAAGGGCAAGAAGGGATACTTCATGACACGGCAGATTAGCTGCTGCTCTAGTGGAGAAACCCAAGGTTGAACCCAAACCCGAGACTGAGTGCTTCTGTAATAAGGGGAACAACCACTGGAGCAGAATTACCCTAGATACTTGGTAGATGAGAAGGCTGTCGATAGAAGTATATTGGATATACATTATGTAAATATGTACTTTACTAGTACTCCTAGTAGCACCAGGGTATTAGATACTGGTTCGGTTGCTAAGTGTTAGTAACTCGAAATAAAAGCTACGGAATAAGCGGAGACTAGCTAAAGGTGAGCTGATGAGATGTGTTGGAAGTGTTTCCAAGGTTGATATGATCAAGCATCGCACGCTCCCTCTACCATCGAGATTGGTGTTAAACCTAAATAATTGTTATTTGGTGTTTGCATTGAGCATAGACATAATTGGATTATGTCTATCGCAATACGGTTATTCATTTAAAGAGAATAATAGTTACTCTGTTTATTTGAATAATACCTTCAATGGTCTTGCACCTAAAATGGATGGTTTATTGAAATCTCGATCGTAGTGACACACATGTTCATGCCAAAAGATATAAGATAATAATGATATTACCACATGCTTGTGGCACTGTAATTTGAGTCATATTGGTATAAAACGCATGAAGAAGCTCCATGTTGATGGATCTTTGGACTCACTTGATTTTGAATCACTTGAGACATGCGAACCATGCCTATTGGTATATATGCATGAAGAAACTCCATACAGATGGACCATTTGGACTCACTTGATTTTGAATCGCTTGAGACATGCAAATCACACCACATGGGCAAGATGACTGAAAGCTTCGGTTTCAGTAAAATGGAACAAGAAAGCAACTTGTTGGAAGTAACACATTTTGATGTGTGCAGTCCAATAGTGCCGAGGCGCGCAGTGGATATCGTTACTTCACAGATGATTTAAGTAGATGCTGAGGATATTTACTTGATGAAACACAAGTCTGAATTATTGAATGGTTCAAGTAATTTCAGAGTGAAGTTGAAGATCTTCGTGACAAGAGGATAAAATGTCTATGATATGATCATAGAAGTGAATATCTGAGTTACGAGTTTGGCACACAATTAAGACACTGTGGAAATTGTTTCACAACTAATACCGCCTGGAACACCATAGTGTAATGGTGTGTCTGAACATCATAGTTGCACCCTATTGGATATGGCGCATACCATGATGTCTCTTATCGAATTACCACGTTTATGGGTTAGGCATTAGAGACAACCGCATTCACTTTAAATAGGGCACCATGTAATTCCGATGAGATGACACCGTACGAACTATGGTTTAGAGAAACCTAAGTTGTCATTTCTTAAAAGTTTGGGGCTGCGACGCTTATGTGAAAAAGTTTCAGGCTGATAAGCTCGAACCCAAAGCGGATAAATGCATCTTCATAGGACACCCAAAACAGTTGGGTATACCTCCTGTCTCAGATCCGAAAGCAATAGGGATTGTTTCTCAAATCGGGTCCTTTCTCGAGGAAAAGTTTCTCTCGAAAGAATTGAGTGGGAGGGTGGTGGAGACTTGATGAGGTTGTTGAACCGTCACTTCATCTAGTGTGTAGCAGGGCACAGGAAGTTGTTCCTGTGGCACCTACACCAATTTAAGTAGAAGCTTATGATAGTGATCATGAAACTTCGGATCAAGTCACTACCAAACCTCGTAGGACGACAAGGATGCATGCTATTTCAAAGTGGCACGTAATCCTGTCTTGGAAGTCATGTTGCTAGACAACAATGAACCTACGAGCTATGGAGAAGCGATGGTGGGCCCGGATTCCAAAATGGCCCGAGGCCATAAAATCCGAGAGAGGATCCATGTATGAAAACAAAGTGTAGACTTTGGAAGAACTACTTGATGGTCGTAAGGCTGTTAGGTACATATGGATTTTGAAAGGAAGACGGACAATGATGGTAAGTGTCACCATTGAGAAAGCTCGACTTGTCGTTAAGATGTTTTCTGACAAGTTCAAGGAGTTGACTACGATGAGACTTTCTCACTCGTAGCGATGCTAAGAGTCTGTTGGAATCATATTAGCAGGTACTGCATTATTTATGAAATCTTGCAGATAGGATGTCAAAATATTGTTTCCTTGATTTTCTTGAGGAAAGGTTGTATGTGATACAACCAGAAGATTTTTGTCAATCCTGAAAGATGCTAACAAGTATGCAAAGCTCCAGCAATCCTTCTAAGGACTGGAGTAAGCATCTCGGAGTTGGAATGTAAACTTTGATGAGATGATCAAAGATTTTGGGTTTATACAAAGTTTATGAGAAACTTGTATTTCCAAAGAAATGAGTGGGAGCACTATAGAATTTCTGATGAGTATATGTTGTTGACATATTGTTGATAGAAATGATGTAGAATTTCTGGAAAGCATATAGGGTTATTTGAAAAGTGTTTTTAACGGAAAACCTGGATTAAGCTACTTAAACATTGAGCATCAAGATCTATAAGGATAGATCAAAGATGCTTAATGGTACTTTTCAAATGAGCACATACCTTAACATGATCTTGAAGGTGTTCAAGATGGATCAGTCAAAGAAGGAGTTCTTGCCTGAGTTGTAAGGTATGAAGTTAAGACTTAAAGCTCGACCACGGCAGAAGAAAGAGGAAGGATGAAGGTCGTCCCCTATGCTTTTGCCATAGGCTCTATACAGTATGCCATGCTGAGTACCGCACCTAATGTGTGCCTTGCTACATGTCTGGCAAGAGGGTACAAAGGTGATCTAGGAGTAAGTCACCAGATAGCGGTCAAAATTATCCTTAGAGGAATAAGGATATGTTTCTCGGTTATGGAGGTGATAAAGAGTTCGACGTAAAGAGTTACATCGATGCAAGCTTAACACCTATCCGGATAGCTCTGAGTAGAGTAAACCGGATTCGTATAGTAGAACAGTTGTTTGAAATATAGCGTAGTAGCGACATCTACAAGATGACATAGAGATTTGCAAAGTACATACGGATCTGAATGTTGCAGACCCATTGACTAAAACCTCTCTCACAGACATAACATGATCAAACCAAGAACTCATTAAGTGTTAATCACATAGTGATGTGAACTAGAATATTGACTCTAGTAAACTCTTTGGCTGTTGGTCACATGGCGATGTGACCTGTGAGTGTTAATCACATGGCGATGTGAACTAGATTATTGACTCTAGTGCAAGTGGGAGACTATTGGAAATATGCCCTAGAGGCAATAATAAATTAGTTATTATTATATTTCCTTGTTCATGATAATCGTCAATTATCCATGCTATAATTGTATTGATAGGTAACTCAGATACATGTGTGGATAGATAGACAACACCATGTCCCTAGTAAGCCTCTAGTTGACTAGCTCGTTGATCAATAGATGGTTACGGTTTCCTGACCATGGCGATTGGATGTCGTTGATAACGGGATCACATCATTAGGAGAATGATGTGATGGACAAGACCCAATCCTAAGCCTAGCACAAAGATCGTGTAGTTAATATGCTAAAGCTTTTCTAATGTCAAGTATCATTTCCTTAGACCATGAGATTGTGCAACTCCCGGATACCGTAGGAATGCTTTGGGTGTACCAAACGTCACAACGTAACTGGGTGGCTATAAAGGTGCACTACGGGTATCTCTGAAAGTGTCTGTTGGGTTGGCACGAATCGAGACTGGGATTTGTCACTCCGTGTGACGGAGAGGTATCTCTAGGCCCACTCGGTAGGACATCATCATAATGTGCACAATGTGATCAAGGAGTTGATCATGGGATGATGTGTTACGGAACGAGTAAAGAGACTTGCCGGTAACGAGATTGAACAAGGTATCGGGATACCGACGATCGAATCTCGGGCAAGTACAATACCGCTGGACAAAGGGAATTGCATACGGGATTGATCGAATCCTCGACATCGTGGTTCATCCGATGAGATCATCGTGGAACATGTGGGAACCAACATGGGTATCCAGATCCCGCTGTTGGTTATTGACTGGAGAACGTCTCGGTCATGTCTGCATGGTTCCCGAACCCGTAGGGTCTACACACTTAAGGTTCGATGACGCTAGGGTTATAAAGGAAGTTTGTATGTGGTTACCGAATGTTGGTCGGAGTCCCGGATGAGATCCCGGACGTCACGAGGAGTTCCGGAATGGTCCCGAGGTAAAGATTTATATATAGGAAGTATGGTTTTGGCCACCGGAAGTGTTCTGGGCATCACCGGTAGTGTACCGGGACCACCGGAGGGGTCCGGGGGTCCACCAAGTGGGGCCACCGGCACCGGAGGGCTGCATGGGCCAAGTGTGGGAGGGGACCAGCCCCAGGTGGGCTGGTGCGCCCCCCACAAGGGCCCAAGGCGCCTAGGGTTTGGGGAGGGGGCGCCCCACCTAGCTTGGGGGGCAAGTTTCCCCTCTCCCCCCTTGGCCGCCCCACCAGATGGGATCTGGGCTAGCCGCCGCCCCTAGGGGTGGAACCCTAGGTGGGGGCACAGCCCTACCTCTCCCCCTATATATACTTGAGGGTTTGGGGGGCTGCCAACACATGAGTTTGACCTCTCCCTGGCGCAGCCCTACCTCTCTCCCTCCTCCTCTCTCGCGGTGCTTGGCGAAGCCCTGCAGGATTGCCACGCTCCTCCACCACCACCACGCCGTTGTGCTGCTGCTGGACGGAGTCTTCCTCAACCTCTCCCTCTCTCTTTGCTGGATCAAGGCATGGGAGACGTCACCGGGCTGTATGTGTGTTGAACGCGGAGGTGCCGTCCGTTCGGCACTTGGTCATCGGTGATTTGGATCACGACGAGTACGACTCCATCAACCCCGTTCACTTGAACGCTTCCGCTTAGCGATCTACAAGGGTATGTAGATGCACTCTTCTTCCCCTCGTTGCTGGTTTCTCCATAGATAGATCTTGGTGACACGTAGGAAAATTTTGAATTTCTGCTACGTTCCCCTACAGCCTTCCGGGGCATCCCCAAGCTTAGGTACTTGAGTCTTCCTTGAATATTACCTTGGGGTGCCTTGCGCATCCCCAAGCTTAAGGTCGTTCCACTCCTTATTCTCCTCATATCGATATCTCACTCAAAACTTGAAAACTTCAATCACACAAAACTTAACCAAACTTCGTGAGATAGGTTAGTATGATAAAGAGTAAACCATTAACTTTGGTGATGTTAAGGACAAGTTTCATAATTGTTCTCACACAATGCCTACTGTACCATATCATTTCTACAATTTATATTGAGGAATATAAGTCATAGAAACTAGAAAACAAGCAAACTATGCAATGAAAACAGAATCTGTCAGAAACAGAACAGTCTGTAATGATCTGAACAATAACCATACTTCTGCTACTCCAAAAATTATGAAATAAATTGGTGGACGTGAGGAATTTGTCTATTAATCTTATGCAAAACGAATCAACTCAAAAGCGCTCTTCTATAAAAAATGACATCTATTCTCGTGAGCGCAAAGTTTCTGTTTTTTACAGCAAGATCACATTAAATTTCACCCAAGTCTTCCCAAAGGTCTTACTTGGCACCTTATTGAAACAAAAGCTATAAAACATGATTAATACAGTATCTTAATCATGTAAACACACAAAAACAGTAAGGGTAAATATTGGGTTGTCTCCCAACAAGCGCTTTTCTTTAATGCCTTTTAGCTAGGCATGATGATTTCAATGATGCACACATAAAAGATAAGAATTGAAACACAAAGAGAGCATCTTGAAGAATATGACTAGTGACGGGGAACGTAGTAATTTCAAAATTTTCCTACGCACACGCAAGATCATGGTGATGCATAGCAACGAGAGGGGAGAGTGTTGTCTACGTACCCTCGTAGACCGAAGCGGAAGCGTTGACGCAACATAGAGGAAGTAGTCGTACGTCTTCCCGATCCGACCGATCCAAGCACCGTTACTCCGGCACCTCCGAGTTCTTGGCACACGTTCATCTCGATGACGCACCCCTAACTCCGATCCAGCAAAGCTTCGGGGAGGAGTTCCGTCAGCACGATGGCATGGTGACAATCTTGATGTTCTACCGGCGCAGGGCTTCGCCTAAGCACTGCAACGATATATTCGAGGTGGAATATGGTGGAGGGGGGCACCGCACACGGCTAAGGAACGATCACGAAGATCAACTTGTGTGTCCATGGGGTGTCCCCTGCCCCCGTATATAAAGGAGCAAGGGAGGGAGGAGGCCGGCCCTAGGTTTGGGCGCGCCAGGGGAGTCCTACTCCCACCGGGAGTAGGATTCCACCTTTCCTAGTCCAACTAGGTCAAGGGGGGAAAGAGGGGAAGAGGGGAAGGAAGGGAGAGAGGGGCCGCGCCCCAAACCCCTTGTCCAATTCGGACTGGGCTTGGGAGGGGCGCGCGCCACCTCCTGGTCCTTCCCACTAAGGCCCATCAAGGCCCATTGCTTCTTCCTCGTATTCCCGTAACTCCCCGGTACCTCCGAAAATACCCGAACCATTCAGAACCCTTCCGATGTCCGAATATAGTCGTCCAATATATCGATCTTTACGTCTCGACCATTTCGAGACTCCTTGTCATGTCCCCGATCTCATCTGGGACTCCGAACTCCTTCGGTACATCAAAACTCATAAACTCATTATATAACTGTCATCGAAACCTTAAGCGTGCGGACCCTACAGTTCGAGAACAATGTAGACATGACCGAGACACGTCTCCGGTCAATAACCAATAGCGGGACCTGGATGCCCATATTGGCTCCTACATATTCTACGAAGATCTTTATCGGTCAGACCGCATAACAACATACGTTGTTCCCTTTGTCCATCGGTATGTTACTTGCCCGAGATTCGATCGTCGGTATCCAATACCTAGTTCAATCTCGTTACCGGCAAGTCTCTTTACTCGTTCCGTAATACATCATCCTGTAACTAACTCATTAGTTGCAATGCTTGCAAGGCTTAAGTGATGTGCATTACCGAGAGGGCCCAGAGATACCTCTCCGACGATCGGAGTGACAAATCCTAATCTCGAAATACGCCAACCCAACATCTACCTTTGGTGACACCTGTAGTACTCCTTTATAATCACCCAGTTACGTTGTGACGTTTGGTAGCACCCAAAGTGTTCCTCCGGCAAACGGGAGTTGCATAATCTCATAGTCAAAGGAACATGTATAAGTCATGAAGAAAGCAATAGCAACATACTAAACGATCGGGTGCTAAGCTAATGGAATGGGTCATGTCAATCAGATCATTCAACTAATGATGTGACCTCGTTAATCAAATAACAACTCTTTGTTCATGGTTAGGAAACATAACCATCTTTGATTAACGGGCTAGTTAAGTAGAGGCATACTAGTGACACTCTGTTTGTCTATGTATTCACACATGTATTATGTTTCCGGTTAATACAATTCTAGCATGAATAATAAACATTTATCATGAAATAAGGAAATAAATAATAACTTTATTATTGCCTCTAGGGCATATTTCCTTCAGTCTCCCACTTGCACTAGAGTCAATAATCTAGATTACACAGTAATGATTCTAACACCCATGGAGTCTTGGTGCTGATCATGTTTTGCCCGTGGAAGAGGCTTAGTCAACGGGTCTGCTACATTCAGATCCGTATGTATCTTGCAAATCTCTATGTCTCCCACCTGGACCAAGTCCCGGATGGAATTGAAGCGTCTCTTGATGTGCTTTGTTCTCTTGTGAAATCTGGATTCCTTCGCCAAGGCAATTGCTCCAGTATTGTCACAAAAGATTTTCATTGGTCCCGATGCACTAGGTATGACACCTAGATCGGATATGAACTCCTTCATCTAGACTCCTTCATTTGCTGCTTCCGAAGCAGCTATGTATTCCGCTTCACATGTAGATCCCGCCACGACGCTTTGTTTAGAACTGCACCAACTGACAGCTCCACCGTTTAATGTAAATACGTATCCGGTTTGCGATTTCGAATCGTCCGGATCAGTGTCAAAGCTTGCATCAACGTAACCCTTTACGATGAGTTCTTTGTCACCTCCATACACGAGAAACATTTCCTTAGTCCTTTTCAGGTACTTCAGGATATTCTTGACCGCTGTCCAGTGATCCACTCCTGGATTACTTTGGTACCTCCCTGCTAAACTTATAGCAAGGCACACATCAGGTCTGGTACACAGCATTGCATACATGATAGAGCCTATGGCTGAAGCATAGGGAACACCTTCCATCTTCTCTCTATCTTCTATAGTGGTCGGGCATTGAGTCTGACTCAACTTCATACCTTGCAATACAGGCAAGAACCCTTTCTTCGCTTGATCCATTTTGAACTTCTTCAAAATCTTGTCAAGGTATGTGCTTTGTGAAAGTCCAATTAAGCGTCTTGATCTATCTCTATAGATCTTAATGCCCAATATGTAAGCAGCTTCACCGAGGTCTTTCATTGAAAAACTCTTATTCAAATATCCCTTGATGCTATCCAGAAATTCTATATCATTTCCAATCAGTAATATGTCATCTACATATAATATCAGAAATGCTACAGAGCTCCCACTCACTTTCTTGTAAATACAGGCTTCTCCAAAAGTCTGTATAAACCCAAATGCTTTGATCACACTATCAAAATGTTTATTCCAACTCCGAGATGCTTGCACCAGTCCATAAATGGATCGCTGGAGCTTGCATACTTTGTCAGCACCCTTTGGATCGATAAAACCTTCTGGTTGCATCATATACAACTCTTCTTCCAGAAACCCATTCAGGAATGCAGTCTTTACATCCATTTGCCAAATTTCATAATCATAAAATGCGGCAATTGCTAACATGATTCGGACAGACTTAAGCATCGCTACGGGTGAGAAGGTCTCATCGTAGTCAATCCCTTGAACTTGTCGAAACCCCTTTGCGACAAGTCGAGCTTTGTAGACAGTAACGTTACCGTCGGCGTCAGTCTTCTTCTTAAAGATCCACTTGTTTTCTATTGCTTGCCGACCCTCGGGCAAGTCAACCAAAGTCCACACTTTGTTTTCATACATGGATCCCATCTCAGATTTCATGGCTTCCAGCCATTTTGCGGAATCTGGGCTCACCATCGCTTCTTCATAGTTCGTAGGTTCGTCATGATCTAGTAGCATGATTTCCATAATAGGATTGCCGTACCACTCTGGCGCGGATCTTACTCTGGCTGATCTATGAGGTTCTGTAGTAACTTGATCTGAAGTTTCATGATCAATATCATTGTCTTCCTCACTAATTGGTGTAGGTGCTACAGAAACAGATTTCTGTGATGTACTACTTTCCAATAAGGGAGTAGGTACAGTTACCTCATCAAGTTCTACTTTCCTCCCACTCACTTCTTTCGAGAGAAACTCCTTTTCTAGAAAGACTCCGAATTTAGCAACAAAAGTCTTGCCTTCGGATCTGTGATAGAAGGTGTATCCAACAGTTTCTTTTGGATATCCTATGAAGACACACTTTTCCGATTTGGGTTCAAGCTTATCAGGTTGAAGCTTTTTCACATAAGCATCACAGCCCCAAACTTTAAGAAACGACAACTTTGGTTTCTTGCTAAACCATAGTTCATAAGGTGTCGTCTCAACGGATTTTGACGGTGTCCTATTTAACGTGAATGCGGCCGTCTCTAGAGCATAACCCCAAAATGATAGCGGTAAATCTGTAAGAGACATCATAGATCGCACCATATCTAGTAAAGTGCGATTACGACGTTCGGACACACCATTGCGCTGTGGTGTTCCGGGTGGCGTGAGTTGCGAAACTATTCCACATTGTTTCAAATGTAGACCAAACTCGTAACTCAAATATTCTCCTCCACGATCAGATCGTAGAAACTTTATTTTCTTGTTACGATGATTTTCAACTTCACTCTGAAATTCTTTGAACTTTTCAAATGTTTCAGACTTGTGTTTCATTAAGTAGATATACCCATATCTGCTTAAATCATCTGTGAAGGTGAGAAAATAACGATATCTGCCACGAGCCTCAACATTCATCGGACCACATACATCTGTATGTATGATTTCCAACAAATCTGTTGCTCTCTCCATAGTACCGGAGAACGGTGTTTTAGTCATCTTGCCCATGAGGCACGGTTCACAAGTGCCAAGTGATTCATAATCAAGTGACTCCAAAAGTCCATCAGTATGGAGTTTCTTCATGCGCTTTATACCGATATGACCTAAACGGCAGTGCCACAAATAAGTTGCACTATCGTTATCAACTCTGCATCTTTTGACTTCAACATTATGAATATGTGTATCACTACTATCGAGATTCATCAAAAATAGACCACTCTTCAAAGGTGCATGACCATAAAAGATATTATTCATATAAATAGAACAACCATTATTCTCTGATTTAAATGAATAACCGTCTCGCATCAAACAAGATCCAGATATAATGTTCATGCTCAACGCTGGCACCAAATAACAATTATTTAGGTCTAATACTAATCCCGAAGGTAGATGTAGAGGTAGCGTGCCGACCGCGATCACATCGACTTTGGAACCATTTCCCACGCGCATCGTCACCTCGTCCTTAACCAATCTTCGCTTAATTTGTAGTCCGTGTTTCGAGTTGCAAATATTAGCAATAGAACCAGTATCAAATACCCAGGTGCTACTGCGAGCATTAGTAAGGTACACATCAATAACATGTATATCACATATACCTTTGTTCACCTTGCCATCCTTCTTATCCGCCAAATACTTGGGACAGTTCCGCTTCCAGTGACCAGTCTGCTTGTAGTAGAAGCACTCAGTTTCAGGCTTAGGTCCAGACTTGGGTTTCTTCTCTTGAGCAGCAACTTGTTTGCGGTTCTTCTTGAAGTTCCCCTTCTTCTTCCCTTTGCCCTTCTTCTTGAAACTAGTGGTCTTATTGACCATCAACACTTGATGCTCCTTCTTGATTTCTACCTCCGCAGCCTTTAGCATTGCGAAGAGCTCGGGCATAGTCTTATCTATCCCTTGCATATTATAGTTCATCACGAAGCCTTTGTAGCTTGGTGGCAGTGATTGAAGAATTCTGTCAATAACACAATCATCCGGAAGATTAACTCCCAGTTGACTCAAGTGATTGTAATACCCAGACATTCTGAGTATGTGCTCACTGACAGACCCATTCTCTTCCATCTTGCAGCTATAGAACTTATTGGAGACCTCATATCTCTCAATCCGGGCATTCTGTTTGAATATTAACTTCAACTCCTGGAACATCTCATATGCTCCATGGTTCTCAAACCGTCGTTGAAGTCCCGGTTCCAAGCAGTAAAGCATGGCACACTGAACTATCGAGTAGTCATCAGGTTTGCTCTGCCAGACGTTCATAACATCTGGTGTTGCTCCAGCAGCAGGCCTGGCACCTAGCGGTGCATCCAGGACGTAATTCTTCTGTGCAGCAATGAGGATAATCCTCAAGTTACCGACCCAGTCCGTGTAATTGCTACCATCATCTTTCAACTTTGCTTTCTCAAGGAACGCATTAAAATTCAACGGAACAACAACACGAGCCATCTATCTACAATCAATCATAAACAAGCAAGATACTATCAGGGACTAAGTTCATGATAAATTTAAGTTCAATTAATCATATTACTTAAGAACTCCCACTTAGATAGACATCTCTCTAATCCTCTAAGTGATCACGTGATCCAAATCAACTAAACCATGTCCGATCATCACGTGAGATGGAGTAGTTTTAATGGTGAACATCATTATGTTGATCATATCTACTATATGATTCACGCTCGACCTTTCGGTCTCCGTGTTTCGAGGTCATATCTTATATGCATAGCTCGTCAAGTATAACCTGAGTATTCCGCGTGTGCAACTGTTTTGCACCCGTTGTATTTGAACGTAGAGCCTATCACACCCGATCATCACGTGGTGTCTCAGCACGAAGAACTTTCGCAACGGTGCATACTCAGGGAGAACACTTCTTGATAATTAGTGAGAGATCATCTTATAATGCTGCCGTCAATCAAAGCAAGATAAGATGCATAAAAGATAAACATCACATGCAATCAATATAAGTGATATGATATGGCCATCATCATCTTGTGCTTGTGATCTCCATCTCCGCAGCACTGTCATGATCACCATCGTCACCGGCGCGACACCTTGATCTCCATCGTAGCATCGTTGTCGTCTTGCCAATCTTATGCTTCTACGACTATCGCTACCGCTTAGTGATAAAGTAAAGCATTATAGGGCGATTGCATTGCATACAATAAAGCGACAACCATACGGCTCCTGCCGGTTGCCGATAGCTCGGTTACAAAACATGATCATCTCATACAATAAAATTTAGCATCATGTCTTGACCATATCACATCACAACATGCCCTGCAAAAACAAGTTAGACGTCCTCTACTTTGTTTGTTGCAAATTTTACGTGGCTGCTACGGGCTGAAGCAAGAACCAATCTCACCTACGCATCAAAACCACAACGATACTTCGTCAAATAGACTCCGTTTTAACCTTCTCAAGGACCGGGCGTAGCCATACTCGGTTCAACTAAAGTTGGTGAGACAGTCTCCCTCAAGCCATCTGTGTGCAAAGCACGTCGAGGGAACCGGTCTCGCGTAAGCGTACGCGTAAGGTTGGTCTGGGTCGTCTCATCCAACAATACCGCTGACCCAAAGTATGACATGCTGGTAGGCAGTATGACTTGTATCGTCCACAACTCACTTGTGTTCTACTCGTGCAAATAACATCAAACCATAAAAACCTAGGCTCGGATGCCACTGATGGGGAACGTAGTAATTTCAAAATTTTCCTACGCACACGCAAGATCATGGTGATGCATAGCAACGAGAGGGGAGAGTGTTGTCTACGTACCCTCATAGACCGAAGCGGAAGCGTTGACGCAACGTAGAGGAAGTAGTCGTACGTCTTCCCGATCCGACCGATCCAAGCACCGTTACTCCGGCACCTCCGAGTTCTTGGCACACGTTCAGCTCGATGACGCACCCCTAGCTCCGATCCAGCAAAGCTTCGGGGAGGAGTTCCGTCAGCACGACGGCGTGGTGACAATCTTGATGTTCTACCGGCGCAGGGCTTCGCCTAAGCACTGCAACGATATATTCGAGGTGGAATATGGTGGAGGGGGGCACCGCACACGGCTAAGGAACGATCACGAAGATCAACTTGTGTGTCCATGGGGTGCCCCCTGCCCCCGTATATAAAGGAGCAAGGGAGGGAGGAGGCCGGCCCTAGGTTTGGGCGCGCCAGGGGAGTCCTACTCCCACCGGGAGTAGGATTCCACCTTTCCTAGTCCAACTAGGTCAAGGGGGGAAAGAGGGGAAGAGGGGAAGGAAGGGAGAGAGGGGCCGCGCCCCAAACCTCTTGTCCAATTCGGACTAGGCTTGGGAGGGGCGCGCGCCACCTCCTGGTCCTTCCCACTAAGGCCCATCAAGGCCCATTGCTTCTTCCTCGTCTTCCCGTAACTCCCCGGTACCTCCGAAAATACCCGAACCACTCAGAACCCTTCCGATGTCCGAATATAGTCGTCCAATATATCAATCTTTACGTCTCGACCATTTTGAGACTCCTCGTCATGTCCCCGATCTCATCCGGGACTCCGAACTCCTTCTGTACATCAAAAATCATATACTCATTATATAACTGTCATCGAAACCTTAAGCGTGCGGACCCTACGGTTCGAGAATAATGTAGACATGACCGAGACACGTCTCCAGTCAATAACCAATAGCGGGACCTGGATGCCCATATTGGCTCCTACATATTCTACGAAGATCTTTATCGGTCAGACCGCATAACAACATACGTTGTTCCCTTTGTCCATCGGTATGTTACTTGCCCGAGATTCGATCATCGGTATCCAATACCTAGTTCAATCTCGTTACCGGCAAGTCTCTTTACTCGTTCCGTAATACATCATCCCGTAACTAACTCATTAGTTGCAATGCTTGCAAGGCTTAAGTGATGTGCATTACCGAGAGGGCCCAGAGATACCTCTCCGACGATCGGAGTGACAAATCCTAATCTCGAAATACGTCAACCCAACATCTACCTTTGGTGACACCTGTAGTACTCCTTTATAATCACCCAGTTACGTTGTAGCGTTTGGTAGCACCCAAAGTGTTCCTCCGGCAAGGAGTTGCATAATCTCATAGTCAAAGGAACATGTATAAGTCATGAAGAAAGCAATAGCAACATACTAAACGATCGGGTGCTAAGCTAATGGAATGGGTCATGTCAATCAGATCATTCAACTAATGATGTGACCTCGTTAATCAAATAACAACTCTTTGTTCATGGTTAGGAAACATAACCATCTTTGATTAACGGGCTAGTTAAGTAGAGGCATACTAGTGACACTCTGTTTGTCCATGTATTCACACATGTATTATGTTTCCGGTTAATACAATTCTAGCATGAATAATAAACATTTATCATGAAATAAGGAAATAAATAATAACTTTATTATTGCCTCTAGGGCATATTTCCTTCAACTAGCACATTCAAATCTAACACACTTCATATGCCTAGGGATTTTGTGAGTACACACTTATGGGAACAAGAATCACTAGCATAGGAAGGCAAAACAAGTATAACTTCAAAACTTCAAGCACATAGGGAGGAAACTTGATATTAATAAAACTCCTAGAAGCATGTATTCCTCCCTCATAATAATTTTCAGAGGCATCATGGATAGAAAATTTGTTTTCATACTCAATTGGAACCTCTTACGAAATAGTGGAATCATTACTAGCTAAAGTTGACACTCTTCCAAATCCACTTTCATAAATATCACACTAAGATTCAACACTTCCAAAATAGTGGGATCACTAATTTCTAAAGTTGACACTCTTCCAAACCCACTTTAAATGATAGTATTATTCATACTTCAAAAGATATAAGTGAAGTTCATGGAGCATTCTACAACTAACCAATATCCAAGCTCAAAATATATAAGTGAAGCACACGAAGCATTCTATAAAACCATACTCAAAAGATTTAAGCGAAGCACAAAGAGCAATTCTATAAGATCATACTTAAAAGATTTAAGTGAAGCACATGAAGTATTTTATAAATCAATGAAGGGCTATATAATTCTAGCATGGTTCTTAAAATAAAAAGAAAAACACAAATGACACAAATCATGTGAACAAAGCAAAAACTGAGGTATACAGATATTTGTTGAAGAAGAAAGATGGGATGCCAACCGGGGCATCCCCAAGCTTAGATGCTTGAGTATCCTTTGAAATATTTACTTGGGGTGCCTTGGGCATCCCCAAGCTTGAACTCTTGCCTCTCTTTATTGTTCTCATATTGATAGCTCCTCGACCTTCGCACACTTCATCCACACAAAACTTCAACAAAAACTTGTGAGATCCGTTAGTGTAATAAAGCAAATCACTACCTTTAGGTACTGTAATGAACTCATTATTTATTTGTATTGGTGTTAAACCTACTGTATTCCAAGTTCTCTATGGTTCATACCCTCCGATACTAGTTATAGATTCATCGAAATAAGCAAACAACACAAGCAAAACAGAATCTGTTAAGAACAGGATAGTCTGTAGTAATCTGGAAGTTTGGCAAACTTTTGTAACTCCTAAAATTATGAACTAAATTTTACAATTTGAAAAATTTGTACAAAAGTAATGTGCAAAAAGTTTCAGACCCATTTGACTTTCCAGTAAAAAATGTAAATTCACGCACTACAGCCAAAGTTTCTATTTTTGTTTTGCACATAGTAAACAAGCAATCTAATCATCCTAAAACCAAAGCTTGGCACATTTATTTTTATAATACAATGAATATATACAAGGGGATAATTATTTACAGAGAAACTTCCATGAAAAATTCTACTTTTTTTCCGTGAGCATGAACACAAGTGCTCAAGGTCGACCCTCACTTCTTCAATGCAAAACCTTCCAATCACTTCTCTTTTTGAAAAACTTTTTAGGCATGAAAGGCAAGTAATATTTTTTTGTATTTTAAATTTTTATTTTTTTTGTATGTTTCACCCACAACTAAACAGAAACAAAAAGGAAAAAAATCTACTTAGTGAAGAAAGCAAACAAGCACACACGAGAATATCAACCCCACGCTATTGCTCCCCGGCAACGGCGCCAGAAAAGAGCTTGATAATCCCCAAGTGCAAGGAATCATCGTAGCACTTTCCAAAGGTGGAAGTGATAAGTATGGAGTGTCGAACCCACAAGGAGTTAAAGGTAAGATCAATATTCTCTCAAGCCCTATCTGCCACTGATACGACTCTACGTGCACCGAATGTTTATTTCCAACTAGAAACGAGAAATAAAACTACGTTGTGGGTATGAAGAGGATAACTTTACATGGTATCGGAGAGCTAAAACATAAAAGTAGGTGCTGTTATCATAAAGTTAGAATATATTACTTAGTATTATAAATAGCGAGTGTGGAATGATGGTGGATCGGTGTGCAGAATTGTCCTAGGCAATTGTTAACAAGACCGGTAATCACTATTGCAGTTTCATATAAGGGAGAGGCATAAGCTAACATACTTTCTCTACTTGGATCATATGCACTTATGATTGGAACTTTAGCAAGCATCCGCAACTACTAAAGATCATTAAGGTAAAACACAACCATAGCATTAAAGCATCAAGTCCTCTTTATTCCCATACGCAACAATCCCTCTTACTCGGGTTTAAGCTTCTGTCACTCTAGCAACCCACTATAAGCGAATCATGAACGTATTGCAACACCCTACAGCGGGAATCCCTCATGCTTGCGCGACACGGAGGGCACCATAGGACAGCACCAAAGTAAAACATACAACTCATACCAATCTAGATCATCAATCAACCCAAAGACAAAAGATATCTACTCAAAACATCATAGGATGGCAACACATCATTGGATCATAATATGTGGCATAAAGCACCATGTTCAAGTAGGGATTACAGCGGTGTGCGGGAGAGTGGACCGCGTAAAAGAGATGAGGATGGTGATGATGATGGTGATGTTGATGAAGACGATCACCGTGGCGATGATTCCCCTCCCGATGGCACTCCGACGCCACCGGAAGAGAGGAGGAGAGGTTCTCCCCCTTGTCCTTCCTCCTCCATGGCCTCCACCCTCTGGTCCTTGGCCTTCATGGTGATGATGCCCCCTCCGGGATACTCCTCCATGGCCACCGCTGATGATGGCCCCCTCCGGCAGGGTGCCGGAGAGGGCCTAGATTGACTTTCTCGTGGCTACAAAGGCTTGCGGTGGCGGAACTTCTGATCTAATCTCTGTTCTGGAAGTTTTAGGGTACGAGAGTATATATGGGTGCAAGGGGTACGTCGGAGGAGCTACGGGGGCCCCACAAGGCAGGGGGCGCGCCCTAGGAGGGGGGGGCGCCCCCACCCTCGTGAGCACCTCCCGTATCTCCTGACGTAGAGTCCAAGTCTATATGGTGGCTTTCCTTCCAAAAATAACTTCTCCAGTTGATTTCGTTCCGTTTCGACTCCGTTTGATATTCCTTTTCTTCGAAACACTGAATTAGGCAAAAAAACAGCAAATCTGGGGCCTCCGGTTAATACGTTAGTCCAAAAATAATATAAAAGTGGAAAATAAAGCCCAATATTGCCCAAAACAGTAGATAATATAGCATGGAGCAATCAAAAATTATAGATACGTCGGAGACGTATCAAAGGCCCTGGGCGACGTGGCATCTGCAATCGGTCAGTTAGTTGATACTGAGGGCCGATCGCTTCTTACCTCTGCCTTGGCGCAGGTGTGCGGCCATTTCTTCCTTCGTGACCCCAGCTTCGATCTGGCCACGCTATCCCAGCCGCTGGCCGCGAGCCTGGAGGGCGCGGCTGCTGAGTGTGTGGCGGAGAAGGTCAAAGAGCTATTGGAGGCGTTCCTTCCGGCTACTGCTGATGCATCTAAAGAGGCGGAAGCTGATGCCGGCGCGTCCGGCAATGCCTGACCTGTTCCTGCTGAGAAGAATGCGAGTGCCTCGGGGAGGTGTGAGACTTGTTTAAACTTGATGAACTCGAGCTTATTGTAATAGCTAGGCTTTGAATTCTGTGATTTTCGTGCTTGCTTCCATTCATGTTTGCTTAAGTGCTCTGCGTTGGCAGGGCCCAGCCCCGCGCATACCTCGATCACCATTGAGCCCTCCGGGTCACCAGGGCAGGCTCAAGGAATGAGGGGCTACGTGACTAGTGAGGCCCCTGGGTCGCGATGCCCAGGGGTCCCCCTTAACGCTCAAGCGACCCGTTTGCGTTTTGCGTCGGCAGGGCCCAACCCCGCGCATACCTCGACCGCCGTTGAGCACCGGCCCCAAGGAGTGAGGGGCTACGTGACTAGCTAGTGAGGCCCCTGGGTCGCGATTCCCAGAGGTCCCCCTTGACGTACGAACGGCTCTCATGAGGGAGAACGAGCACCATACCTTGCTCACGAGCCTTCGCCTAGGATGGGGGCGCGAGAAAGCCAGGTGTCTGGGCACCTGGTAGGGTGGCGTCTGCCAGGCGTGATCTAAGCATAGCCCTCGTGCCTAGCCCCCTCGCGGTCCCCTTCCAAGGAGAAGCTGTGAGCGTCGTGAGCTGAAAACCTCCCTGAGGTTGGTGCGACCACTGGGGGCCGCCCTCAGTTGTTTATAACTAGCGCGGAGCATAGAGCTACCACACTTGCGTGGAGTGTGGGCATAACCACTCCTCGGTCGTATCGGCCAGCGCGGAGCTTGGTGCTTCCACTGGTTCGTGGGCACAACCGTTCGTGGGCGCAAACCACCGGGAGAGACTCCCGGGCGTGTAGAGCCCGTCCGGACACGTGGCTTGCACGGCGGGACAGCCAGGGTGTATATGGGCCCTCCTTAGGACGAGCTGAACGACTCTGAGGAAGTTCTCGCGAGCTTACGCATCACTCATGAGACCCTACCCTGAGGCGGGTTGCGCCTAAGTCTTCTTCTGCAAAATGTGAAAAGAGATGGGTTGCCTAGACCTGCGCCGAATGCATCTCCAGAGGGCATTGCATGAGAAGGCCGCAGCACCAACGACCCCACGAGGTGACGTTAGCGGGACCGGCCCGTAAGACAGAGCTCAGCCGCTGGATTTATCGACGCTGCAGGTACGGACCCGAGCACAGACGTCGTGCCCAGTCTTCTCATGCTATAGTCCAAAAGATAAACAACCGGCGTGCGGTTCCCGCGGGAGCGAGGCACCTGGCACGGGCCCCTATTTGCCCACCGACGATTAGCCCACGCGAGAACAAGGCACCAAGGACCACGGGAGGTGACGTCACGGGAATGGCTCGCGAGACAGAGCTCAGCCCTTGGGTTTAGCGACGCTGCAGGGACGGACCCGAGCACAGACGTCGTGCCAGTCCTTACTCATGGGGCGGTCGCGGATGGGCTCACAAGGGCTCATGACCTTAGTGGCGGTGAGGGTGCCAACCATATAGATAGTGCGAAAGGAAGCAACCAGTTCCGATTCATGCACAAAAAGAGACGGCCGTGGGGATAAGCCCCCAGCAGCTCGAGGATGATGCAGCCCGAGGGGCGCCCTCGACGGAATACCTGAGACATCACCTGGTACTTGCCGCTGAAGAGGAGTCGAGGTAGCTGGAGATGCGAGCCATGCGGGTTGCTCCTAAGGAGAGCCGAGCTCCCAAGGCCCAGGGGCTCCGGAGGCCCTGAGCGGTTGCGGGGGTCCTGGTCCTGCTCCGTCAGGACCGCCTGCCGCTGAGCCTCCTGAGCCCCCAAGGCTTGTTGTACGAAGTGCTGGTATGTGGCGACCGTGCTGCGGAGGCCAGAAGGGAAGGCCCTCCTCCAGCCGACCGCCATCGGCTGGAAAAGGCCCTGGGTGGCAGCCCTGTTGAGGCTCGGGACGTCGATGCAGACGCGAAACTGGTTGCTTGAGTCTTGAGTAGGTGAGTAAGGTTTCTTGGTAGCTTGGTCGATGGGGTCCTGAGCTCCCAGCGTTATGAGACTCACGCCGGGCTCATGACGACGCACAGCGGGGCGTGCCCACAAGTGGTGCCCGGGCACCTCTCTCATGACCAGGTCCGGGGTCCCCCTGAGGGGAGCCCCCGAGCCCGTCCTGAGAGGGGCGCCAGGCGCGCCTCCCTATGCGAGGGCGGAGGGCGCCTCGTCAGTAGGCGCGGAGCTTGAGGTGGTGCCGTCGGGAGCCCCCAAGGCCTGAGGGTCGGGCAGCTGCTTCTTCTTCTTGGGGGCGGTCATCAGGGCGAAGACGGATTCTTCTCCGTCGGAGCTCTCGATCGCCGCAGTCTGGTAGGCGCGCTCCAGAAAACGTACTGCTTCCTTCTCATCGCAGGTGATCGTGATGACTCCACCACTTCCAGGCATCTTGAGGACGTTCTAGCCGTGATGGGTCACCGCCATAAACTTGGAGAGGTGTGGGTACCCTAGGACGGCGTTGTACGGGAGGTTGATGTTGGCAACGTCGAAGTCAATGAGCTCGGTGTGGTAGTGTCGCGGTCGCCGAAGGTGACGGGGAGGCGGACCTGCCCCATCAGGAGGGTGGAGCCATCTGTGACCCTGTAAAATGGCTTGGTCGGGTGCAGCCGATCATAGGGTACTTGAAGAGTTTCGAAGATCTGGACGGAGAGGACGTTGAGCCCTGCCCCGTCGATGAGGGTCTTGGTCACACGGACGTTGCTGATGGTCGGGGTACAGAGCATCGGGAGAGTGTGTGGCGCGGCGGTGCACCTAAGCTGATCCTTGGGGTCGAAGGCGATGATCTGTTTGGCCCACCTGAGGTTGCGCGCGGCGTCAGGCCTGGGAGCGCTGCGTTCACCTCACGAGCAAACTGCTTGAAGATGCGGTGAGAAGCCGGAGCGTGGGATCCTCCCAGGATGCACGTGACCTCGCGTGGCTCTTGGAAGCCCCCCGCTTCATCTCCCTGGCGGTCGTCGTCGTTTCTTCTTGGTGGTGGTGGCAGCGGAGGCAGGCCCGCGTTGCCCTGAGGGCGACCATCATGAGGCTGGTCACGCCAGGGGGCGTCACGAGGCTGCTCCTGCCAGCGGTCTTCACGAGGCTGATCGCGCCATCCTTGACGCGAGTTCCTGGCGTCCCAGCGCCCTCCGCCACGGCCTCCTCCGCGACCGTAGCCACGGTTGTCGCGCTCAGGGCGCTGCCCGACGCGCCCGCCGTGCATCGCCCTGAGCTCTTGGCAGTCGTTGGTGTTATGGCTATGGACATCGTGGAAGGCGCAGTACGGACGGTTGTCTCTTGGAGGGTCGTTGTAGCCGCAGCCGCGCTTCACTTCTGGCTCCACAGCCAGCACGGCAGGTCCCTTGCGCTTTGCTTCCTTGGCCTTGGTCTTCTTGTTGTCGGCGTCCACCTCAGGCAGTTCCAGGAGGGAGAGGCGGCCTTCCTCTGCCCTCGCGCACTTTGCCGCGAGACTGAACATCTCGAGGGCTGTGCACAGGTCCTTGTGGATGGCGAGTTCCTCCTTCATCCTGACGTCACAGACACCGTTGGAGAACGCCGAGATGATGGCCTCGTCGGAGACCTTGGGGGTCTTGAGGCGCACGGTGTTGAAGCGTTGGATGTACTTCTGCAGGGTCTCCCCAGGCTGCTGCTTCACGCGGCGCAGGTCTGTGGTCGCTGGAGCTCGGTCGCGGGTACCTTGGAAGTTGGCGACGAAGCGCTCGCGAAGCTCCCCCGAAGAAGAGATGGATCCTGGAGGAAGGTTCAGGAGCCACGAGCGCACGCCGTTCTTGAGGGCCATGGGGAACCAATTCGCCATAACCTGCTCGGTGCCGTTCGCCGCCTCGATGCTGAGCTCGTAGAGCTGGAGGAACTCCGCCGGGTCGGCGGTGCCGTCGTAACGCGGAGGCAGATCCGGCTTGAACTTGCCGGGCCAGACGAGTCGCCGTAGCTCAGGAGCTAGGGCGCGGCATCCAGCCACGCTCACGATTGCGGGCGTCCCCTGCGCCTGCGGTGCTGGATCTTGGGGTGCGGGTGCCACCACCTCCTGTGGGTCGCGGTTCTGGTGCTGCGGAGCGAGGAGCACGCGCGCTTCTGCCTGGGGGTGCGGGACCACCTGGCAGCTCTCCTCGTCACGTGCGGGGGCCCTGCGGGGCTGTTCATGCCGTGGAGCTTCGCGCCCGAGCCCCTGGCCGGCGCCGCGCGGTGGAGGTGGAGGCGGAGCGCCGTGGTCTTCGTTCCCCGCCATGGGCGACGGAGGGCGAGAGGAATAGGTCGGTGCAGGCGCCTCCCCGGCGGCGTTGACGAGCTCGGTGATGCGGTGAAGCC
Organism: Aegilops umbellulata; assembly: GCA_032464435.1. Classification (NCBI taxonomy): domain Eukaryota; kingdom Viridiplantae; phylum Streptophyta; class Magnoliopsida; order Poales; family Poaceae; genus Aegilops; species Aegilops umbellulata. The sequence continues at coordinate 459,060,375 of CP136057.1, read as the reverse complement.
ACTCATCGTAGAGGTCGTCCGCCGGACGGTAGCGCAGGAGTTCCCGCGCCATCAGTAGCGCAGGCTGCTGGTAGACCAGCCCGCGGCGGACCAGCGAGGACCAGCCCGCGGCGGAAGAGCAGAGCGAGGTCGTCGGAGAGGCGAGATTTCGACACGCCCCCTACCTGGCGCGCCAAATGTCGGATTTCGGGCTCCGCAAAACCCTTAAGGTTCGAACACAGGGGCGTGACGAAGATCTCTCCCACTACACGTCTACCTAGCGCCTCGCTCTTCTCCTGGTGGTGGAAATGGGATGCAAGCAGGCAAGCAAACAAGTAGAACACACAAGAGTTTACCCAGGTTCAGGCCACCTTATGGTGTAAAACCCTATTTCTTGCTTTGGTGGATTGGCCTCATGAGGGCACAAGTATGAACAAGTACAGTGGTTTCCCGAGCTCAGGAGGCGAGCCCAAGAAGGATGAGGAGGTTGGTGTTCTTGCTCCTTCGCTTTGCTAAGTGCTAATGGGTTCGTCCCCCAATCATCCCTCCTCCTATGCTAGGAACCCTAGCTACTTATATAGACGGCCAGGGTCCTCTTCCCCCGAAATGTTTAGGTGGGAAGGGAATCCCACAACGGCCATTTGAGCGGGAACACAAGGACGCTCATATCCTGACAATAGGTGGTCTTTGCCTGCAAAGAGGGCAGGTGGTGACGCGGTGGTGGGCTCGGCGATGACATCCTTCCTACAGTCCTTGCGGTCTTCGGTATTGTTGCACCAAAGAGGAAACCTTTGTCTCGCCCCTCGGGAACCTGCGCCTGCGCGGTCTCCTTTCCACCGATATGGAAACTGTGCGCGCTGGCACCCGCTGGCATGGTTCGTCATGGCTTGCGTCACTGCCTCCTCCTGAGGCAGCCCTTGCCTTGAGATCTCCGCCCTCCCAAAGCAGCCTAGTTGAGGCCACTCTTGGGGAGAGGTCTTGGTCGCCCCTCCGGAGCAGCCTAGATGAGGCCGCTCCCCGAGGAGGTCTTGATCGTTCCCCTCGCGAGGGTCTTGAGCAGCTGGTCTATCAGCTGGGCCCTACCGGGCCATACCAGGAACGCGACGTGGGCCGCAGACAGGCAAGTCTGGGTACCCTGATTCCCAGTACGCCGACAGAAGCATCAAGAACCATCTTCCATAGGAACAAGGGATCTATGTTGCTGCTACTAGGTGGATCGACACCGCGGTTGGGGAAGGAGAGAGAAGAATGATGCCACTAATGTTAGGGATAAGATCCATGAGTTTGGAGAAAACCATCCATACGTATTGTTTGGGATGCTAGTGTAGTCGTAGTTATTGCCTCAAACATGCGTTGTTACTAGCAAGACAACTAAGAGACAATAGCAACTTTAGCATAGTTTGAAGAACACATTTTCGAACACCCCTACTAGATGGAATATGGAGTCACAGACACTTCGGCACAGCTGCTAGGAAGGAGAAGCATCGATTGGTACTCAAAATGGATCTCGCTAATTTCAGAAAGACATGGAAGATCATGGCAATTTTATGTAATGTCAAGGATGAATTTGAGGAGCCAAATAGAAAAGTAATTACTAATCCATCCATTCCTAAATATTTGTTTTTTTAGAGATTTCAAATGGACTACTACATACGGATGTATATAAACATATTTTAAAGTGTAGATTCACTTATTTTGCTCCGTACATAGTCACTTGTTGAAATCTCTAGAAAGATAAATATTTAGGGACGGAGGGAGTACTATTTAGTGAAAGCCCAAATCAATGGTCACGGACGAGATCGAGGGAAACATTCATGCGGACAACCGATAAGAAAAACTCTCCACGAGTCTATTATGTGGTTGTAGAGCTAGTAGTCCTTCCGTCCAAGAGCACATGTCTAGTAAAAATCAGACTTTCCAAGAGTATTAGGCACGGCACATATGGTAAATAATTTAAACTATCAAAAAAGAGTATTAGTTTCGGTGGTGATTAATGTCCAGCGTAAGCGTAGCACACATATCCCCTCGTTCGGCTTTCCCATACATCCCCTTTTTAATTTTTCTGGATCCCATTCCACGCATGCACATCTCAAGCCTTCCATTCCTATGCATACATGCCTATTACAATTGCATTTTTTGAGGGCAATTGATAGGCTTATTTTCACAATTCCAAACATAATGTCGATATATGACATCACAACGCGTCTTATTTGCGGTGGAGCTCCTACAAAATTTGACAATAAAGATCATGGTATATGCACCAAGAAAAGCTTATGTTCAATCGGCGGATCTTTCTGCACGTGTCGATCACCCGCCTCTTTCCATAGCCCAGATTTGCAACTGAGGTGTTGTTGCAATCTTCTCCCACCACAACAACTAGTTTGTTGCAAGATCTATGATCCCCGCAGCAGTGACTGAGAGACACGCCACCAGATGCTTTGGTGCCGTCACCAGTGAGCAAGCTCTCATGTTCCCTTTCCTTGGTCATTGGCCTTCCTCTTTCTCCTCCTCCTTTCCCCCTTAGTCATCGGCCCTCCCCTCTCCCTTCCTCCCTCTCCTCGGTCGTTTGTCGCCTCCGCCACCATGCCGCCGTTGCGGAGCTCCCAAGCTCGGCATGGCCGCCGCCGATCTCCTTCATGACAGCACCGACCATCACCGGCCACCTCCGCAACCATGGTGCCGATGCGGAGCTCCCATGCTTGGCATGGCCACCGCCGACCTCCTCCACGCCGGCCCCGACCATCACGAGCCTACGCCACTGAGACCATCCGGGTGTTGCATTTTTTCTGAAACATCATTGATGTTACGAAGGTGCGGGTCTGCAAGCTCGTCAGATTGCAACATCTTCAACGTTTCTAAAATATTGCCGGTGCTGTGGAGGTGCGGGAGCTGCGAGCTCGCCGGTTTGTAACGTCTCGACGTTTCCTGAAACATCACCGGGCCTGCAAGCTCATCGGATTGCAACATCGCTTGTGTTACTGAAACATAGTCTATGTTGCGATCTTGATGTTTTCAAAACAAAGTTTCTGTTGCAAGATCGGACGGCTCGCTACCCGGCAGATCTTTTAAAAAGATCAGCAGGCGAACGCGTAGCACGGCTAGACGAAATGAGTAATATTTCTCAACTCAGCCAGAACGAAAGAGCATCAGTTCAAACTACAAACTCCAAAAAGAAAATCCAAAATAAGCAAAGCTCTCTCCGACTTGATCACGTCGCCATCCACCGATCCATGGCCATACGATATATGTGCCCAGTTCCTTGCCCGGCTGCCTCCCCTCGACGGCCATCCCAAGCGGCAACGGCAACCCAAGAATTTAAACGGCGGCTCGTACGCTCCGAGCCTCGCGCCTCCGCTGCCCACCACAGCTCGGCTCGGCTTCGCTTCCGCGGAACGAAAGCGAGAGGAGGGGCCCGGGCGGCGCGTCATCGGGCGGCCTGCCGCTGCCTCCATGAGGAAAAACGATTCAAGATGCAAAGTGAGTGCCGGCCGGCGCTTCTCCCCTGTTACGCCGCTTGGAGCCTCCGAGTCTAATCTCCAAGTCAATGCTGAAGCAATTTGGATCAGCGGTGCAGATCCGAGCCCTGTTTTGCGAGTCAAACGATCTTTCGTGACTTGTTCACCTTTTTCATGAACCCGAACTGCACTACTACCTTCATCTCAAAATGTAAGATGTTTAGTTTAGCCCATAAAAATATACTATTACATTTTAAGACGCAGGTGTACGTGCGTGTATGACTCCTGCCACGTCCCACAAACTAACAGTGTGCTGTATCTCCTCACAACGGAAAATAAAACAGCGTGCTACAAGCCTACGACCATGATGTTGTTTCCTATGAAATCGTTTTGCTAGCATAGCACCACGCCACAAAAGTGCACTGGCCGGTCTCCATCCTTTTTGTTCTCATTAATTTCCGGCGTTAGGTGCAAATCCTGGGGTCCATTCCATCCGAAACTCGGAGCGTGTAGTATGGAGTCCCAAGTTGCTGTCAGGAAATGAATTTAAGCGGAGGAGCAAATCTGCTAACGCGAGGCCCAAAGAGAGTATCTTGGCAAAGGTGTCGTTAATTTCGCGATCTGTACTTTACCTAATCCTCTTTTGTTTTCTTATTATGCGATTGTTCATTACTCCCTCCATTCCTAAATATAAGTCTTTCTAGATATTTCAACAAGTAACTACATACGAAGCAAAATGAGTGAATCTACACTCTAAAATATGTCTATATATATCCGTATCTTGTAGCTCATTTGAATGTCTAAAAAGATTTATATTTAAGAACGGAGGGAGTAGTTTGAAAAGAAACAGGTCTTGTACAGAGAGAACCTTTTTTTCTTTGAAAAAAAGAGTATTCTCTAACCTCTTCGTCGATTCATACACGCAACCTTCTACAACCAGATTTCGCAAGTCCGCCCCCTAAACGCCTGCGGGCGTGTCCGCGCGACTTTGCGGATAGCGTCCCTCGGCCCCTCATATATTACGTCACACATCCACATACCTTAAATATCGATCCTCAAATCCATGCAATTGATGCACGTCGATCATACACGATACAAATTGTTTGAATTCAACAGTTCGAAACAAAGCAAAGCAAATCATAGTTCAACAAACCGAGCATGCCAAAATGAAAGCAATGTCCGAGTGTGACGGATGGCTCGCCTGTGGGATCACTGGTCGAACGCCATCCATGCCGCCTGCTCCGAGCCCAGGCAGACTACGTCCTGCTTGTCCTGCCCCGCCTACATCCGAGCTTTCTACTCCGCCTGCATCCTAGTCACATGATTCGTTGCCACTGTCGCCCCCGCCGCCTCGTACTCCCTACAGTCGTTGATCCCCTTCTTCTTATCTGCAAGCCACTTCTTTGCATACTCATCCAAGAGGGTTTTGTCCGCCAACGTGATCTTCACATCCTCCGCGTTCCATGCGAGTTGCAACCTCTCCTTCTCAAGCTCAATCTCTTCAAATGTCTTGGCCTTCTCAAGTTTCCATTTGATCGCCACCTCTTACTTCTTCAACTCGATCTTCTTCCTCTCAATTTTTAGCTTTTTCTCCGCCCTTTTCCGGTCCCACTCAATCCTCTCCTTTTGTGCATCCAACATAAGCGTGTACCACTCATCATATTTGTTCTCCCTTGCCGAAAAAATGGCCGTCCATGTGGACGAGATTTTTGTAGCCGCGGCATCACGGGAGGCCCTTGCTTTCTCCCACTTGTTTCCCATGACTTGTCATTATCCTTTGACACGGTGGCTCTTACATTCATGACGACAACATCTTCCTCTTCATTGTCCAACCAATTGATTGGTGGGAGCTTGAGTCATCATTTCTCTTCTTGTCAGCCTTGAGATCGGCCACAAGGTTTTCCCACTTTGGCTTGCCATTCAATATGATCCAACAACGGCTAAAAGAAAACGGCTTCTTCTCCACCTCGTGATACAAAGTGTCCGCCACCGCCGTCTAGCAAACAACATATGTATGAGCATGAGAATGCAAACACAAGAAGCATATGCAAATGATGACAAGATGAAGCAATTGAGCTTACTTGAGTTGCCACTTCCATCCCACTTTGAGGGCGTTTGGTCACTTTTGAGTAGTAGCCTACGTACTTGTTCACTTCCCCTTGAATGACCCCCCATCAATGTTGGAGATATGCCATTGCGGGTGGTCACGATAGGATGCGGCTCCACATACTCCTTTCGTCCGTGATGCACCTTCCAAATCTTCTCCCAATACTTGTTCCCCTTTTGCTCGGTGCTGCATATTGGATCCATTGTTGTGGCCAACCAAAATTTGACGAACAAGATGTCCTCAAATCTTGAGAATGTCGGACCTCTTGCCTTCGCCGTCTTGCTCTTCTTCTTCTTGTTGTTGCTCGGATTGGGATTGGATGTTGTCCCAACTTCAAATGTGGTGCCCTCCAATTCATACTCCATTTTGGTCAGATCTTCATTGTCATTAATCATGTTCAACAAGAACACCTCCTATATGATCATGGTTTGCAAGCATTCATGATGTGCGAAATGAACTAGTGGTCTATGCAAAACATTGAACATGTCGTATGTAACTTTGGTCAAACATGAGCAAACAAAACATATCGACTCTTACTCTGTCATTCCGTCGAACATGTCGAGGGCAGCCCGGGCGCCGCCGGTGCCCGTGCTCATCCACGCCCGAACGAGCTGTTGCGAGTCACATGCGTTGGCCGCCGACACCCGCGTGGGCGGAAAGCTCTCCAGAATGGCCCAGCCGACCGTCGAATCCTCCTCTATCCCAACGTGGTCAGACGGCGTAATCCGCGTCGGTGGTCGGATGGAAGGGGTGTGGGTTCCAGGCGCGGCGGGGGAGACATCTGCTTGACCATGTCCGCACAGTCGCTGCCTCCCTCTCCCGCTGCCGTCGCCACATCTTCCGGTCGACATTCTTCGCCTTGCAAGACAGAGCCAAGGAAGGGACCCCGACGGACCGCGGCTGTCGGGAACGGGCTGGATGACATCAATGGCGGCGGATCTATACTGGTGGCGAGGATGGGGAGGAAGGGTGGCAAACGGTGAGGGTACGTGCGCGGGAAAGGTTGGAGGGCGGCAGGAGGAGGAGGAGAAAGGGTTTGGTGGATTTGGTGCAATTTGCGATGGGGTTGGGTTGTCGGGTCAGACGCGGCGGACACGCCCGGGCGCACCCATATCCGCCCCATATTTGTGCTGGATATGAGGGGCGCCGGTTAGCCCGGATATTTGAGGCCCGTTTAAGGAGCGCGTCTGGGTCGAAATTTTGTGATCGATTAATGACCGGGCGTTTGAGGCGGCTTTGGGGCGCTCGATTGTAAGTGCTATTAGAGAGAATTTATTTGAAAGTGTCCTGGTTACTGAACCTCCTAATATCCATCAGTTACTTTGCTTAGACTGTAATGCACTGTTGCATGCAGCATTTTGGAGCAAGCAATACAGATGGGGCACTAAGGCATTTCTAACAGATCTTCAATAACCGGTTAGAGAAGTAATATAAAATCCCAGTTTTACTCATCTCATCAGGACCTAGCCGATCCTCAATAGGCGTTAGTGGAGTAAAAATTATACTCAGTCGCCGCTCATCTCCTTATATTTACTCCACCACTCGACAACCGAGTAAAAATATCTCACTCTCTCTTCCCTCCTATGCATCTCCTCCTCCCCCCTCCCCCCGCCCCGCCGTCGGTGCTTCACCCGCCATTCCCCGCCACCCCTCTCCAATTCAATAGCTGGACACGGTGGCCAGAGGTCCCCGCTACCGATCCGCAACTTCGATCTGTGCCGCCACGCGAGACGTGCATCAATGCAAGCAGTTGTCACCGCCTCCGCCTCCCCTGGCTCGCCTCTCTGGCTTTCCCGACCTCCCCGCGCTGCGGCAGCCGCAGAGGAGCTACCACAACGTCCAATAGCCGGGATGGGAGGCTTGGGTGGCTGAGATCCGGGATAGGGAGACTGGCCAACGCCATTGGCTCGACTCCTTCCACACGGCCGAGCTCTCTGCGCTCGAGTACGACAGGTGGGATGTTCAGCTGCACTACGCCAAGGTGCGCCTCAACTTCCCATTCGAAACGGCGCCCGTTGAGCTTGAGCCGCCGCCGCCGCTAGGAACAATAAGTGCGTCGATGTCCAGGAAGGACCGGGTGGCGAGGGAGTTCCTTGCGGCGGAGGCCGCCGATGAGGAGTACATGGCAGACCTCCGCTGCCAATACCTGGAGTCGGTGGATGCAGAGCGGCAGCGATTCGCCGACAAGGCGGTGGACGGGGTGGTCGTCATCTCCGACAACGAGGAGGAGATCGACGTCGAAGAATGGCACCACATCTTCCCCAATATCGCCGACGACGGCACAAGGCCAAACTCCAAGACCGGTGGTCTCACGAGGGGCCAAATGGCTAGCACTCTACAAGAAGGGTAAGAGTTTAAGTTTAGGCAAGGATGATGAGTAGTTTAAGTTTAGTGTAGTTCAAGTTTGAATTTATGTTTAAAGTTCGGTTGTTAGACAATGTGTTCGACTAGGTTGAACTTATGCTTAAATCTATGCAAATTTCGGTTGAAACTAGGCTGAACTCATGCAAATTTATATTACCTCCGTTATATCTAGAGGATCGGCTAGGTCCAACCAAAAGTCAGTGGAGTAAATATACTCCACTAAGGGTTTACTTCATCGGATCTTCTGCTATATATAGAAGATCTGTTAGAAACGCCCTTATATATATATATATATATATATATATATATATATATATATATATATATATATATATATGGATTGACTATTTGTCACCCTCGGTGAGGAATAGTTATTCTTCACCCCCCTCTATTTTACCATCAATGCACCGTAATTTTACGTCCCGTAAGTTTTGTCTTATTTTCGACATAAAAAGAGACCGTGATAATATATATAATCATCATAAAAAATATTTCATGTTATGTAAAATTACAAACGTAAAAACATAGTGTAAAATATACATAAACTGCAAATTGTCTTGCCTTATGACCTATATTTTTATTTTTTATGGCAAATTTTACGTAGTGAATCAATAGGAATGTAATTATTTGAATTCCAAACGTAATTTAATTATGATATGATCGTAAGATTACCTCGGGTGAAGAATAACTTATTCTGCACCCTGGATGATGAATAGTAACACTATATATATATATATATATATATATATTTATATATATATATATATATATATATATATATATATATATATATATATATATATATAGCAGAGATCAAATACAATGTGCCTTTATCTTGCCAAACCTTTATCCAACAGCGATGAATCATACTCGCGCCTCTGCAGATTATATGACTGATGAATGTGACACTCAACAACTAAAGTATACACCTTATAAGAAAAAAATACTAAATTAATACACGGCCCATCGAACAACAAATACGTTTGCATACTACTCCCTTCATTTCTAAATATATCTTTTTTTAAATACGAAGCAAAATGAGTAAATCTACACTCTAAAATATGTCTATATACATCTATATGTACTTTGTAGTGGAATCTCTAAAATATTTATGTAGTACTCCCTCCGACACAAATTTTTTATCTTAGATTTGTGTAGATACGAATGTATAGGAATGAAGGGAGTATAATTCTTCTCGCTCGATGAAAATCCGCACAAGGATTCGCCTCAGCGAGCGGTGGTCCAACACCGATCGTTCACGGTGGCCCGTCGATGGATTCGCCGATTTGCTATGCTCGATTTCTAGGCCACAGCACATTATCTATCAGACTGGATTGTAGCACTGCATCGATAATACCACTACTTGATAGTATCTTCTTTTAGGCTTAGCTTCAGTTGGTATGAGTATGATGGTATGGAACGTGCTAACACTAGTGGTACTAGGTCAGGTACTGATCCCCAACCCAAGCACGTACGCACCTCCCGGCCGTTGCATGCCGTCTCTTGCATCGGAGGCAAACTCTGTGTGGCCCGTATAACATAGCAGTGTCGGTCTCCTTTGGTGGTTCAAGTGCTAAGCGTTGTGCCAAGAAAGAAAGTGAGCAACAACCCCCACCTTACAGTTAAGTGGAAGCAAAGCCATTCCCTCCCCAAACTCTCCATTTCCTTTCCGACTAAAGCGCGGTGGCGATGCGCGGACCGAAGCTTGGACGGGAAGTGATCGCTCCCCGAAAAACAAACAATTGGGAAGTTTGTTGCTACGTCAGGAGCGATCGATCGGTGGCTCCCCGTGATCATGCCGTCTATATCTTGCTTGACATCGAAAGCAGCTAGCTGCCTGATTTATGATGAAGCTTGAAAATTGCTCGACAGGAGGAAAAAAAAATGCGTCGTGTTGCTCACGCCTCCCGATTTTGGAACGGATCGATTGAACCACTTGCAGGTGTTTTCTTGAAAGTGAAATCACCTGCGGCTCTCACATCGAACTGAAAAGGATGAAGAAAATAAGGCCACAAGCTACAAGCCGACGAATAATCCTGACGAAACACCGACTTCAGAGCTAGAACTGTTTCGCTAACATAATAAAGCAGACGAATGCTACACTGGAGGCGTCCAAATCCTAGGCTCCTTTAAGGCGGCTAGTCGTAAACTAGTGTCGGGCAGAGGGGGAATCATGCAGCCGGCCGGAGAGATTGGCCTGCCTGTCCTCAAGGAAAATCCAATCATAATATCTGCTTTTAACTGAATGAATTGAATAATGGCCCATGCTTGCTTACCAACAGCCCAGAACAGAAATTTCCACTGTACATGCACCCGCTAACTACTTTAGGAACTCTTCACCCTTTTCCCCTAGGGCAACTTGGGGAGCAAAATAGGATGCTGTGATCTGTCTAGGTTAAAGGAAAGGCATGGTCCTGTCGATTAGTGGAATCTCCTAGCTTCAGTATCGGTGCACATACATATCTCCCTACTGACGAACACAACCGGTGTATCCAAGCTGCTTGTTGCTCATTCACCTAAACAGCTTGTTGCTTATTGCTCATTGTTGGCAAATTGCCTGGAGACCGACACTTAAGTCTGAATTTGCAAATCAATGATTTCCGTTTGCCAAAAGAGAGGAGAAAAATGAAAAGGGAAGGAAGGGATGGTCCAAAGCTGGCTCCTTTTGCTGTGCGGTGGAGCTGGCTGCCTCTGATGAGAGGCACATGACGATGGGCTCAAGCAACTCGCAAAAAGAAACATATGCCGACGTCTTTCTCTCCGCTGTGATGAGGAGGAGCCCGCCTGACCCATGGCCATGGGCCACGGAGCATTTCGATCTCTTCTGTAATGAAGGGGGCGGCCAGGTAGGCGGGCCTTGATCTTTGGGGGAATCATGCCTCGCACCGTAAAGGAGAAGGGGATGGTGGCAGCTAGCTTGGCATGTGATTATCCAAATGCAAAGCCGGACAACTCGGCTGCACAGCAAAAGTGGCTCCGGCCGGAGACGCATGCAGCAGCGATGTGTTGTCAGTCTGCCACCGCCACCCAAAAAGATGTTACTACTGCTAATTCGGGGAAATCGTATCAGTACCTGAGTAGTACGTGTCAGCCGCATAATTTCCCGAGGCAACGGTCGAAGACGTGAACATCTACACCTACCAATGTTTTTTTTTGCCGACATTACGATCTTGCCTGTGCATGCAAAGCTTTGGCATACTGTTATCAGGACCTCCAAAGCCATGTGCGATCCCAGCCGTTGAGCATTTGAGCGCTGCATTTGTGCGATCCCAGCCATGTGAGACCTCCGGGATTGCATGCCCTGTTTCATGAAGGAATGAGCGCTGCATGTGTTTTGGCCAATGGAAGCGACTAAAAATCTAGCTCAGTTCATTTACTCGGAAAGCGCAAATGATTGACTTCCAAAGCTTCTCCTTTTCTCTTTGTTTGTTGAAACCTTTTCTATTTCGTTCATGTAAAAGAATTCGCTGATGATCACGCGGCAGCGACAGCGCTGTAATATTAATACCAATACAGCAGCATCTTTCTGTAGATATAAATATAGCCTAACGGTATCATTGCGGGAGCTGCTCGCCTCCCTTTTCTCGGTCTGCGGAATGCTGATAGAGTATATGTAGTATATCCCAAAAGTAGGGGAATTCAAATGAAAACGCAGTGGAAAGTGTTCTTGGATAGGTTACTCAAGGTCTGCTCATAGGTTTTGATCGGGCATTGCTAAGTTAACAACCTAGCTAACGCAAATCTAATGCAAATAAGACCAGGTCAGGCTACCTAATCAGAGGAGAGCTCGATGTAAGAATCAGTGGACGAGGCCATCATTGCAAAGGGTGGCTACTGGCTTAGAGCAACTCTAGCAGACCCCGCATCCCGTCCCGGCCTGCAAAATAACCGCCAAAATGTGGGTCGGGGCGGGAAAACATGCCCGATCAGACCCCGCATCCCGCCCCGACCCGCAAATATTTTTGCAGGGCGCGGTAAATCTTCTCTCTCAACCTCTATCTTCACAGGTTGGGAGGCCGACCCGAGCTCAACCCCTATCCGCAGCGAATCTTCTCTCTCAACCTCTATCTTCACAGGTTGGGAGGCCGACCCGAGCTCAACCCCTATCCGCAGCGAGATTTGGCGGGAGGGACATTTCCGCGCGCCCTTTCCCACTCCCCCCACGCTCCGCCACCATTGCCCCGCCTCTGCACGCTCCGGTGCTTCCTCCCCGGCCGTCCCTCGCCGCCATGGACGACCCCATGCTGTCCCCCGTCACCGTCGAGGTCGCGCACGCTCCTTCCCCACGGGCAGATCTCGTCGTTGGCCATGTTGGCCCCGCCGCCGTCGCCCAAGTGTAAGTGCATCTAGTGCCACCCCTAGTTGGTTTTGGAGTATTGACGACAAACCTGGTTGAGGGGCTAATGTGTTTGTGAGAATTGCAGGATAACACAGGTAGTAGTCCCTCATTGATTCGGTTTACCTACCGGAGATGACCCCTAAAAATGTATGAAGACATTGACGACAATGGTGGTATGTGAAGATATTCACATTGAAGACTATGACAAGAGAAGACATTGCGTGAAGACTATGGAGCGCGAAGACTTAGTTGTTTCGTTGTTTCCTTTTCTTCTTTGTTGAGTCATAGGAACCACCGTACTGTTAAGTGGGGTCCCAGTGAACAAGGTCAGAGTGACTGAAGTGATGCTCAACCAAAATCCTATGTCTTCGAGCGAAGACAATGAAAGCAAATCTTACCCAGAGCTGGATGAGTCAGCTTTACTTGTAGCCCAAGTAAATTTGCCGCGTGTGTTTGAAATTTGACCGTTGGAACACGTGTCAGTTCCTTAGTGACACAGGGTCATTTCGGACAAATCAGGTCGGGTTGCCTAGTGGCTATAAATAGCCCACCCCCTACACCATAAATTGGCGGCTGCTCAGAGTTAGTGCACGGCTTTTGTCGTTTGAGAGCAACCCACCTCCGAAGCTTTTGAGAGAGAGAAATCCTTGCGAGGACAAAGCCCAAACACCCAGAGCCAAAGAGTGTTAGGCATCACTGAAGTCTTTCTGTCCGCGTGACCTGAAGACTTGTTACACTTGAGGACTGGGAATCCTCCAGCCGGTTAGGCGTCGTGTTCTGAGCATCCAAGAGTCATTGTGGATTGCCGGTGAACGAAGTCTGTGAAGGTTTGACAGTCTACCTTGAAGACTTACCAGAGTGATTGAGCGATGACTGGGTGTCCTTAGCTCAAGGGGAATAAGGTGAAGACGCGGTCTTCTGAGTTAGATCTCAGCCTCCCTAACCAGACGTACAGTTGTCGCAGCAACTGAAACTGGTCCAACAAATCTTGTATCCTCAACAAGTGACTGGTTCTATCCTCTCCCTCTCTTTACTTATAGTTTGTCTTCGTGAAGTCATTGCTTGTTTGCTTTACCTATTTGTCTTTGCCGTGTGACTTCTATCGTTCTTTGGCTTCATACCATCTTCCATCCTGATCCGTACTACCTAGCTACTATTAGTCTTCACACTTTCACTTCATTGAATACTTGACTATGGCTTGCCTAGTGTAGCCTACCTTCCGCTGCATATCAATAGGTTCATTTCTATTGTCTGTCTTCGAAACTCTAATGTTTTGAAGACTTCCATAAAAATCGCCTATTCACCCCCCTTTAGTCGATAACTAGCACTTTCAATTGGTATCAGAGCGAGGTACTCCCTTGTTCTGTGTGATTCAGTTTAACCACCTGGAGTTTTAGCTATGTCGACTGCAGGGATAATCAAAGTCTCCGCTGCTTGCCCTGTCTTCGATGGAACTGAATATCCCTACTAGAAGAATAAGATGCGGATGCATCTTGAAGCCATTGATGTCGATCTCTGGTATGTCGTCAAGAATGGCGTTCCCAAGACTGGTGAAGGTGTCACCTCCGCTGATGTCAAGAAATTCATTCAACTGGATTCTACTACCAAGAACATCATCTGTGGTCATCTGACCAAAGGACAGTACGGCCGTGTGAGTGCTCTGGAAACATCGAAGCTAGTCTGGGACTGGCTCTCCAAAGTCAACGAAGGCGTCTCAACCCAGAGAGATCAAAGGACCAGTGTTCTTCGCAACCTCTTCAACCGCTTCAAGAGAAACGACAATGAGAATGTCCAGCTCACGTTTGATCGCCTCACTGACATCACAAATGAGCTTCGTGCGCCCAGCTGAGATTACCAAGCATGAAATCGTCAAGAGACTACTGAGATCACTTGACAGCTTGTTTGACACCCTTGCCCTCATGATACAAGAACGCCCTGACTTCAAGACACTCGATCCGTCTGATATACTTGAGAGGCTCAACACACATGAGTTCCAGCTATCTGAGAAAAGAGATATCTATGGTCCCAACTACGGCCGAACTCGTGCTTTGAAGGCAAAAGCTGTTTCCTCATGTGAAGAAGAATCTGACCGCAGTTCTGATGATCCTGAAGATATTGGAAAGGAACTTGCCATGCTTGTGAAGAAGTTCCAGAAGTTCACTAACAAGAAGGGCTTCAGAAAGTCTTCACGATCCAGCTCAAGAAATGATGAAGCTTCCACTCATGACTACAAGAAGAGAACATGTCACAAGTGCAAGAAACCTGGACACTACATCTCTGAGTGTCCACAGTGGGACAATGAGAAGAAGAAGAAGAAGAAGAAGAAGAAGAAGAAGAAGAAGAAGAAGAAGAAGAAGAAGAAGAAGAAGAAGAAGAAGAAGAAGAAGAAGAAGAAGAAGAAGAAGAAGAAGAAGAAGAAGAAGAAGAAGAAGAAGAAGAAGAAGAAGAAGAAGAAGAAGAAGAAGAAGAAGAAGAAGAAGAAGAAGAAGAAGAAGAAGAAGAAGAAGAAGAAGAAGAAGAAGAAGAAGAAGAAGAAGAAGAAGAAGAAGAAGAAGAAGAAGAAGAAGAAGAAGAAGAAGAAGAAGAAGAAGAAGAAGAAGAAGAAGAAGAAGAAGAAGAAGAAGAAGAAGAAGAAGAAGAAGAAGAAGAAGAAGAAGAAGAAGAAGAAGAAGAAGAAGAAGAAGAAGAAGAAGAAGAAGAAGAAGAAGAAGAAGAGCAAGGAATATGATTCTGATGACAAGAAGAAGAAGAAATCCTCAAAGTCTTCTCCCAAGTCCTCATCCAAGTCTTCATCTCATAAGAAGAGCTCATCTGGAAAGGCTCGTGCTTTTGTCGGCAAGGAGATGGATTCAGAGGAGGAGTCTGCTTCTGAGGAGGCAAAGGTGGAGTCTGAGGAGGAGTCCGACCCTGGCGTTGCAAGTCTGGCTCTAGCTACAGCCTATGTTGCCAAGTCCATCTTCAACACTGAAGACAATGGCTTCGTCACCAACGCTGAAGCTAATGACAAGGACGACTCTGCTCCTACCTACTGCTTTATGGCACGTGGTGCCAAGGTAAAATCACGCGATGCTTACTTTCAAACATCAAGTGAAGATGACTCTGATTGTGAATCCGAACCCAACTACAAAACACTTGCTAAAATTGCAGCCGAACAACAGAAAGCTATGGAACATACTCAAAAACTGTTAGACAAAAGCGATGACTTGTTGGACGCTGAAATGACCCGTTCTCAGTCCTTAATTGAAGACATAAAAAATCTTCATATTAAGTACCAGGAACTTGAAAGTCGTCTTGAAACGCTCTCAACAACTCATGAAAAGCTCTCCTATGATTATCTTCAAAGGAAGTAAGAGCTTGATAAATTGAGAGCGACTCATGAAGATCTTCAAAAAGAGAATGAGTCACTTCGCGCTCAACAGATCAGTTCCGCTTAGGAAGAATTTGAACCACCATGTCTAAAATGCCTTGAGCGTGATAACGCTACTTCTGTTGCTGAATGTTCTACTGCTGCTACTATTGCAATATCTTCAACTGTTGATGTGGTAACTAACCCCTCTGCTGAGGATACCACTACTATTGCCGATGAAAATGCTAGGTTGAAGACATTGCTTGAAACAGGGATGTACAAAAGTCTCAAAGGGCATAAGACACTGTGCGATGTCCTCAAAAAGCAGATTCTGAACCGAAACCCTAGGAAAGAGGGTGTTGGGTTCGAGAGGAAAATGAATGTTGATGGCTCCTACTGGAAGCCTGAGCAGTACCCCAAAACCACATGGGTTGCTGCAAAGGGACCTTCAGTGGATCCATCCACCTTATCTGGCTTCACCTGTGCTGTCCCTGTTATCATTGATGAATCCTTTGATGCAAACTATAAACTGTTTAAGAATCAGAATGGTGAAGTGTTTGCCAGGTATATTGGTACTAACTGCAGGAATGGGCCACCTATGAAGAAGATCTGGGTTCCCAAAAGTTGTCTTGAGAATCTTCCTATGAATGTCATCATGACACCACCTGTGAAGAAGACAAATCCCAGACCAAAGGCTTCATATGGCTCAAAGGCTCCATACAGACAGAGGACTCACCTGAGTCACCCTAACACCAATGTTTTGCAGGGAAATCATGCTCAGACTTATGAATATGAGCGTGTTTCTTCAAACCGCTATGTTCATAAGACTAAGAACTTTTCTGCTTATTCATATGTGTATCATTCATCTCCTGCAAGGCTATTTGCTAGGGCTCCAATGCCAAAGTTCTGAGATGCTGCACTTAGACTCATTGCTTCTAAGTCACACCTGAAGATGTGGGTGGTTAAGAAGAATTAACTTTCTTTTGCAGGGAAAGGTCTCCAGCCGGAAATCAAAGGCATCTGATGCTATTGCTGGGGACCTAAAACATCTTGTAGGGCACAAGATCAAATGCCCAAATGGTCTCACTATGTATTTTGTTCCTGAATCGTTTGCCAATCATCCTATGAGTCCTAATCTTGATCTGAGCTTTTGATAATCCTCTTGCCCGTCAAATGTTTATGCTTCACAATACTCTTGGTGAAGCCTATCCCCCTAACTGTACTGTAGGGTATGACACCTCATGCTTCAGAATGGATTATGGACAGCGGATGCACTAATCATATGACTGGTGATCGAAGTCTTCTCATGGACTCAACCTTACGTCCATCTGACAAGAGTCACATCACATTTGCTGACACTGGTAAAAGCAAGGTATTGGGTCTAGGTAGAGCTGCAATCTCAAAGGATCAGAACATGGATAAAGTGATGCTTGTTGAATCCCTTGGTTTCAACTTAATGTCTGTCTCAATGCTTTGTGACTTGAACATGATTGTGATATTTGGAAAATATCGTTGCCTTGTACTTATGGAATCTAACAAGTCTCTAGTCTTTGAAGGGTACCAGAAAGATGATCTATACATGGTAGATTTGTCAGCAGGGCCACAACTTGCCGTATGCCTACTTGCAAAAGCTTCAGAGTGCTGGCTCTGGCATCGAAGGCTAGGGCATGCTGGCATGAGAAACTTACACACTCTCGCAAAGAAGAAGCATGTCATAGGCATCGAGGGCCTCAAGTTCAAGAAGGATCACTTGTGCGGTGCCTGCGAAGCTGGAAAGATGACTAGGGCCAAGCATCCCTAGAAGACAATCATGAAGACATCTCAACCCTTCGAGCTACTACACATGGACTTATTTGGCCCTACTCACTACTCAACTCTCACTACAACTTCTTGTCTCCATGGCTTCGTCATTGTTGACGATTATTCAAGATATACATGGGTTCACATAATTCTCTACAAGACTGAAGTGCAGGATGTCTTCAAACACTTCGCCAACCGTGCCATGAACAACTATGGCGTCAAGATCAAGCATATCAGGAGTGACAATGTGTGACGCCCCCGATTCAATCGTACACTAATCATGCACGCAAATGTGTACGATCAAGATCAGGGACTCATGGGAAGATATCACAACACAACTCTACAAATAAAATAAGTCATACAAGCATCATAATACAAGCCAGGGCCTCGAGGGCTCGAATACAAGTGCTCGATCATAGACGAGTCAGCGGAAGCAACAATATCTGAGTACAGACATAAGTTAAACAAGTTTGCCTTAAGAAGGCTAGCACAAACTGGGATACAATCGAAAGAGGCGCAGGCCTCCTGCCTGGGATCCTCATAACTACTCCTGGTCGTCGTCAGCGGGCTACACGTAGTAGTAGGCACCTCCAGTGTAGTAGGAGTCATCGTCGACGGTGGCGTCTAGATCCGGGGCTCCATCGTCTGGTCGCAGCAATCGGGTAGAGAGATGGGGAAAAGGGGAAACAAGGCAACCGTGAGTACTCATCCAAAGTACTCGCAAGCAAGGGGCTACACTACATATGCATGGATATATGTGTAAGGGGCCATATCAGTGGACTGAACTGCAGAATGCCAGAATAAGAGGGGGATAGCTAATCCTGTCGAAGACTACGCTTCTGGCAGCCTCCGTCTTGCAGCATATAGAAGAGAGTAGACTGAAGTCCTCCAAGTAGCATCGCATAGCATAATCCTACCCGGCGATCCCCTCCTCGATGCCCTGTTAGAGAGCGACCACCGGGTTGTATTTGGCACTTGGAAGGGTGTGTTTTATTAAGTATCCGGTTCTAGTTGTCATAAGGTCAAGGTACAACTCCGGGTCGTCCTTTTACCGAGGGACACAGCTATTCGAATAGATTAACTTCCTTGCAGGGGTGCACCACATAACCCAACACGCTTGATCCCATTTGGCCGGACACACTTTCCTGGGTCATGCCCGGCCTCGGAAGATCAACATGTCGCAGCCCTACCTAGGCACAACAGAGAGGTCAACACGCCGGTCTAAACCTAAGCGCGCAGGGGTCTGGGCCCATCGCCCTGAGCACACCTGCACGTTGCGTAGGCGGCCGGAAGCAGACCTAGCCTAGTGGCGTTCCAGTCCAATCCGGCGCGCGCCGCTCAGTCGCTGACGTCACGAAGGCTTCGGCTGATACCACGACGCCGAGTGCCCATATGTTTCCCACGTAGTTGGTTAGTGCGTATAGACCAAATGGCCAGACTCAGATCAAATACCCAGATCTCGTTAAGCGTGTTAAGTATCCGCGAACGCCGACAGGGCCAGGCCCACCTCTCACCCAGGTAGCCTTGACCTGCCCTGCCGCTCCGCCACAAAGATCCACACAGAGGGCCGTCGGGACAAAGGTACTTTCAGCCCCCAATCTGTGAATCACTCGCGGGTACTCCTCGAGCCAACCCAACTTTGGTCACCACATGTATCATGTTTAAAGTATAGTATATACCCGTGATCACCTCCCAAGTGATCACGGCCCGATAGTATAGCACAGCAGACGGACAAGAATGTAGGGCCACTGATGGTAAACTAGCATCCTAAACTAAGCAGGTAGGATTGCAGGTAAAGGTATCAACAGTAGTAACAAGGACAGGCTATGCATCAGGATAGGAATAACAAAAGCAGTAACATGCTATACTACTCTAACGCAAGCAGTATAGAGGAGAGTAGGCGATA
The DNA here is from genome assembly GCA_032464435.1 of Aegilops umbellulata. Classification (NCBI taxonomy): domain Eukaryota; kingdom Viridiplantae; phylum Streptophyta; class Magnoliopsida; order Poales; family Poaceae; genus Aegilops; species Aegilops umbellulata. The sequence continues at coordinate 459,041,079 of CP136057.1, read as the reverse complement.
TCTGGTGATCAAGGGGGGGCTTGCCTGGTTGCTCTGGCAAGAGAGAGGGGTCGTCAACTCCGTAGTCGTACTGGGTAGCAGCGGCGTCGGTCTCGATGTCTAGTGAGAGAAGAGGGGGAAGAAACAATAAATATTTAAGCAAGCAGATGCATAGTGATGCATGACGTGACAAGTATCGGTGCTAGAGGTGCCCTAACGCGGTATGAGGTGATATCGGTGAAGGGGAGAAACATCCGGGAAAGTATCCCCGGTGTTTCACATTTTCGGGCAGAGGAGCCAGGGGGGAAAAGTTGTGAGTTTGATATGTTAGGGGTGCGTGGCGTACGAACGGGTTGCGTATCCGAAATCGTCTCATCGTTCTGAGCAACTTTCATGTAGAAAGTATATTCATCTGAGCTACGGTTTAATTTATATTAATTTTTAAAGTTTTAAATCATTTTCTAATTTATTAATTATTAATTAAATTAACATTATCCAGAATAGTGTTTGCTGACGTCAGCACGACGTCAGCAGTTGACCTGGTCAACCTGACAGATGGGCCCCGTTTGTCATTGATAGTGTTCCACTAAACATGATTAATTAGCTTAACTAGGTTATTTGGTTAACTAAACAGAATTAATTTAGTTAATTATGATTTATTTTATTTCCTTTTCTTTTTAAATAAAACCTTCCAGGGTGGGCCCCCTTGTCATAGGCCCCTAGGCCTAACGAGCGCATGGGCGCACCAGCGCCCGATCCGGATGGAGCCCGAGTGGGCGCGGGCGCTGGAAGTGGCCGCCGGGTCGGCAGTGGCCCGTGGGGCTGGAGGCGGGGCAGCACGGTGGAGCAGTGCCGGCGAGGCCGCGCGGGGCAGTGAGCAGGGGCGGGCGAGGCGCTGGGCGCGGCCAGCGCACGGGCTGCACGCGGCCAGGGGCGGGATGGAGCGGGAGCAGATGGGCGAGGCGCGCGGTCCAGGCGCGACGCGGGGAAGGAGGCCGGGGGCGCAACACAGGGAGTCGGGCAGCGCACGGCGGAGGGAGGCCGCGATGGAGCGGGGGTGGCGCGGGGCGGCGCCTGAGCGAGCGCGTGCAGGTGGTCGTGGACGCGAGGTGTGGGAAGCGGTGGCGCGGTGACCGCGAGGTGACGGGTACGGCCGAACGACGCCGCGCGTGGGCAGGGCGTGGCCCAACCGCGGTGACTGCGGGGCCGGAGCGCGCGAGGCGTGGTCGCGGCCGGAGCGGAGCAATGGTGGGTGGGGCGGGAGCACGGCAGGCAAGCGCGGTGGCGCGGCAATGGTCGCGGGGCGAGGGAGAGAGGAGGACCGGGGTCCTCACCGAGGTTCGTAGGGACGGGGCAGCGGTGCGTGAGGAGGAGGACGGAGACGGCGCATCATGGAGGAGGCAGACCGTCGAGGAGGAGGAGGCAAGCCGGCGTGGTTGCGGTCCAGCGGGGTGGCTTCCGGCATCGGGAATCGGCGGCGGCGCAGTTCATTCCCCTTCCCGATCCAGATCTGGATCGGGGGAAGGAGGATAGAGCGACGTGGGGAGGGGAGTGGGAGCGGTCGTGGGTTAGGGTTTCGGGTGTGGGGGGATAGGGGAGTGAGGGGGCGGCCGGTTGGGCCTGGCCTGGCTAATAGCTGGGCCGGCTGGCCCAGTGGGGGGGGGTCTGCTTTTCCCCTTTTTTGTTAGTTTTGTTTTCTGTTTTGTATTTTCTTTTCTTTTCTTTATTTTCCTTTTCTGTTTTAATTCAATTTTAAATATTTATGCATTTTATAAAACTGTATCTTCTACACCATAATTATCTATGTAATATTTAGTACAAACCGAACATTTTTATTTTAATGTTTGAAAACTTTTATTCTTTTCCTGTAATTAAATTTTGAATTTGTTTTGGTTTTGAATTATGTAGGGTTTATCAACAGTAACCGAGGTGACGTGGCATCATTAGCGGGGGATCACTATAGCTTAATTATCCGGGCGTCACAATTCTCCTCCACTACAAGAAATCTCGTCCCGAGATTTAGGAGGCGTAAGGGGGGAAGAAGATTCTAGTTATGAAATTCTAGCGAGTGTTCTCGGTCTTAATTGCTCTTTCCGAAGTAGTTGATCCCTTTTTGGTGATGTCTTCATTTCTCTGCTCCAGGTCATCATGATGAAGTGGCCATCCTTCCTTCGGAGTCTTCATCATACTAACGAAAGATTAAGGGGGTATACCGGAAGAATGGACCTCTGCAGGGTAGACTATCTGGTAGACAACAACGAAGAAGGTGGCGGAAAGTAACTCTCGAATTGAAATTTAAGACAATATCGAGAGCAAAGCAAGAAGGTGCAAAATAGAAGTTTCAAGCGCATAGGCAATTGTTCGTTGCCTGAAGCGAAGTGTGGAAGGGGTTCAGAGCAATGGGAATAAGTATTGCACCTGATACCAGATTGATGATCTCATCGGAAGATGGCTCGTGAATTACACACGAGGCCACGCATGAGGAATAACTTTGGGAACAGGGGGTGTACAGGAGAGTCAGGTTTCGATCCTGAGGAACTGTGGGTTATGGGCCCACCATGTGGGTTAAAAATAGGAGCTGTGACATCTCGCACGGTCACAATAGCAAGGCATGTCAGAGGGTAGCCTATCAGTTATGTCGGCAACAATGTCGGTACCAAGGGCGAGGGACAAAGAGAACCATTTTCCCGCTCGTTGAACGAGGCAGACCAATAGGCAAAGTTCTCGTCCATCGGTGGTGACCGGAATGCTATCGACAATCTCAACAGGGTCTTACTGACACGGTTGTACACCAAGGTGTTTACATAAGCAGAAGAATATTACTGCCTAGATCCTATGGATCACAAGGAAGGTTAAACAAATCAATGGAAAGGAAAAATGTGATCATCAGATCAGACAGAACAATGGAAAGGAAAATGTGTTTGACACATATACCAGGGGTATACCCTTCCCAAGGACAAGCAGAGCAAGATATCCATGACGGGATAGAAAGTAGAAACCATTTAGGTAAGGGGAGACGAATTTGATGACAAAACCCATACAACGGTGTTTTGGATAATTGGTAAAGAAAACATAACAATTTGTTTCAAATGTTCTTATCAAAGACCGGAGTATCACAGACATGCTTCGAGATAGCATTGACATGGTCATCAAGCAAGGGTCAGATTTTTGGACACACAAAGGATTCATCAGGAACAACTTATAGAATAAGCCTCACAATTTCCTCATGGAAGAATGGTTAACCTTGCTAAGATGGGAACTATAACAATAGGTCCTCCGGTCAGGTGTGCTAGGCATGACATCACCTTACCGGGTCTAATAAAGACCAAATTTATAAATCTTGGAAATATGTCCCAACCATCATATCTGACTGAGATCCAGATCTGATTGGTGTCAGGATACCTCAGACTCAGGATGCCTGAGAAGAAAAAGGTGCAACACAAATTGTCGAGATGTCATTGTAAGATTCTCAGGAAATGAACTATGGAAGCAAGTTCCGAAACAAGAGTTCATAATTAAACCAAGGAGAGGATGAGGAAGTGGCTGACGGACTCAGCGATAATTCAACGAGGTATCCAAAAAGATGCATCTCCTCAATTATGTGGATAAGGAGATAACATTTGTTAGATCAAATGATATAATGAAGCATGTTTGAGGAAAACACACACAATTAAACATTGGTTTAGAGGTGCGCCCGAAATATGGGTTGGGCTGCACGACCAATGTCAGAATGGTGATTCAATAATCAATAGTCTAAGAATGAATGGCCGACCATTAACTTCAAAGCAATAGGGTTGCTAGAAAGGCAGAATCCAAATAGCACCGTTCACTTGTTGGTACCCTGGTTGGAATCAACGCGAGGACCAAGAAAGAATGGTGATGATGAGAGGTATCACTATACCAAGAATTCTTAAGAGGGGGAGTAATCCTCACAACATCCTTGATATTAAAAGATGGTAATACTCCAAGGTAAAGAAGAACAAATGCTGGATAGCAGGGATCTCAAGGTATAACACAAAACACGAACAAGTTTGTGTTGAACAGAAGTCAATAAAGTGGTCAAAGATAACACGAATCATCGGGGGCAAGGATAGTATTTCTCATCATGAACTCAATTGATATCCTGGAAGAGCTCATAAGGTTGATGATGATCACGACACATTTGTCGAGAGATTTTAGGAAGATGTAATCAATCAGCGACGACATCATGTCAAAGGAATGATGAAGCGAAAGGTTATTGGAACTATGGGTAGGACACAAACTTGAAATCAAGCTTGTTGTTCAAGGCGAACTGATATGACGAGGAAGATCGACGTAAGCTTAGCTCATCATCGAAAGTTGTGCTCCGGGATTAAGGACCAGGTAGCACAGTTAAAGTTTAGCATGATAATGGTATAGCCGAGCAGGCCAGGACTTACGTGATCGAGTTCAAATTCGTAAGTAATGAAGGTTACCAAGAGTTGTTTAATCACGGTGCGATCACGATTCAGTTACCGGAGTCTTTGAGTGTCTAATAACTCAGAGCCCGTGAAAAAAATGGAATCAGTGAGAATGTAGTACTCGATGAAGAACTCATAAGAAGTTATGCAGTTATGTGATAATCTCGAGATACCAGGGGGTAATACTCGACGGCAGATCAAAGTAGAGGTTGGACCGGAGTATTGCTCTACAGAAGACAAGTGCTTAAACTTGCACGAGAAATGGTATTTAAAGGAGAACATGGTCGGAACCACGCTTGCAAAGGCCAGATCCCAGATATAAGATGAACTTATACCCGGGGAATAATTAATTTAAGAGAAGCTTTCATGATAAGATCTACATCGTGTCCATGGGCATGAACACAAAGTTCAAGGTCGACTCCCACTTCTTCAATGCATAACCTTTCATTTTACTTCTCGCTTTTGATGAAGCTATAGTGTAGAAATTTTACCTGGCAAAACAACAGAAGAGTATGACTCGTGAAAACTTTCGAGTTCACACATATTAAGGAAGGCATAGGTTCAACCCGTCAGGGTATCGTGGAAACATATACCACAAGCTTCAATGGTAAATACCACAAGATCGAAATCAGAGCATGGTTGGTCAATCAGAGGATAGGATTTACCAATGGAGAAAGAACTTCCAAAGGAATTGAATATGAAGGACGCTATCGGATAAAATCCAACAAAGGATCTGCCGGTCCATAACAGAGCTGATGTGAGCATCGACACACAACCAGAGGAAGTAACAATGCAAAGGCATTGGATTATGGAAACAACTAACTAACCCAGAGCTCAAATGCAAAGGAATTTATGATTTTCAAATCAAGGGATCAGAAGCAATGTTCTGATTAGGGATGGATAAGTTGGATAGACCAGAGGCACAATTGACGACAAATAGTTTGGTCGAGAACCAGCTCATGTTCAAAAATGATGTCTGAGCCGGAAAGAAAATTTAGAAGGGTTGATAGATGATTGTGTGCATACGCACACATGTTGAATCAATAGGATCAAAATGACGGTGTCAAAAGTTACTAGCGAATATTGCCAGATATATGGGAAGCATCCATAATGCAAGTAGACAAGTATTTGCAAAGCAATAAAGCTGCTAAGGATTTTCGGAGGATTGAATAGTATTTCAAAGACTTTTGTGAAACACCTGAACAACTGGGGATGAGCGGATACTCGGAAAGTGCCAGAAATTATTCTTAGGGGTATTCAGGTGGCAAAGAACTGCAAGGCAGTAGGCACAAAATATTCTCGGGGTATCTTGTAATAACAAGATCGACTGGAAATAAAAGTAAGCACGACAGGTGTAAGTATTATTCATAGGGATATTTTGGTGGAAGGGAATTGCAAAAGCAACGGGCACAAGGTCTCGAGAGAATATCGGAGAGTATCATCGAAATCTTCTGGTGCAGCCGGCGATCATCTGGACTGAAGGGGCTCTCCGGGAGAAAGTATTTTCGAGAACCTAAAGTTAGTTTTGTTTTTAGCAAAATCATTTAACCCGAATAGAAGAGAGCTCAGAGTCCCAGAGTATAGACGAGGAGTAAAAGATCCTAATACCGCCCAAATGGCAACGTGGGCCCATGGGCCGCACAACCATGTTAGTAAAAGTTTTGCAATGTCTAGACTCGACTTCGGCCAAGGAGTTAGAATGGGGGATTCCTACAGGCAGTCAGCTCTAATACCAACTTGTGACGCCCCCGATTCAATCGTACACTAATCATGCACGCAAATGTGTACGATCAAGATCAGGGACTCATGGGAAGATATCACAACACAACTCTACAAATAAAATAAGTCATACAAGCATCATAATACAAGCCAGGGGCCTCGAGGGCTCGAATACAAGTGCTCGATCGTAGACGAGTCAGCGGAAGCAACAATATCTGAGTACAGACATTAGTTAAACAAGTTTGCCTTAAGAAGGCTAGCACAAACTGGGATACAATCGAAAGAGGCGCAGGCCTCCTGCCTGGGATCCTCATAACTACTCCTGGTCATCGTCAGTGGGCTACACGTAGTAGTAGGCACCTCCAGTGTAGTAGGAGTCATCGTCGACGGTGGCGTCTAGATCCGGGGCTCCATCGTCTGGTCGCAGCAATCGGGTAGAGAGATGGGGAAAAGGGGAAACAAGGCAACCGTGAGTACTCATCCAAAGTACTCGCAAGCAAGGGGCTACACTACATATGCATGGATATATGTGTAAGGGGCCATACCAGTGGACTGAACTGCAGAATGCTAGAATAAGATGGGGATAGCTAATCCTGCCGAAGACTACGCTTCTGGCAGCCTCCGTCTTGCAGCATATAGAAGAGAGTAGACTGAAGTCCTCCAAGTAGCATCGCATAGCATAATCCTACCCGGCGATCCCCTCCTCGATGCCCTGTTAGAGAGCGACCACCGGGTTGTATTTGCCACTTGGAAGGGTGTGTTTTATTAAGTATCCGGTTCTAGTTGTCATAAGGTCAAGGTACAACTCCGGGTCGTCCTTTTACCGAGGGACACGGCTATTCGAATAGATTAACTTCCCTGCAGGGGTGCACCACATAACCCAACACGCTTGATCCTATTTGGCCGGACACACTTTACTGGGTCATGCCCGGCCTCGGAAGATCAACACGTCGCAGCCCTACCTAGGCACAACAGAGAGGTCAGCACGCCGGTCTAAACCTAAGCGCGCAGGGTTCTGGGCCCATCGCCCTGAGCACACCTGCACGTTGCGTGGGCGGCCGGAAGCAGACCTAGCCTAGTGGCGTTCCAGTCCAATCCGGCGCGCGCCGCTCAGTTGCTGACGTCACGAAGGCTTCAGCTGATACCACGACGCCGAGTGCCCATATCTTTCCCACGTAGTTGGTTAGTGCGTATAGACCAAATGGCCAGACTCAGATCAAATACCCAGATCTCGTTAAGCGTGTTAAGTATCCGCGAACGCCGACAGGGCCAGGCCCACCTCTCACCCAGGTAGCCTTGACCTGCCCTGCCGCTCCGCCACAAAGATCGACACAGAGGGCCGTCGGGACAAAGGTCCTTTCAGCCCCCAATCCGTGAATCACTCGCGGGTACTCCTCGAGCCAACCCGACTTTGGTCACCACATGTATCATGTTTAATGTATAGTATATACCCGTGATCACCTCCCAAGTGATCACGGCCCGATAATATAGCACATCAGACGGACAAGAATGTAGGGCCACTGATGGTAAACTAGCATCCTAAACTAAGCAGGTAGGATTGCAGGTAAAGGTATCAACAGTAGTAACAAGGACATGCTATGCATCAGGATAGGAATAACGAAAGCAGTAACATGCTATACTACTCTAATGCAAGCAGTATAGAGAAGAGTAGGCGATATCTGGTGATCAAGGGGGGGGGGCTTGCCTGGTTGCTCTAGCAAGAGAGAGGGGTCGTCAACTCCGTAGTCGTACTGGGTAGCAGCGGCGTCGGTCTCGGTGTCTAGCGAGAGAAGAGGGGGAAGAAACAACAAATATTTAAGCAAGCAGATGCATAGTGATGCATGACGTGACAAGTATCGGTGCTAGAGGTGCCCTAATGTGGTATGAGGTGATACCGGTGAAGGGGAGAAACATCCGGGTAAGTATCCCCAGTGTCGCAGGTTTGTCACGACAGATGTCCTAGCGAAAGGACTTAGTCGTGGAGCCATCGCAACGGGTTAACTCGAAGGGATTAAAGTGGACAAGGGACACATGGAGTTTATACTAGTTCGGCCCCTTCGATGAAGGTAAAATCCTACGTCTAGTTTGTGATGGGATTGATGGGGTTTCGATGACTAGGGAGCAAACAAGCTTCGCCTAGACCTCGAGTTATCGTTGTCTGTCCTTGAACCGCTATCGGGTTGTCCCCTTATATACACGGGTGACACCTGTCGGTTCATAGAGTCCCAATCTCCGGTTTATATTCGTATCCGGGTTGGTCTCTCCCTATTCCTAACTTATGATACAAGTTTATATACACGCCGGTTTACGGCTACAGATACTGAACCGACTATAGCCTTGGGCCTTTACCTAGCCTCTGGGCTTTAGCACCTTTGGACTACTGATGAAGTCAACCCGGCCCAGTTAGGCCGGTTTACGCCCAGTAGTAATATCCCCAACATTAGGCCCCAGATTGATTTGAACGGGTTCATGTCAATCCTTAGTAAAAATCTTTGTCTTCATCATCTTCCTGTATCTGTTGAACCGTCGTGTCGTCATCTTCTTTGGTTGCTGTAAATCGGCATGACATCATCATGAAGCTAGCTTTTATGATGCCTTCTTTGTTTAACAGATCCGCAATAATCGAGGCGACAACTCCGAAATTTGCGGCTCCTGGATTCGCGTGCCTGACACCTGTCCTTTGCCTCATAAATAGGGCCGAAGGGTCATTTCCTTTTCTCCCCTTCATCCCCTTTCTCTTCGTCTTCTTCGCGCTGCCAGCCTCGGAGCTCCGCCGCCGCTGCTGACCTCTGCATCATCTTGGGCCACTGCATCGACCTGACCGTACCAGAAAACCGCGGCGTCCTTCCGCGTCTCTTCCAGCTCCGGTAAGATCTCTGTTTTTGTCAACCTGGATCCATACTAGGGTTTCCTGTTCTTGCCGTGTTCTTGCTCACTGTTCATATTCCTGCTCATACTTCTAGATAGATCCAAGAAAAACCCTACTGTGATTACCAATGGGCCTTTAGCATTCGTCTTGTAGATTCATGCTTAAGTTCATAGATCCCAATATCCTTTCTGCTCTTTGAATCAATATTGTTCCGCCTTAAGCTTTTAAATATTTTCCTTTTCCTGAACTGGCTTTAGATCCATCGTTGTAGAGAAGTCTTGTGAAATCTGTTTTTGTATCTGTACACCCTCAATTGCTTTCAATGTTCAGATCCGGCGGTTTAACTTTGGCGTAGAGAATGTAAAGGATCAGTATATATCATTAGTCCCCTTGTTTGAACCACCAGACGTTGCCACCTTGCATAACTCTGGTTTAGATAGGACTGCCTTTGGTTTAAATAGATATGCATCCGGTTTAATCAAACATATACTTGAACCGGAACCACTTGTCTTGTAGATTTTCTCATGGCCAAGCAAATATATGAGTGCAACTGGGTTCCTTCCCGTGTTACGGAAACACAGCTGAACAACTTAGTTCTCACCGGCGCTTTAAGCAGTAAAAACACCATCCACTGGCAAGTCCCAGACACAGAATGTCCTCCCACCCCTGAAGAGGGAGAGGTTGTTGTTTTTGCGGATCACCTAGCCCAGGGCTTTAGTCCGCCCGGTTCAAAGTTTTATCGAGATGTCTTAGCCAATTTCCAACTGCGCCCACAAGATATCGGTCCCAACTCTGTTACTAATATATGCCACTTCCAAGTGCTTTGCGAAGTGTACTTCCAAGAGGAACCCACAGTGGAATTGTTCCGAGACTTCTTTCATTTGAACCGTTGCACAGAGTTTACTGATGGCCCTAATATGGAACTGGGTGGTATGGCGATTCAGAAAAGGAAAGAAGTCACTTATCCTCATGCGAAACTACACAGTCATCCCCAGGAGTGGAATAATTCCTGGTTCTATTGCAAAGACACCTCCCCTGCCGAAGAGAACCCATTGCCTGGTCTCCGTCCGGAACGGCTTAGCAACACTCACCCCTTTCCTCAGAGGTTAACTGGCAAAGAGAGGAGTAAGTACGCTCCCCAATTGTCCAAGCTCAGAGCTTTCCTAGCCAACGGTTTAACTGGAGTTGATCTTGCCCGTTGTTGGATATCCTGGAGTATACTGCCCCTCAGCCGACGCTCCGGCTTGATGTGTGAATATACGGGCAGTGTTGACGATCCGCTGCGGCATGTAGACATCCAGCTTACTGATGAAGAAGTCACAGAAGCTGTAAAGAAAATTTTGAACGAACTGGAGCACGTCTGCGCTCGTACCGGCCTTCTTCCTTTTTGCGCCACCAACAAACTGCCAGCCGTAAGTCTGCATTTTTCCTTTGTACTAGCTTTGATGCTATTGTACTTGTCTATTACTGATGCCGACATCTGTTTGATGCAGGGTAATGATCCGTTTTGGAGCAAGAAAATCACACAAGAGAAAACCGATAAACCGGACAGACCAATCCGGCCTAAGACCAAGGTCATTAAGAAATCTGCTCATAAAAGGAGAACCACAGCTTCCTCTGATCCGCCCGCTGATGACGATGTGGGTAATCCGGACCTTGAGGTAGAACTTGATTCCCTCTGTTTACTTTTTATACACCTTATTGATGATGATATTTGTCAGGATGATGCCGAAGCTAGCCATGCTGACGATGTAGAGGTAATTGTTCTTTCCTCTGACTCAAGCCTTCCGCCTTCACATAAAATTCGTCAGGCAAACCGCAAAGTTAAATTTTCTCATCCTCTTGCTTATTTGGATCCCAACTTTCTTATGAAGACCCACCAGCATGAGGTGCGCCGCACAACTCGACACAGCGGCCAGGTAGTTAGCTCCGCCGGTTTACCGAACAATCCGGTTCGGAGACGTCGTTCAGAGGTCTCTAATTTGCTTGTCAAATTTTGTCCTAAAGCGGGCTGTTTTCGTCAACCGCTTAATCCGTCTGACTCTGATTATCAGGTCACCTCGCACTCATCTTCTGGCGAGTCAACTGGCACCCAGCTGCCTCCACTTAAAACCGTGCTTGGGTAAGCTTGCACTTATCGTAACGTTGTTGATTTTTGTAGCTTTCAATATGTACTGTCTTTGATTTTGCTGCTTCTTTTTAGGGCCAAACCGAGGCCAAGTAAGAAAGCTCGCCTGGATAAGGCAGCTGAGGAAGACGCTGCTCCTGAACCGGATGCTACCCCAAACATTGAAGCGGCCATCCATGAAGATGTGGTTAATGACCCACTAGTACGGGATGAAGTTGTTACTGCTGAAGAAGGTTTTGTTAACACCTCTGGTCCTGCTGACCAGCCAGCCAGTCCCATCCGGATTGAGAAAACCACCAGTCCCTCCAAACCTGCCGATAAACCGACTGTGCCAGTTCAAACCGGCGAGTCTAAGGATGATGAAGTCATAATCACTGGCATTGGTCGTTCTGAACCGGGGAATCCCGTCGTTTTAGCCAAGCATACTGCCAAAGAAGAATTTTCTGCCATGAGCAAAGGCAAATGGGATGTTGATCTGGCAACATACACTGCTCTCAGCGCCCAAGATGTTCATTCTGGTTATTTAAACCGGCTATATACTAGCCGTGATTATGAAGCCAATCTGGTAAAGATGATGAAGGAAAAAATTTGAGGTAATCTCCATGTACTTATTCTTGTTTATCACCACTGTAGCCCCCAAGGGCCGGTCCAACTTTAGTATAATTGAATCGGGTCTTGTCATAAAACTCAATACTTCAAAGTTCGCTGATGTAGCCCCCAAGGGTCGGTTCAACTTAATATAGTTATAACCGAGACTTTAATCTTCAAACAGTAGCATCCGAAATATCGTCAGAGCAAATGGCCATTAGCCCCAAGTGCCAAGTTGAATACTTGTTTTGAGCTTGGGACTTTGATAATTAATTGATAGCTGTAAATCAAATAGGCATTAGCCCCCAAGTACAAAGCGCATAACTTGTTATGTGGTTGGTACTTCATTGGTTAAACCGTATAACTGTCGGATTGCAGGCTGAACTGAAGGTCAAAGAGAACCAAGCCGCCGACCTTCAAGAGAACTTAAAGTCCCAGCAAGATGAAACCTCCAAGGCCAAGGAGGAGTTAACCAGCGCTTTAGGCACCATGGAGCAGCTGAAGGAGGGCTTCAAGAAGGAACGGGCTGACTCGGCCACAGAAAAGGCTGCTTTAACCAAGAAGATTGAAGATGCGGAGGCTGCCCTTAAACCGGTAATTGATGAATTAACCAGCGTAAAGCGACAAGTGCACGCAATGACTATCGCCATCTTTGGTAAGCTTCTTGTGACTTGTATAATAATCGTGATCCTCTTATAAACAGCCCGGTTTGTAAACTGCTGATCATGTTACAGGCACTCGCATTAACCACTTGGGGTCGGATGTGCGGATGAAACTGAAGGCCGCCTACACCTTAATCGAGCAGCTGTACACTGGAGCGCAGCGGATTATCTCAACCGCGTCACACAATAATCCAGCACCCACTTTGATCCAAGATACACTGAAGAGACTGTCAATGCTCCCTGCTCGGATTGATGAGCTAAAAAAGTCTGCTGCTCGAATCGGAGCCATCAATGCCTTAATCCGGTCCAAAGCATGGGTGCCCGATTTTGATCCTGTTGAAGTGGCTCAAGGCTATCCCAGCTTGAAGGAGGATGGCCTAGAATTCAGCAAAGAGGATTTAAGAGAGATAAACCGGGCGGTGCGCCCTCTGGCCTGCCAATTGGTAGAGGAAGCAAATTTGTCGCATTATCAAGCTCAGTATAATGACCAGAACAAAAGAGTGGCTGCACCAACCCCTGAAGCGGAAAACCTGATTCCTCCAATCCGTAAGCATACTTACGCCCCTGACATTAAACCGTCTTCACTGATCCATGAAGAGGCTGTCTTTCAAGCATTAATGGGAATCGACTGGACCACTGTTGACTTCCAGCCGCTGGGTAGAGACGAGGAAGCTGAAGCGGCGCAGGATGATCCAGAACAATCAAACCGGGGTGGCCAGCAGGCGTGAACCGAAGGCAGCTTTAACTAGCTTCCTTGTTATATCTTGTCAAGAAAACAATGATCTCATTTGGGCACCAAGCTGCCTTGTAATAGGATAGACAATACTTTTTGCTTCTTGAGATGCCTTTGTGCATCTGTGCTGATACCTTTATTTGGAAGGTCAATATTGCCAACTTATATCTCCTGCCATTTATTGGGCACGAAGTAGGCGTGTAGCCAATCTTGAAACGGGGGTTTGATAACCCTAAACCGTCATGGGAGAAAACATCTCCTGTATATATAACGCCGGCTTACTGTGTAAACCGTGCTTTGATCATAATAGCCTTTTGTTACTCCAAAAAAGGATGTGAACAGAAAAAATCAAACCGGGACAAATAATATTCAGTTTAAAAATGGACCGTGTTCCGCCAATTTGGCTGTTTGAACCGGTACAAAAGCACTGTCGGTTAAAAAAACGCAACTAAGATAAAATAGCAACTTGTAACGCCCCAGATGTAACTTGCCATATTTGTAATCCAACTCTTGCCATTTCCGGCTATGTGCTATGATATTCCCTCCGTGTTTGGGTTCTCTCCGTTTTGCATTTTGGTCATGTCATGCATTTCTTATCATGTCATCATGTGCATCGCATTCGCATACGTGTTCGTCTCATAAATCCGAGCATTTTCCCCGTTGTCCGTTTTGCAATCCGGCGCTCCTATCTTCCCCGGTGTCCCCTTTTACAGTTCTTCGTGAGCGGGTATTAAACATTTTCGGATTGGACCGAGGTTTGACCTGTGGCCTCGGTATAGCACCGGTAGACCGCCTGTCAAGTTTCGGGTCAATCGGAGTTCGTTTGGTACTCCAACGGTTAACCGGGTAACCGTGAAGGCCTCGTTTGGTGCGGCCCAACATCCCTCTCTAAGTGGCCCAAAACCCACCTTAGTCTGTTCCATCGTCTCGGTCGTTAGATCGTGATCGTGTGGGCGAAAACCGCACTCCATTTGGAGCTTCCTAGCTCCTTCTACCTATAAATATGTGCTCCCCTCCTCATTTTTCGGGCAAACCCTAGTCCATTTCGTCCCCGCCGCCACCTCGCTCCGGCGAATCAGGAGCCGCCACGTCGCCAACCCCGCCGCCTCAGCCAACCACGCGCCGCCACGTCAGCGCCTCCCGCGCCCACTTCGTCGCCGGCGCCCCGGGGCCCAGATCCGGCCCGCCCCGGGCTGAACCGGGCCCGATCCACCGCCGCCGCGGCCCGCGCGCGCCCGTGGAGCGCCGCCCGCGCCCTGTCTCCGGCTCGCCGCCGGCGAGCTTCCTCTCCGCCGCCGCCGCCCGCCGTCCTCACGGTCCGCCGTCGCCCGCGCCTCCCCTGCCCGGCCATCCGCGCCCGCCGTCTTCCCGTCCGCCGCCTGGGTTCGCGCCCCGCGCCCGCGCCTGCGCCCCGCGGTCGCCGCCTCCGCCGCCGCCGGCGACCGTGTCCGCCACCGGCCGCCGCCGCCTCCCGCGGTCGCCCCGCGCGGATCCCGCGCCAACGCGCCCGGCTCCTCCTCCTCCGACCTCCCCGGCCCCGGATCCGTCCTCTCCGGTCGTCCCCGAGCTTCTCCGGCTTCGTCCTCTTCAACTCCGGCGAGATCCCGGCGAACTCCGGCCGCGCATCGTAATCCGTGCAGATCCAGGGTTGACCTCGTTTTTTCTTCTAAGTCATTTACTTTTGCATCATCAGCTCCTGTTCATCATGCCATAACTTTGCATCCGTAGCTCCGTTTCGCGCGTATAATATGTCGAGTTGTTCGTCTCGAAGAGTACATCATTTTGTTCCATTGCATCATTTTCATTTGAGGTCATCTGGGTGCCCTAAATGCTGTTAGAAGAGGGCTATTTGATGTTAGTTGCTGAATCTTATCTGAACATGCACTTTTGTCATTTTTGCCATGATTGATGTGTACCTCCTATGAAGTTGAGTCCTACATGAGTTTTGTATTATGCCATGTTACCTATCCATAGGATTTTGCCATGTATTTTTATGATCTATGTGATGACTAGCACAAGCAAGCAAACTAGGTGTCTTGATGTTGCTGATTTCAGAGACTTAGTGATTTCACTAAGTCCCTGACTGCTGTTATTTTTATGCCATGTATTCATGTTGTTTCTGAGGGATCCATGCATAATTTGAGCATGATCAGTAAGGGAGTTTTGAACTTGAGTATCTGCTCTCTCCATCCATGCCTTTATTTGCAATTATGGAGTGCCATAGATTGAGTCAGTCGAGCTCTACTTTTGCTTCAAAATGTTGCTGGCAGATTGTTTACGTGTTATTCAATTTTGCCAAGCTTGGTGTAGTTGGTCCTTACATGATATGATGTTATTATTGCCATGTCTAGTTACTACGCCATGTCTTCTTGATGTATGTATGCTTAGTTTATCATGAAATGCTCTGTAGTGAGTGCATCGAGCTCACGAACATGCCTAGTCGTTAACAGTTTTCTGTCATGTCCAGTTTTCTGCTAAGTCTGAAACCTGTAACGAAACTTGCTTAATTGTCATGGGTGTAATCTTATTCTCTGATCCTTTTTGGCTTATGGTCAGTAAAGGACTTTTGTCAAGTGCTATGAGAAAGTTCATGCCATGCCTTTCTTTGCTATGTTCTGAACCTGTAGCATGTTGTTTCATTGCTCTGAACATGTCATCCTGATGTCAGTTTCTGCTTGTTGATATTTTCACTAAGTCTGAGAACCTGTTATCGCTTGCACTTTTGCCATGCTTGTTTGAACCTGTTATGATGTGATTTAGCCGTAGCTCAGTGTTCATCTTTTGTCGTGCATCTTGAGTAGAATACTGTCATATGCCTTGTTGCCATGTTTGGGTGCAGTAGCTTAATTATTTATTGCTTGCTAAGTAGCATCATGCTGTTTATGGCAGTTTCGTGTCATTCTTGTATTGCTTGCCATTTGCAAACCGTGCATCCGATTCCGGTGATCTTTATATCGATTTCAACCGAAATCACCTCATCTATCCAGTGGCCTGCTTGGTTTGCCAAGATTATGCCCTGTTCTTCCTTGTCCTTCCGGAGCATGCATACGCACTGCATATCACCTCTCGCATATCATGCCATGTTTTGCATCATGTTGATTGCGCATTGCATCGTGGTTGATATTGGTTCCTTTGCTTGTTCTCTTGTCTTGGGTAGAGCCGGGAGACGAGTACGTGAACGAGGATTCCGTTGAGAACGCTTACGAGGACCAAGCTTTCGACAACTCTGAGAACCTTGCAGGCAAGATGACCATACCCTCGAAATCACTTCTATCTTTGCTTGCTAGATTGCTCGCTCTTTTGCTATGCCTATGCTGCGATACCTACCACTTGCTATATCATGCCTGCTAAATTGCCATGTCAGCCCCTAACCATCCTTGTCCTAGCAAACCGTTGTTTGGCTATGTTACTGCTTTGCTCAGCCCCTCTTATAGCGTTGTTAGTTGCAGGTGAAGATGAAGTTTGTTCCTTGTTGGAACATGGACTTGTTGTTCCTTGTTGGAACATGTTTACTTGTTGGGGTATCACAATACCTCTTATTTAATTAATGCATCTATATACTTGGTAAAGGGTGGAAGGCTCGGCCTTATGCCTGGTGTTTTGTTCCACTCTTGCCACCCTAGTTTCCGTCGTACCGGTGTTATGTTCCCGGAGTTTGCGTTCCTTACACGGTTGGGTGATTTATGGGACCCCCTTGACAGTTCGCTTTGAATGAGACTTTTCCAGCAAGGCCCAACATTGGTTTTACCATTTGCCACCACCTACCTTTTTCCCCCGGGTTTTCGCGAGCCCGAGGGTCATCTTTACTTTAGCCCCCCCGGGCCAGTGCTTCTCTAAGTGCTGGTTCGAACCGAGCAGCCTGCGGGGCCACCTCGTGGCAACTCGAGGGCTGGTTTTACTCGTAGCTTGACTTATCCGGATGTGCCCTGAGACCGAGATATGTGCAGCTCCTATCAGGATTTGTCGGCACAATCGGGCGGCTTTGCTGGACTTGTTTTGTTGTTGCCGAAATGTCTTGTAGTCCGGGATTCCGAGATTGATCGGGTCTTCCCGGTAGAAGGAATATCCTTCGTTGACCGTGAGAGCTTATCATGGGCTAAGTTGGGACACCCCTGCAGGGTATTATCTTTCGAAAGCCGTGCCCGCGGTTATGAGGCAGATGGGAATTTGTTGATGTCCGGTTGTAGAAAACCCGAAGTTGACCTTAACTAAAACACATCAACCGCGTGTGTAACCGTGATGGTCTTTTCTCGGCGGGGTCCGGGAAGTGAACACGGTTGTTGGAGTTATGTCTGACGTAGGTTGTTTCAGGATCACTTCTTGATCACTTCTAGCTTCACGACCGTGCTTTGCCTTCTCTTCTCGCTCTCTTTTGCGCTATAGCCACCACATGCTAGTCGCTTGCTGCAGCTCCACCTCATAAACCCCTTTCCCACCTTTAAGCTTAAATAGTCTTGATCTCGCGGGTGTGAGATTGCTGAGTCCCCGTGACTCACAGATATTATCACCTCAGTTGCAGGTACCAACGATGTCGGTGCAGATGAAGCGACCGAGCTCACTTGGGAGTTCGACGAGGAACGTGGCCGTTACTATGTTTCTTTTCCAGATGATCAATAGTGGAGCCCAGTTGGGTGATCCGGGGATCTGTTTAGCATTTGGGGTAGTCTTCTTTCATTTTGGTGCCGTAGTCGGACCTTGAGTGTAATCTATTTGATGGATGTTATTTATGTACTTGTGTGAAGTGGCGATTGTAAGCCAACTATGTATCTTTCCCCTTTATTTATTACATGGATTGTGTGAAGATTACCTCACTTGCGACATTGCTTTCAATGCGGTTATGCCTCTAAGTCGTGCCTCGACACGTGGGAGATATAGCCGCATCGAGGGCGTTACACAACTCCTTAAGAAAGGCTATTTAAAGCAAAAGCAATGATAAAACTTTTTGCAAAAAAAGAGGCTTTACTGAGCCGATCAGATGGTGTTACCATGGTCAGACGCAACCAAGCTCCCCAAAGGTGTAGCTATGGTGCCAGTCGGCCAGGTCCCCAAATGACTCGTGGCATTACGCCGGCCAAGTGGCATGGCAATGGTTCGGGTTCGACCAAGCCCCCAAGTGACTCTAAGGCCTGTAGGCCGACCAAGAGGCGTGGCCGGTTCAAACTTGACCGTGTCCCCAAGTGATCTGGTGGCTTTCACCGATTAAGAGGTGTTGCATCGGTTCGGACACGACCGAGCCCCCAAGTGATCTGGTGGCTTTCGCCTATCAAAAGGTGTTGCGTCGGTTCAGACATGACCGAGCCCCCAAGTGATATTGATAATTTTTGCAAGGGGTAAACCGGAGGTCGTGTTAAAACAGAACAACTCCATGTAACCACACATGATAGAAATGAACAGATACCCCGCTTTAGTTGAGGATCCGGTTTATTATATTGATAATATATACATTGTCATAATATGTACATAAGCAGAGCCAATGGCTCAGCTGTAGTAAGGCCGAAGATGAGCTATGTTCCACGGCCTGCTGGTCTCCTCCTCTGACTTACATGAGTCCTTATGCTCTCGAATATGAATCAGATAGTATGACCCGTTGTGCAGATTTTTGCTGACCATGAACGGTCCTTCCCAAGGTGGAGATAACTTATGCATATCGGTTTGATCTTGAATGAGTCGAAGCACCAAATCTCCTTCTTGAAAGGTTCTGGTTCTGACCCGACGACTGTGATAGCGATGAAGATCTTGTTGGTAAATCACCGAGCGGGCAGCTACTGTGTCTCGCTCTTCATCCAACCGGTCCAAAGCGTCTTGTCGGGCCATCTCGTTGTCCGCTTCAACATAAGCCGCAACCCGAGGTGAATCGTGACGGATATCACTAGGGAGAACCGCCTCTGCTCCATAAATCATGAAGAACGGTGTGTATCCTGTCGATCTGTTGGGTGTAGTATTAATACTCCATAACACGGATGGTAACTCTTCAACCCAACAACCCGGCGTTCTCTGCAAAGGGACCATAAGCCGGGGCTTGATGCCTCTCAAGATCTCCTGATTAGCTCTTTCTGCTTGACCATTGGACTGCGGGTGCGCTACTGAAGACACGTCAAGGCGGATGTGCTCTCGATCGCAGAACTCTCTCATGGCACCCTTGGACAAATTGGTACCATTGTCTGTGATGATACTGTGTGGAAAGCCAAACCAGAAAATCACCTTTTTGATGAACTGAACCGCGGTGGCTGCATCACACTTACTAACAGGCTCTGCTTCCACCCACTTTGTAAATTTATCAACCGCCACCAGGAGGTGGGTCTTCTTGTCTTTGGACCTTTTGAAAGGCCCAACCATATCCAGCCCCCAGGTTGCAAACGGCCAAGTAATTGGAATCATTCTCAATTCTTGAGCCGGAACATGAGCGCGTCTTGAGAATTTTTGGCAACCATCACATCGCCTGACCAGATCCTCCGCATCAGCATGGGCAGTCAGCCAATAGAAATCGTGGCAAAACGCCTTAGCCACCAAAGACTTTGAACCAGCGTGGTGACCACAATCCCCTTCATGGATCTCACGCAAAATTTCACAGCCTTCCTCAGGAGACACACAGCGTTGAAATGCTCCTGATACACTGCAATGATGCAACTCGCCATTGATGATTGTCATGGACTTGGACCGCCGTATTATTTGTATGGCCAGAGTCTCATCCTCTGGTAACTCGCCCCGGTTCATGTACGCCAGGTAGGGAAGTGTCCAATCCGGAATGACATGGAGTGCCGCCACCAACTGAGCCTCCGGATCAGGAACAGCCAAATCTGCTTCTCCAGGTAGCTGAGCCGATGGGTTGTGTAGTATGTCGAGAAAGACATTGGGCGGGACCGGTTTACGCTGTGAGCCTAGACGGCTCAAAGCGTCCGCTGCTTCATTCTTCCGACGGTCCACGTGGTCCACCTGCTAACCCTTGAAATGACCAGCAACAGTATCAACCTCACGACGATATGCAGCCATGAGTGGGTCTTTAGAATCCCAAGTACCAGACACCTGTTGAGCTACCAGGTCCGAGTCACCGAAGCACTTAACCCGGCTTAAGTTCATCTCTGTAGCCATCCGGAGACCATGGAGCAAGGCTTCGTACTCAGCTGCATTGTTAGTACAAGGGAACATTAAGCGGAGAACATAACAAAACTTGTCACCTCGTGGGGAAGTTAATACGACTCCAGCCCCCGAGCCCTCCAATTGCCGTGATCCGTCGAAATGGATGGTCCAATATGTGTGATCCGGCTTTTCTTCAGGGGCCTGCAGCTCTGTCCAGTCATTGATGAAATCGACAAGTGCTTGGGACTTCACCGCCGTCCGAGGCACGTATTTCAAACCGTGTGGCCCAAGCTCTATAGCCCACTTGGCAATCCGACCTGTTGCTTCCCGGTTCTGGATGATATCACCCAAAGGGGTAGAGCTGACCACTATGATGGGATGCCCTTGGAAATACTGTTTCAGCTTCCAGCTTGCCATGAAAACTCCGTATACCAGCTTCTGCCAATGCGGATATCTTTGTTTGGACTCAATAAGCACTTCGCTGATATAATAAACCGAACGCTGAACCGGGTACTCTTTGCCCGCCTCCTTCCGCTCCACCACTATAGCTACACTGACCGCACGAGCATTAGCAGCGACATACAGCAATAATGGTTCTTTGTCAACGGGGGCGGCGAGTACAGGCGGATTGGCCAATTTCCGCTTTAAATCCTCCAAAGCCTGATCAACGGCAGAACTCCAGACGAACTGATCCGTTTTCTTCAACATCTGATACAACGGGATCGCTTTCTCACCAAGGCGGCTGATAAACCGGCTCAACGCAGCAATCCGGCCAGCCAAACGTTGAACATCATTAATACATTTCGGTTTAGCCAGAGAAGTGATAGCCGTGATCTTCTCCGGATTAGCCTCAATTCCCCTGTTGGACACCAGAAAACCCAATAACTTGCCTGCTGGTACACCAAAGACACATTTGGCCGGATTGAGCATCATCTTGTACGTCCTCAGGTTATCAAAGGTTTCCTTCAAGTCATCGACCAAAGTCTCCTTCTTCCTCGATTTAACAACGATATCATCCACATAAGCATGCACATTACGGCCAATCTGTTTGTGGAGACAATTTTGCACACACCGTTGATAGGTTGCTTGGGCACTTTTGAGCCCAAAAGGCATAGACAC
Source organism: Aegilops umbellulata (assembly GCA_032464435.1). Lineage (NCBI taxonomy): Eukaryota > Viridiplantae > Streptophyta > Magnoliopsida > Poales > Poaceae > Aegilops > Aegilops umbellulata. The sequence goes on along the minus strand of CP136057.1, from coordinate 459,019,766 downwards.
ATAGCAGAAGGCTCCAAAAGGAGTTATGAACGCCGTCTTCTCCTGGTCCTTAACTGCCATTTTGATCTGATGATAGCCGGAATACGCATCCAGGAAACATAAACGCTCGCAACCCGCCGTAGCATCAATAATCTGATCAATACGGGGGAGGGCAAAAGGATCTATGGGACATGCTTTATTAAGATCAGTATAATCCACACACATGCGCCAGGTGCCATTTTTCTTAAGGACGAGCACCGGATTAGCAAGCCACTCAGGGTGGAAAACTTCAACAATGAAACCAGCTGCTAAGAGCCTGGCCACCTCTTCTCCAATAGCTTTTCGCCTCTCCTCGTTGAACCGACGGAGGAACTGTTTCACCGGTTTGTATTTAGGATCCACGTTAAGAGTGTGCTCAGCGAGTTGCCTCGGTACACCAGGCATGTCAGAAGGCTTCCACGCAAAGATGTCCCGATTCTCACGGATGAACTCGATGAGCGCGCTTTCCTATTTCGGATCCAGATTGGCACTGATACTGAACTGCTTGGACGAATCGCCAGGTACGAAGTCAACAAGCTTAGTCTCAGCGGCTGACGTAAACTTCAGGGCCGGATCATGCTCCATAGTAGGCTTGTTTAAAGGAGTCATATCCGTCGGATCAACGTTGTCTTTGTAATACTTGAGTTCCTCGATGCTACAAACCGACTCTGCGTAAGCTGCATCTCCTTCTTCGCATTCCAAAGCGACCTTGCGGCTTCCGTGAATCGTGATGGTCCCCTTATGACCTGGCATCTTGAGTTGCAAGTATACATAACAGGGTCGTGCCATGAATTTCGCATAGGCTGGTCTACCGAATAGGGCGTGATACGGGCTTTGGATTTTTACCACCTCAAACGTCAGCGTCTCGGACCGGGAATCGTGATCATCTCCGAAGGCCACTTCCAATGCTATCTTCCCAATGGGGTATGCTGACTTGCCAGGTACCACACCATGAAACACCGTATTCAAAGGCCGGAGTTCCTTATCTGTTAGCCCCATTCGACGGAAAGTCTCATAATACAGGATGTTAATGCTGCTACCTCCATCCATGAGTACCTTGGTGAACTTATAACCTCCCACCTGAGGTGCCACCACTAAAGCCAGCTGACCCGGATTGTCAACCCGGGGAGGGTGATCCTCTCTGCTCCATATGATTGGTTGCTCTGACCAGCGCAGATACCGGGGCACGGCCGGTTCAACAGAATTGACTGCCCGCTTCTGGACCTTCCGGTCCCGCTTGTCCAAGCTAGTGGTGAATACATGATACCGCCCAGTATTTAGCTGCTTTGGATTGCTCTGGTAACCGGACTGCTGCTGTTGCTGATTGTTACCACCCTGGTTATTCTGATTATGCTGATTGTTATGTCCGCCCGGGTTACCATTAAATCCTGAACCGGAATTTCCTCCACCGTGACTCGGTCCAGATCCAGAACCACCACCAGAGCCGAGGTCATACCGGAAGGCATTGGAGCTCTTGAACTCTTGCATAATATAACAATCTTTCCAAAGGTGGTTTGCTGGTTCCTCCCTTGTCCCATGCTTTGGACAGGGCTGGTTCAATAGATAGTTCAGGCGTTCCGGATTAGGACTAGGCGCTCCACTGCGGTTCTTGCCCTTACGTCGCTGGCCCCCGTTCTGCACGTTGGTATTGGCCACAAAGTCCATGTTGCCATCCACTTTACGCTTGCCTCCGCCACCGTTTCCTGCTGAGTGATGCTGCTGACCTCTGAAGTTGCCGTTCTTCTTTCCCTTCCCTGTCTTTTCATCATCAGACTCGGGATCGTTGGTACTATCAGAATCAGCGTACTTCACCAAAGCGCCCATGAGGGTTCCCATGTCAGTACAATGCCGTTTCATTCGTCCTAACTTCAGCTTCAAAGTCCCAAACCGGCAATTGCCTTCCAAGGTTATAACTGCGGTGTCCGCATTGATGCGGTCTGAAGAATGCAGAACTCGTGAGACCCTGCGCACCCAATGAGTCGTGGATTCTCCTTCCTCCTGGACGCAGGCAGCTAAGTCCACTATTGACATGGGCTGCTTACACGTGTCTTTGAAATTATTGATGAACCGGTCTCGCAACTGGGCCCATGAACTGATAGAATTGGGCGGCAGGCTTTTTAACCAAGTGCGGGCTGTTCCTTGAAGCATCATGGTAAAATATTTTGCACACGCCGCCTCATCAACGTCAAGCATCTCCATGGCCATCTCATAACTCTCCACCCACGTCTCTGGGGGTTGATCCGCCGTGTAGTTCGGCACCTTGCGCGGGCCTTTAAAATCCTTGGGCAGGCGCACATTGCGTAAAGCGGGGACAAGAAAAGGCACTCCCAAAGCGCTAGAAGTGAGCCCCGGTTCAACCGAAGTGGTGGGACGAACCGGCATGAACTGATGAGTCTGATACTGCGCTGCTAACTCAGCTTCCCTGCGCGCCCGGGCCTGGTCTACCACCTCCTGGGCATCGGGAGCCGGATTGTTGCTACGGGGTGCTTCACGCCGCGCGTTACTTGACACAGCTGGTTCCTCCATACGCCTGCTATAACTCTGGGCCGGACGTGGGGTACAATGAATCCGGTCACGGCTGTATGAGTATGCTTCCTGTTGGATCGAGGCCGTCCTAAGGAGCTCCTTAACCCGGCGCGTTTCGATCGCCTGTAATGAATCACCTTCAACTGGAATAGCCTCCAGCCGTGCCGCAGCTGCAACGAGGTTATCCATCGGATTGGAGTAGTTACACGGATGTGTAGGCACGGCTTGTGGTACACCAGCATTATGACGAGGCAGATCTATTAAACGGGGCTGAACCGGCGCTCCTGTCGCAGGTGCCTCCGCCCGGTTTACTACCGGCGGATTATTGATTCCCGCTTCAGGGGTGTTGAAAAGGTTCCTTCCTTCAAAAACTGAGGGCAAACGAGACCGGTATTTCCTCCTCATGACTTCCTGTGAGGCGTTCTGGTCCAGCATGATTTTATAAGCTTGGGCGTCCAAAGCGGCCCGCTCCGCAGTCATCCTGACCTCTTCGGCTGCCAGATCCGCTTTGGCCTTGTAATCTGCTCTCTCACCTTCGCAATCTCTGCGTCATGAGCATCCTGATCCACCAGATTAGCCTCCGCTATGAGTGCAGCCAATGCGTCGAATAGATCGGATAACACTTGAGCCGGCGGGCGCACCGAGCCTCCTGCTCCGGCAGCCGTTGCTGTCGCTGAACCGGAAATCATCGCTGCGGCAGTCGATGAATGAGGTGCTGCTTGGGTACCGGCCATGAATATCCCAACCCGGTTGGGCAAATCGGAGGGGTCCGAAATACTGTCGCCATCGGAACAACCCCCAATCCGGCCATCTTGTAGCTGATACAACGACTCAGTTTCTCCGGTTGATGACTCGTCGCCAGAGTAAACGACGGTTTCACCACCAGATCCTGATCCGTCCTCATAGCTTCCTCCATGGATGACTCCCACGAAGGCATGTTTCACGACCGGTTTAACCCGGGCAGGTCGTGCACGCTGAGCTGTCTCGACGAGGTCGGTGCAGGTGTCCAGCTCAGGGCCCGGTTCACCGATCTTGCCGATGAAGACATGTATGCCACCAAAGGGGAACCAGTACCCGTACTCAATTGAGCCGGCCTCGGGACCCCAGCCTGCGTCGTCGATGTAGATCTTGCCGCGACGACTCTTGGTCATCCGGCCCACGGCGTATCCCTCGAGTCCTTCAAAGCGGCCCTCCAAGAACTTGAAACCATCGTGCGATAGCCCCACGGTGGGCGCCAACTGTCGCAGGTTTGTCACGGCAGATGTCCTAGCGAAAGGACTTAGTCGTGGAGCCATCACAACGGGTTAACTCGAAGGGATTAAAGCGGACAAGGGACACAGGGAGTTTATACTAGTTCAGCCCCTTCGATGAAGGTAAAAGCCTACGTCTAGTTTGTGACGGGATTGATGGGGTTTTGATGACTAGGGAGCAAACAAGCTTCGCCTAGACCTCGAGTTATCGTTGTCTGTCCTTGAACCGCTATCGGGTTGTCCCCTTATATACACGAGTGCCACCCGTCGGTTCATAGAGTCCCAATCTCCGGTTTATATTCGTATCCGGGTTGGTCTCTCCCTATTCCTAACTTATGATACAAGTTTATATACATGTCGGTTTACGGCTACAGATACTGAACTGACTATAGCCTTGGGCCTTTACCTAGCCTCTGGGCTTTAGCACCTTTGGACTACTGATGAAGTCAACCCGACCCAGTTAGGCCGGTTTACGCCCAGTAGTAATATCCCCAACACCCGGTGTTTCGCATTTTTGGGCAGAGGAGCCGGAGGGGAAAAGTTGCGAGTTTGATATGTTAGGGGTGCGTGGCGGACGAACGGGTTGCATATCCGAAATTGTCTCATCATTCTGAGCAACTTTCATGTAGAAAGTATTTTCATATGAGCTACGGTTTAATTTATATTAATTTTTAAAGTTTTAAATCATTTTCTAATTTATTAATTATTAATTAAATTAACATTATCCAGAATAGTGCTTGCTGACGTCAGCACGACGTCAGCATGGTGTCAGCAGTTGACCTGGTCAACCTGACAGATGGGTCCCGTTTGTCATTGACAGTGTTCCACTAAACATGATTAATTAGCTTAACTAGGTTATTTGGTTAACTAAACAGAATTAATTTAGTTAATTATTATTTTATTTTATTTCCTTTTCTTTTTAAATAAAACGTTCCAGTGTGGGGCCCCTTGTCATAGGCCCCTAGGCCTAACGGGCGCATGGGCGCGCCGGCGCCCGATCCGGATGGAGCTCGAGTGGGCGCGGGCGCTGGAAGCGGCCGCCGGCTCGGCAGTGGCCCGTGGGGCTGGAGGCGGGGCAGCATGGTGGAGCGGTGCCGACGAGGCCACGCGGGGCAGTGAGCAGGGGCAGGCGAGGCGCTGGGCGCGGCCAGCGCAAGGGATGCACGCGGCCAGGGGCGGGATGGAGCGGGAGCAGATGGGCGAGGCGTGCGGTCCAGGCGCGACGCGGGAAAGGAGGCCGGGGGCGCAGCACAGGGAGTCGGGCAGCGCACGGCGGAGCGGCGCCTGAGCGAGCGCGTGCAGGTGGTCGTGGACGCGAGGTGTGGGAGGCGGTGGCGCGGTGACCGCGAGGCGACGGGTATGGCCGAACGACGCCGCGCGTGGGCAGGGCGCGGCCCGACCGCGGTGACTGCGGGGCCGGAGCGCACGAGGCGTGGTCGCGGTCGGGGCGGAGCAACGGTGGGCGGGGCGGGAGCGCGGCAGTCAAGCGCGGTGGCGCGGCGATGGTCGCGGGGCGAGGGAGAGAGGAGGACCGTGGTCCTCACCGAGGTTCGTAGGGACGGGGCAGCGGTGCGTGTGGAGGAGGACGGAGACGACGCGTCGTGGAGGAGGCAGACCGTCTAGGAGGAGGAGGTAGGCCGACGAGGTTGCGGTCCGGCGGGGTGGCTTCCGGCATCGGGAATCGGCGGCGGCGCAGTTCATTCCCCTTCCCAATCCAGATCTGGATCGGGGGAAGGAGGATAGAGCGACGTGGGGAGGGGAGTGGGAGCGGTCGTGGGTTAGGGTTTCGGGTGTGGGGGGATAAGGGAGTGAGGGGGCGGCCGGTTGGGCCTGGCCTGCCTAATAGCTGGGCCGGCTGGCCCAGTGGGGGGGGGTCTGCTTTTCCCCTTTTTTGTTAGTTTTGTTTTCTGTTTTGTATTTTCTTTTCTTTTCTTTATTTTCCTTTTCTGTTTTAATTCAATTTAAAATATTTATGCTTTTTATAAAACTGTATCTTCTACACCATAATTATCTATGTAATATTTAGTACAAACCGAATATTTTTATTTTAATGTTTGAAAACTTTTATTGTTTTCCTGTAATTAAATTTTGAATTTGTTTCGATTTTGAATTATCTAGGGTTTATCAACAGTAACTGAGGTGACGTGGCATCATTAGCGGGGGATCACTATAGCTTAATTATCCAGGCGCCACACAACGGCACTGAGTTCAAGAACACCGGCCTTGACCTTTACTTGGATACATTGGGAATCACTCATGAGTTCTCATCTCCGTACACACCTCAGCAGAATGGCATCGTGGAGCGCAAGAACAGAACCCTCATTGAGATGGCTCGGACGATGCTCGTTGAATACAAGACACCAAGAAAGTTTTGGCCTGAAGCTATTGATACTGCATGCCATGTCATCAACCATGTTTATCTTCACAAGCTTCTGAAGAAAACATCCTATGAACTCCTCACTGGTAAGAAGCCAAATATCAGTTACTTCAGAGTATTTGGTGCTAGGTGCTGGATCAAGCATCCACATCACACTTCAAAATTTGCACCGAAAGCACATGAAGGTTTTATGCTCGGTTAAGGAAAGGACTCGCACTCCTACAGAGTCTTCAACCTCTTTCTCTATAAAGTGGTTGAAACTGTGGATGTGCAGTTCGATGAGACTATCGGCTCGCAAAGAGAGAACCTGCCAAATGTGCTAGATGAAGTTCCACCCAGTGAATCCATCAAGCTAATGGGAACTGGAGAAATCATACCGTCTGAAGCACAGCCTGAAGAGGAACTTATCATTTCTGCACCTAATCAACCTGAAGACAATGCTCAGCCCGATGACAATCCTCCCAACGATGACAATGATCAGCAAGAGCAAAATCTTTGTCCAGTTCATCCTCGTGTTGCAAATGAAGTACAAATTGAGAAGATAATTGATAGCATAAATGCGCCTGGTCCACTCACTCGTTCAAGAGCAACACAACTAGTAAATTTCTGTGGGCACTTTGCATTTGTCTCAATATCTGAACCCAAGAAAGTTGCTGAAGCCTTCATGGAACCTAAATGGATTCAAGCTATGCAAGAAGAGCTTCAACAGTTCAAGCTGAACAATGTTTGGGAACTTGTCAAGCATCCTGACCCCCGCAAGCACAACATAATAGGCACAAAATGGATATATCACAACAAGCAAGATGAGCATGGTCAAGTTGTCAGAAACAAGGCTCGTCTCGTTGCTCAAGGATACACTCAAGTTGAAGGGATTGACTTTGATGAAACATTTGCTCCTATGGCTAGGCTTGAAGCTATTCGCATACTTCTAGCCTATGCTAACCATCACAACATCTTGCTGTATCAAATGGATGTGAAGAGTGCATTTCTCAACGGCAAGATTGAAGAAGTGTATGTTGCACAACCTCCTGTCTTTGAAGATCCAAAACATCCTGATATGGTGTACAAGCTAAACAAGGCACTGTATGGCCTCGAACAAGCCCCTCGCGCTTGGTATGACACGCTCAAATACTTCTTGAAGAGCTAAGGCTTCAAACCTGGTTCCCTGGATCCCACACTCTTCACGAAGACATATGATGGTGAACTGTTTGTATGCCAAATATATGTGATGACATTATCTTCGGCTGCACCAACCAGGAATACAGTGATGAGTTTGGACACATGATGCAAGAGCAATATCAGATGTCCAAGATGGGTGAGCTGAAGTTCTTCCTTGGTCTTCAAATTCGTCAGCAAAGAAATGGCATCTTCATATCTCAAGAGAAATACCTCAAAGATTGCCTAAAGAAGTTTGGAATGCAAGACTGCAAAGGTTACACGACGCCAATGCCAACCAAGAGTCATCTGGGTCCTGACGTCAATGGTAAAGAGTTCGATCAAAAGGTATAAGGCTCCATGATTGGTTCTTTACTTTATTTATGTGCATCTAGGCTAGATATCATGCTTAGTGTTTGCATGTGTGTTCGATTCCAAGCGGCACCAAAGGAACCACATCACTTAGCTGTGAAGCGAATTCTTTGATATTTGGCTTACACCCCAACATTAGGATTATGGTATCCAAAGGGCTCAGAGTTTGATCTAGTTGGATTCTCGGATGCTGATTATGCTGGTGACAAGGTGGATCGCAAGTCTACATCAGGCACATGTCACTTTCTGGGACGATCACTTGTCTGTTGGTCTTCAAACAAGCAGAACTGTGTATCACTCTCCACTGCTGAATCTGAATAGAATCTGAATACATTGCTGCTGGATCTTGCTGCGCTCAGCTTCTATGGATGAAGCAAACTCTCAAGGACTATGGCATCCATCTGAAACAAGTAGCACTCTATTGTGACAACGAAAGCGCCATCAAGATTGCCAACAACCCAGTTCAGCACTCGAAGACAAAGCATATTGAAATTCATCATCACTTTCTCAGAGATCATGTCATGAAGGAAGATATTGACATCATACACGTCAACACTGAAGAGCAACTGGCAGATATCTTCACAAAGCCCTTGGATGAGAAAAGGTTTTGCAAGTTATGGTGTGAGCTAAATATCTTGGAATCCACAAATATCCTGTGATCAGGCACACATCCTAACACTTATGCATGATGATGACTTAGATGTGCAACACACGAAGTAAAGTATATCTTCAATCAATGAAGACTTACATTCTGAGTGTGAATACATTAACGCGGAATTTGATTTCGAAGCGCCACGATAATTGTGCGCCGTGTCTGGATCTAATACTTCCTATACGGTGGGTAACGCCACCATAAAATTCTTCTGTTTGAAGTGTTTTTCTCATGGCGTTACATTTGCTATGTCTTAGCATTTGGTTTGTCTTCAATTTCAACTTGTCTTCATGATTATCTTCACTATGTTGATTTGGTTGCATTATGATATATACATATTAGTGTTCTGTCCTCTATAGCATTCACTTATAGCTATGTCATCTCGTTTGAATCTTTTGAACTAAGTAAATGTGATCGGACCCTAACCTATCTATGCTTTCTACCTCAAACTCTATCTATCCAAATCATATGTATTCTGTTGAAACTGTTGAATGTCTTCTCTGCGTCCTTGTCAGCAGAAGATACAGAGACAACCATTAAATCTGTTTTAAATGCTAAATTCTTATTGCCTAAAACTCGGAGAAGCGGGAACGACCGGCCGACAGTCCAGGCGGGCGTGGGAATGTGGGACAACTCCCAGTGTGTTGCATGTTCACCACGTGTCCCTCAGATGTGAACCGCCAGGGGCAGCTGCGTAATTGCGCTATGTCGTCCCTTTCCCTATAAATACCCGTCCAATCGCGGTCAAAAATCCTTCTTCCACCTCTCCACCTCGACAAACCCTAGCGCCACCGCTAACTCTCGACGACGCCTGATACGTCCATTTTGCATCATGCTTTTATATCGATATTTATTGCATTATGGGCTGTTATTTCACGTTATGTCACAATACTTATGGATATTCTCTCTTATTTTACAAGGTTTACATGAAGAGGGAGAATGTCAGCAGCTGGATTTCTGGGCTGGAAAAGGAGCAAATATTAGAGACCTATTCTGTGCAACTCCAAAAGTTCTGAAACTCCACGGAATATCTTAAAATAAAGAAAGAAAAATCCTCGCCAAAGATGAAGGCCAGGGCCCCACACCCTGCTCACGAGGGTGGGGGGCGTGCCCCCCTCCTAGGGCACGCCCCCTACCTCGTGGGCCCCCTGGTGTCTCTCCGACGCCCATCTTCTCCTATATGAAGTCTTTCATCAAGAAAAAACCAGAAGCAATCTTTCGGGACGAGACTCCGCCGCCACAAGGCGGAACCTTGGCGGAACCAATCTAGGGCTCCGGTAGAGCTGTTCTGCCGGGGATACTTCCCTCCGAGAGGGGGAAATCATCGCCATCGTCATCACCAACGCTCCTCTCATCGGGAGAGGGCAATCTCCATCAACATCTTCACCAGCACCATCTCATCTCCAAACCCTAGTTCATCTCTTGTATCCAATTCTTGTCTCCAAGTCCGGGATTGGTGCTAGTAGGTTGCTAGTAGTGTTGATTACTCCTTGTAGTTGATGCTAGTTGGTTTATTTGGTGGAAGATCATATGTTTAGATCCTTTATGCATATTATTACCCCTCTGATTATGAACATGAATATGCTTTGTGAGTAGTTACGTTTGTTCCTGAGGACAAGGGAGAAGTCTTGCTATTAGTAGTCATGTGAATTTGGTATTCGTTCGATATTTTGATGAGATGTATGTTGTCTAGCCTCTAGTGGTGTTATGTGAACGTCGACTACATAACACTTCACCATTCTTTGGGCCTAGAGGAAGGCATTGGGAAGTAATAAGTAGATGATGTTTAGCGACCAGACCTCAAACAGTCTGACCTCTGTGCTCAGGTGTCATCCCTGGATCAGTAATGCTGACACCACACAGTACTTTGAAGGATTTATAATAGAGTAGCAATCAAACACTTATTACATCGATGTCTCAAAGAGAACTTATTACAATAAATATGGCTTAAGGCCATCTAATAACGATAACAGCGGAAGGCTTTGGAAGATAAGCGAGTCCATCAACTCCAACGGCATCACTGAGTATAGAACCATGACCTAAAAGGCACCTTACTCGTCGTCTAAAAAGTCTGCAACATGAAACGTTGCAGCCCGAAAACGGGTCAGCACATGGAATATGCTGGCAATGTAACACATAGAGAGTAATGAATGATTAAGCCTATACTACATGCATATATGGCTGGTGGAAAGCTCTATGGTTACAGTTTTGCGTAAATCCAATTTTTCCCTACTGCAAAAGAATAAATTTATTTAACTATCATGGTGGTTGTTAAACATTGAGAATGTTTGACAGCATCCTCAATCCCATTAAAATAATCATCATTAAAAACCCAACAATATTAATTTAAAGTAACATGATGAGATTCACATGATATCCAAGTACTAGATACTCAAAAACGTCCATAACCGGGGACACGGCTAACCATGATTAGTTTGTACACTCTGCAGAGGTTTGCGCACTTTTCCCCACAAGACTCGATCTCCTCCGTTGGGATTCTCGCACTACATGGTGTTTGAGAAACGGATGACTGAGACATAGTTTTTCAGAGGCGCTAGCACCTTACGATGTGATAGACCGTACCAACCTACATCCCCTACATCTGCTAGTCTACCACTATAAGAGTTCGCACGACTTAGTCAACTATGCCAGAGCCCATAATGGCTTGTGGCTGCACACAGAAGTTTCTAGTTTGAAAAATCTCATGATCCCTTTGAGCCTGGGTGGCGGTCCAAAAGAAACAGGCAATCCTAGAATACCCAGGTACCTCAATCCACCCAGATGTGTGTTCAAGTTGCCACCTTAGATAAACCATTAATAAACAAACTCACATCTGTCATGGATATCACTCACCCAATCCATGTCTACTAGCATAGCATGGCATATTAAGCAAACGTAGAAGTAACTCCAAAAGGTTTGATAATAAAACAGGTAATAGGTACTACCTCAACTACTTCCCATCCCACAATTTAATTAGATCCTAATCATGCAGTGTTTGAGGACTGATCTAATGCAATAAAACTGGGTAGTAAAAGAGGTATGATCAAAGTGTTACTTGCCTTGCTGATGATCCGTGAAACCTAGAGATTCGATGTAACAGGCGGCGCACTCCGGGTATTCTGTCGCAGACAAACAATCAAGCATACAATAAGTACTCATCTAATGCACAGGTAAAACTCAAATAAGAGATCTAACCAGAGAGTTGAACTTAAGAACTCCGGTTTGCAAAAAGAATCAAATCGAACGAAGCAACGAAAATCAAATGGCGAAAGAAAACAACTTCATTCTACTAATCTGGACCTAAGTCAAATTTTACAGAAGCAAAAACTTGTTTAAGTTGGTTAAACAGATAGAGGGTCTCGAGACGAAACTCTAGGCGCTTGAATCGCCTGATTCCGATAAACGAGCGAAAAGTTATGCTAAAACGAAAATCGAATCAAAAATCGCGACCAGAAAATAACCGCGGAAAATCCGAGAAAAAGAAAAAATGACGAACGGATTAACGAACGAATGTCCGCTAATTAACCTAAACCGAAAAAAATAAAACTGGTCTAATAAAAATAATAAAAATAGAAAAATGAAAAAACCCGATGAAAACAATTGTTTTTTTAAAACGGGCACAGAAATCGAGGCGGCGGTGAACCTCGGGCGGCGGGATCGTCGGCGGCGGCAGCTCCGGCGGCACGGGCGGATCGAGGCGGGGCTGATGGGCTGGGGCGGCTCGGGGCGGCGCTATTTAAAGGCTGCCCCCGGGCGGTGTCCCGCTCTGGTACGGCCCGAAGTCGGTTCGTTTCTTTTAAATAATTACGCTCAGAAAAAAATAAAAATAAATACGAAACGGACTCCAAAAATCCCTAAATAAATTTTCCCGGACTTCTAAAATCAAGCGCGACAAAGTGAACATTTATTTGGGCCCTAAATGCAATTTTGAAAAATGCATATTTTCCTAAATTCAAATAAAATTTCAAAAAACTCCGACAAAATCTTATTTGATTTTATTATTAAATCCTCAATATTTCTATATTTTGGGAAAGTCATTTTATTCCCTCTCTCATATTTTTGTAATAGAAATAATTGATGATAAAATAAATAAAACCTAATGGTCCTATTTTTAAAATTTGAGAAAAACTCAATTATGAAAATAACGTAACCCCCAACTCTCTCCGTGGTTCCTTGAGTTGCTTAGGATTTTCTAGGATCAAAACCAAAAGCAAATAAAATATGGTATGCATGATGATCTAATGTATAACATTCCAAATTGAAAATTTGGGATGTTACAAACCTACCCCCCTTAAGATGAATCTCGCCCTCGAGATTCGGGTTGGCTAGAAAATAGGTGAGGGTGGTCGTTGAGCAAATCTTCCTCTCGCTCCCAGGTGGCTTCATCCTCTGTGTGGTGGCTCCACTGAACTTTACAGAACTTGATAACCTTGCTGCGAGTGACCCGGCTGGCAAACTCGAGAATCTTAATTGGTTTCTCCTCATAGGTCAAATTCTTATTCAACTGAATTGCTTCCAATGGCACTGTGTCTCTCAAAGGTACGTCAGCCATCTCCGCGTGGCATTTCTTCAGCTGAGGAACGTGGAACACATCATGAACTCCTGAAGATCCTTCGGGCAATCCCAACTTGTAGGCCACTTCTCCCATACGCTCCAAAACTCAATATGGTCCTACAAATCGTGGCGCTAACTTTCCCTTAACTCCAAAGCGCTTAATTCCCCGAGTGGTGATACTCGAAGATAAACTCTGTCTCTGACTTTGTAAACTGTCTCTTTGCGTTTAGAATCTGCGTAGCTCTTCTGCCTGGACTGGGCTACCTTGAGCCTATCGCGAATCAACTTCACCTTCTGTTCAGACTCCTTAATCAAATCAGGTCCAAACAACTGGCGGTCTCCAACTTCGTCCCATGACAACGGTGTCCTGCACCTCCTTCCGTACAAGGCTTCGAAAGGGGCCATCTTCAAACTGGTTTGGTAACTGTTGTTGTAAGAGAACTCTGCATATGGCAAATTGTCGTCCCAACTAGATCCATAATCTAGTGCACAAGCTCTCAGCATATCCTCCAAAATCTGATTGACTCTCTCGGTCTGCCCATCTGTCTGCGGATGAAAAGTCGTACTGAATTCTAGCCTGGTACCCAAAGTCTCATGCAACTGCTTCCAGAACTTTGAGGTAAACTGGGTTCCTCTATCTGATATGATACTCCTCGGAACTCCATGCAGACATACGATCCTGGTCATGTATATCTTTGACAACTTAGCACTGGTGTAGGTGGTCTTTACTGGGATGAAACGAGCTAACTTCATCAATCGATCAACTACAACCCAAATCGAGTCATAGCCGGAACGAGTCCTTGGTAATCCCGTGATAAAATCCATGCCTAGCTTATCCCACTTCCATTCGGGTATCGGCAATGGCTGTAACAATCCTGCTGGCTTCTGATGCTCTGCCTTTACTCTCTGACATATATCACAACTGCTACATACTCCGCAATATCTTTCTTCATTCCGGTCCACCAGAAAGTATCCTTCAAATCCAAATACATCTTGGTATTTCCCGGGTGAATCGAATACGGTGAATCATGTGCCTCTTGCAGAATCAACTTCCTGATCTCCGGGTCATTGGGCACATAAACACGGTCTTCAAACCACAGGGTATCGTGCTCATCCTCACGAAAACCTTTAGCTTTTCCTTCGCTCATTTTCTCCTTTATAGAGGCAATCTCCTTGTCAGTCTTCTGAGCTTCTCTGATTCTATCCATCAACGTTGACTGAATCTCCAATGCTGCTACATAGCTTCTCAGAACTATTTCCAAACATAGCTCACGAAGATCATCGGCTAACTCCTTTGGTATTCCTCCCGTCATTAGTGTATTGACATGGCTCTTACGGCTCAATGCGTCAGCTACTACATTGGCCTTTCCGGGATGGTAATGCAATCTCATATCATAATCCTTGATGAGCTCCAACCATCTCCTTTGTCTAAGGTTCAACTCCTTGTGCGTAAAAATGTACTTCAAACTCTTGTGATCCGTGTACACTTCACAATGATTTCCAATGAGGAAATGTCTCCATGTCTTCAATGCATGCACTACGGCTGCTAACTCCAATTCATGAGTGGCATAATTCAATTCGCGAGGCTTTAGTTGTCGTGAAGCATAAGAAACAACTCTTCCCTCCTGCATAAGTACTGCTCCAAGTCCTCGACGTGAAGCGTCGCAATATACCTCATAATCCTTGGTCTGATCTGGCAAAATCAACACTGGCGAGGTAACCAAATGTTTCTTCAATTCCAGGAAACTAGCCTCACACTCCTCAGTCCATATGAACTTGGTATCCTTTTTCAGCAACTCCGTCATAGGCTTTGCAATCTTTGAGAAATTCTCAATAAATCTCCAGTAGTATCCTGCGAGTCCAAGAAAACTCCGGATCTCTCCAGCTGTTGTTGGTGCTTCTGTAGGATCGGAAGTATGTCTAGAGGGGGGTGATTAGACTACTTGACCAAATAAAAGCTACGCCTTTTCCCAAATTTAGTTCTTGGCAGATTTTAGCTATTTTAGGACAAGTCAAGCAATCATCACACAATTCAAGCAAGCATGCAAAGAGTATATAGGCAGCGGAAAGTAAAGCATGCAACTTGCAAGAATGTAAAGGGAAGGGTTTGGAGATTTCAAACGCTATTGGAGACACGGATGTTTTTCCCGTGGTTCGGATAGGTGGTGCTATCCTACATCCACGTTAGTGGAGACTTCAACCCACGAAGGGTAACGGTTGCGCGAGTCCACGGAGGGCTCCACCCACGAAGGGTCCACGAAGAAGCAACCTTGTCTATCCCACCATGTCCATCGCCCACGAAGGACTTGCCTCACTAGCGGTAGATCTTCACGAAGTAGGCGATCTCCTTGCCCTTACAAACTCCTTGGTTCAACTCCACAATCTTGTCAGAGGCTCCCAAGTGACACCTAGCCAATCTAGGAGACACCACTCTCCAAGAAGTAACAAATGGTGTGTTGATGATGAACTCCTTGCTCTTGTGCTTCAAATGATAGTCTCCCCAACACTCAACTCTCTCTCACAGGATTTCGATTTGGTGGAAAGAAGATTTGAGTGGAAAGCAACTTGGGAAAGGCTAGAGATCAAGATTCATATGGTAGGAATGGAATATCTTGGTCTCAACACATGAGTAGGTGGTTCTCTCTCAGAACATATGAGTTGGAAGTGTAGATGTGTTCTGATGGCTCTCTCCACGAATGAGGAGGAGGTGGAGGGGTATATATAGCCTCCACTTAAAATCCAACCGTTACACACAATCTACCAATAATCTCGGTGGGACCGAATCAATAAACTCGGTCGGACCGAAATGGTAAACCTAGTGACCGTTAGAGATTTTCGGTGGGACTGATATGCATCTCGGTAGGACCGATGTGGTTAGGGTTTGGGCATAACTTAATCTCGGTGAGACCGATTACACAAAATCGGTGAGACCGATTTGGTAATTAGCTAACCAGAGAGTTGGTCAGGCAAACTCAGTGGGACCGATTTGCTCTTTCGGTGAGACCGAAAAGTTACAAAAGGGAAACAGAGAGTTTGATTGCAATCTCGGTGGGACCGATCCGCTCTTTCGGTGAGACCGAAAAGTTACGAAAAGGAAACAAAGAGGTTGCAATCCCATCTCGGTGAGACCGAGATCCCTATCGGTGAAACCGATTTGCTAGGGTTTGGCAGTGGCTTATGACATATGAAAAACTCGGTGGCGCCGGATAGAAAGAGTCGGTAGGACCGAGTTTGGCTTGGGGTTTAGGTCATATGTGGATATGGGAAAGTAGTTGAGGATTTTGGAGCATATCATTAAGCACATAAGGCAAAGAGCTCATTAAGCAACACCTCATCCCTCCTTGATAGTATTGGCTTTTCCTATAGACTCAATGTGATCTTGGATAACTAAAATGTAAAATGAAGAGTCTTGAGCTTTTGAGCTTGAGCCAATCCTTTGTCCTTAGTATTTTGAGGGTTCCACTTTCACCATCCATGCCATGCCAATCATTGAGCTTTCCTGAAACAATTGTCTTGGAATTGCATTAGCTCAATGAGCTATATGTTGTTATAAATTACCAAAACCACCTAGGGATAGTTGCACTTTCAATCTCCCCCTTTTTGGTAATTGATGACAACATATAGATCAAAGCTTCGACAAATGATAATAAGAACGAATTACATTGTCGCTTTGAGAAGTATGTGATAAGTAAGAGCTCCCCCTAAATTTGTGCATATTTTAAATTTTTCTTTGGACTGCAAATGCACAAAGAATTAGAGTTATGGGTTACTCTTCCGTGTCACATACATCTTGGTGGAGCGCTCAAAATGATAAACAATGACATACATGCACTCATCACCAAGGCAAAAGTGAATGATCACATAAGATAGATAAGATATATCAAGCATGCATAAGTGTAGCTTATGATCAAACACATGATCATCAATGTCTCACAAGCATATCAAAGTATCTCAACCAAAAGCAAATAATGTATCAAAGACCATCAAATAAAACAAGAGAGAAAAGCAACACTCTCTCTCTCGAAGCCTATGATCTATACATCTTCTCCCACTTTGGCAACAAGTTACCAAAAAGTTCCTAGAAAATGTATAGTGCTATATCGACACTCAGGCTTGATCTTCAGGAGGTGGTGGAGTCCGGATCACTCCAAGGACGAAGGCTTCTGTTGATGCTGATGGAGTTGGAGCTGAAGTGGATGCTGGAGCAGGTTGGGTTGATGCTGCGGCTGGAGCTGAGGCGGTTGCTCTTGTGTCAGGAACTGGCACTGCACTGGACCTCTGAGCTCGTGGAACTCTAGCAAATGCATCTTTAGTTGTCTTCCCTCTCCTCTCTAGCATGTCATCCTGGAGCTGCTCCACTGCTGTCTGTATCTCTGTCACCTTGATATCCAAGTCATAGAACTTCTGTTCTACGATCCTCTCTAAGCTCGCCTGGTTCTGAGTTAGGTTTGCCAAACCTTTCTCAATGCGCAGGGTGGATGCAATCAGGTAATTGAGCTGCTCTTGCTTGGTCTTCAAGAAGTATTCTGATGCCTCCTCTTGTGTTGGCATCCTAGAAGCTTTCTCCTTTTTAGCCTTCTCCTTTTGTGCTTGGGCATGGGCTGAAGATGGTTCATCCATGTTCATCACAACTTCATTGTCTTCAAACTCAGGATGAATAGGAAGATGTTCCTTATCCAAAAGATATATGCCAGTGCCCATCTTGGAGTTGATCAGTTCTTGGATCTGAGGAGCATATCCACAACTTCTCTTCTGGTCTGCTGCTGTCCTCTTGATTGTCTCTATCATCAGGCTCATGACCTTGAACTTCTGAGGCACATCAAAGATATGAAGTAGGTTGATAGCATGGCCTCTGACCATCTTGTGATCTCCAGACTTTGGTAGCAGAGTGTTCCTTAAGATCCAGTTGATTGTTGGCAATCCTGACAGAAGATAATGTACAGATCCATACTTGAAAGTTTCAAGTGCCTTATCAGGGATCTCCTTGTACATGTTGATCATTGGGTTGTGGTCCATCTTCTTCTTGGAATAGACATCCAAGTCATCTTCACTTTCTTCTGGGGCATTGATCAGTTGAGCCCATTCTGCAACAGTTGATTGGTACCTCGTACCTTCAGACATCCAGACAATCCTCCCATCGGGGTAAAAGTGTGCTGTGGAGTAGAACTGCATGATAAGTTCCTCGTTCCACTTTGTGAGCTTTTGCCCAACAAAGTCTGCTACTCCACAAGCCTTGAAGCTATCATCCACTCCTGGGAAGTGCTCTTCATTGTCCTTTATGTATTGCCAATCAACCCATTTCATGTCACAGAAAATTGGCATTTTGTCTAACAGGATTGTCTCATAGAAGTCCTGCTGTTCCTTAGTGTGGAACCTGTAGTCTACAACAGTTCTTCTCCTGGTAGCATAGGGATCTTATGCTCTCCATTTTCTCAATCCAGAGTCTCTCCTGATATTCATATCCTCAGCCACAGGATGAGCATCATTGTGGTCTGGGATCTTGGGCTTTAATTTCCTCAAAACTTGTCCTTCTTCTTCTTCAGCAACATTAGGCACTGGGGCCTTGTTCTTCTCAGCAGCTGGAATATTTCTTGTATTCCTCTTGGGTTTTTGCTTTGGAGCTGTCTTGGGGGCTTCCTTGGGCTTGGATGCAGCTCCCCCTGATCTAATGGCATCACCCATTAGCTTGGGTGCCTTGGGTGCTGGTGCAGCACCTTCCTCTTCTTCTTCTTCTTCATCAGAAGAATGTTGTTCAAACTCAGCCATAGGATCTACTTTCTTGCACCATCTGCCTCTTTTCCTCTCTTTCTTCTCTACAGCAACAACTGGCTCCTTGGAAGTGGTTTTGTCAGGAATCTTAGTTGAGGCTCTGGCTTTTGGCATTGGCTTCCTGCCTGCTGGTCTTTTGACCTTCAAGCCTGGCTTGGTGCTCTGTCTTGAACTATGTTCCTTCTTGAGTTCAATTTTCTTGGAGGTAGCCTCCTCCTCTGCCACATAGTCTTCATCTTCTGAATCTGAAGTTCTTTTCCTTCTCTGTCTGGTGGCAGCCTTTGGCAGATTGCTTGGAGTGCTCCTGCTGCCATCATCTGAAGAACTTGAGGGGCTAGTGCCCTCGCTCATATGCACAGGCTGTTCTGACTGATTCTGACTGTCACTCTGGTTTGACATGTTGAACAAGCTGACTGCTGACTACTGACCCTGTGAATAGTTTATAGATGAGGTAGATTGGATGAGCATCACAAAAAGCAGAGATTTTTTGCAAAAGAATGATTCAAAAACTTAGTTTTAGTTTCCCACAGAAAGCATTTCGGATCTACCGATTTCTAAACTCGGTGATACCGAAGCAGTATTTGGAACCTAAACTAGTGATCTCGGTCAGACCGAGTCACAGTTTGGTGGCACCGAGACTGCTAGGGTTTCACAAAATTCAAAAATCGGTCACACCGATTAGTTACACTCGGTCAGACCGAGTTTCACTTGTGCAATGGCATAGGCCAAATCGGTGGGACCGAGTTTTTCAACTCTGTGGGTCCGAGATGGTTTCTGCGGAAACCTAACCCTAAATTTTTCGAATCAAACCTAATCTATGAGTTCTTTCACTGGATAGAAGTTTATCAAACGTGGCAAGAATCATTATGATCACAATGTGCTAGGAATCGGATTGGGGATAGCACAAAGATCGAGTCCATACCCTAGTTCGGCGGAGACTCGCTACGGCGGCAACGGCGGAGGTGATTTCCATTGACGGCGACGGAGACCAGCGACTGGAGGCTGCTGGCGGCGAGAAGACGATCCGGAGACCACGTCGGCAGAGCGAGCTATGGCACTGGCGAAGAGGTTCAGAGAAATTTCCAAATTTTTTGCCCGTGACTATATATAGCCCGACCCTGTCGGTGTGACTGAGTGGAACGACTCGGTGGCACCGAGATGCAAAACTGTATACAATTATTGCAACTCGGTGTGACCGAATAGTTCAAGTCGGTTGCACCGAGATTGAAAACATAGATCAACTTGATGATCTCGGTAGGACCGAAAGTGGGGTATCGGTCAGACCGAGAATCACAAAGAGGTTTTGGAAGTTTAAGTCTATGACGAATCGGGGACTCCGAGTGCTCCTCACACAGAGTGGTTCGAATTTGACTTGATCAATTTTGTGATGTAGCATGAATAGAATTTGAGACGAGAAAAGCATAGATAGCTAGAGGAGGTTCTTAGGCATCCTTGTCCATCCACTAGGCAAAAGAAAAGATAAAGCCAAACAATCAAAACAACAAGTGGATGTCCTCGAATGAGTAAAATATGCAACCAGCATACTCACACAATAAGATGACAATAGAAATATGTGACAAAGCATGCACAATCAATTCTAGCATCTATCAAGCAATTGGCGATGACTAGGTCATCTATATATGAGTATATTGACTTAGGAGTCAAATGAGAACATTTGATCATAGGTCATACTCATCGTTTAAGCTCAAGTGGGGTTACCACTTTTACATAAAGCATTGTTGTGTTCACATCATTAGAGTTGCTTTAGATCAAGTCTTTGAGTAAAGCTCCCCCTAGATGTGATATCCCCCCTTAAGAGGGATGAACTAACCTTGGGTTTTGTCGATGATGACTTCATGTAGATGTTGAAGATGTGGATGCTCAATATTGATGTAGATCACTTGGAGCTATCCTTTTGAGTGAATTGCACTTTCAATATCTACACGGGTTAGTCCCACAAGGAACAAGCAAGTATATCCATAGACATAGAGTGATGCACATACAAGAAGATGTCTATGAAAGCTTTTAGATTACCTTGTCCCTTGACTTACCAACAAGAGGGTTTGTGACTCGTTGAACTAGTGCAAGATGTGGAAGTTGATTGCACTTGTTCTTGCCAAAATGATAAGAGTGAAGTATGTTGGCGGAGTCACCCTCAAGAACTCTCTAGTTCTTCTTCTTTTGGATCCACACCATCTTGATGGGAATCCTTGGAGTTGTAGTCGTACTTGATGAAGTGGAACTTGAAGTAGTCTTGGGAATCCACTTGACTAAGGTCTTAGGAGCTTCTTCAAATGCATCTATTTCCTCTTGAAGCTAGTCCTTGCCTTTCTGCTTGTAGTCTTGTGGTGGAAGATCATCTTGAGTTTGTGTCCCCTTGAAAGAAGTTGGATCATACTTCTCTTGTTGAGGAACGAACTTTGTCTTGGGGTATTGATCTTCTTCCCACTCAACTCCATTGGCATTGAACTTTCGTTCAAAACCAACACCTTGATTCTTCCGGTGCCTTCCTTGCTTGCGTACAATCTCCTCGAATTGCTTACTTCCGGCAAGGCTTTTGTACACTCCTTTCTCTATGATTTCCTTCAATATGCTATTTTATTGCTCAAGTGTAACTTGGCTAAGAGAATCATTAGTGGAACCAAGAGAACTACTAGAAGCAACAATATTGGATTTAACATAGTCATTGTTACTACTAGCGGAAGAATCTTTCTTGTTCTTGTTACTAGACTTGACTTGAGGCATGTAAGTTGATAAGAGTAAACGTTTGGCAATGTAAGAAGAACTTTTCTTGCGGAGATCATCATTGATTGCCTTTAAAAGCTCATGCTCTTGCTCAAGATTGAGCTTTTCAAAGCGTAACTTCTCGTGAGCCCTTAAAAGTTCTCGATGATCTTCGAAGATAGTTTCATGAGCTAACTTAAGAGTGTTTAGCTCTTTAGTTAGAGCCTCAATTTTCTCCTTATCATTGTCATTCGTTTTAGCATTATTAATTGATGTTTCATCATAGGATTCATCACTAGAGTTGTCAACAAGTGAATCATCATCGCCTAACAAGTCATCTTCATCACTATTAAAATCAACATACTCAGGGTGAGTTACCTTAGGACCTTTGGCCATGAAGCATCTTCCAATTCCTTCATTGGGTGAATCAAATATGTCGTAGGAGTTGGTTGACACAAGTGCTAGGCCGGCAACACCTTCATCTTGAGTATATTCGGAGTCGGAGTGATAACTTCTCTCGGAGTGGTTGTCGGAGTCGGAGCCGGATACCCATTCACCAACATGAGCTTGATGTCTTGGTTTTGTGTAGCTCCTTGATGATTTTTCCTTCCTTCTGAATCCTTGCTTCTCCGTGAGTGTCTTCGTTCATAACGATCATCTCTACTCCTTCTCTCTCGTGATGGTGATTCCTCTCTTTTGCTTCTTCTTTTTGGAGAATCTTCTGTTCTTTTGTAGGGAGCCGTACACTCATTGGAATAGTGTCCGGGTCTTCCACAATTGTAGCAGTTTCGCTCTCGACTAGAAGATCTTTTGTCATTGTAGGACCTTGACTTGGAGCTTCTATCTTTGCTTCTACTCTTGTAGAACTTGTTGAAGTTCTTCACCATTAAGCTCAGTTCTTCATTGAAGTTTTGTTTCTCACTTGATGATGTGGGGGCTTCACATGAGGCTTTATAAGCACCACTTGATTTGTTGTGAAGTTCCTCTTTGTCCTTGAGCGATATCTCATGAGCAACAATTCTTCCAATGACTTCCGTTGGCTTGAGATTTTTGTAATTGGGCATCATTTGGATCAATGTACACACGGTATCATATTTTCCATCCAAGGTTCTTATGATCTTCTTGATGATGAATCTGTCGGTCATCTCTTCACTCCCTAAGCCGGCAATCTCATTTGTGATGAGAGCAAGCCTAGAGTACATTTCAGCGACACCTTCACCATCCTTCATTTTGAACTTGTCAAGTTGACTTTGAAGCACATCCAATTTAGATTCCTTGACGGAGTCGGTACCTTCGTGCATATCAATCAAGGTATCCCAAATTTCCTTTGCATTCTCAAGACGGCTGATTTTGTTGAATTCTTCGGGGCACAATCCGTTGAAGAGAATATCACAAGCTTGAGCGCTGTATTGTAGCATCTTCAACTCATCTGCGGTAGCTTCACGGTTTGGTTCTTTCCCTTCGAAGAAGTCACCTTGCAAACCAACACACACAATCGCCCAAATGGCAGGGTTATGTCCAAGAATATGCATTTTCATTTTATGCTTCCAACTAGCAAAGTTAGTGCCATCAAAGTAAGGACCTCTACGGTGATAATTTCCCTCACTAGACGCCATACTCTCCTAGGTTGCGAAACCAAGGCTATGACCACCAAAAGCTATGGGAATCAAAGCAAATGGAGACCAAAGCTCTGATACCACTTGTAGGATCGGAAGTATGTCTAGAGGGGGGGGGGTGATTAGACTACTTGACCAAATAAAAGCTATGCCTTTTCCCAATTTTAGTTCTTGGCAGATTTTAGCTATTTTAGGACAAGTCAAGCAATCATCACACAATTCAAGCAAGCATGCAAAGAGTATATAGGCAGCGGAAAGTAAAGCATGCAACTTGCAAGAATGTAAAGGGAAGGGTTTGGAGAATTCAAACGCCATTGGAGACACGGTTGTTTTTCCCGTGGTTCGGATAGGTGGTGCTATCGTACATCCATGTTAGTGGAGACTTCAACCCACGAAGGGTAACGGTTGCACGAGTCCACGGAGGGCTCCACCCACGAAGGGTCCACGAAGAAGCAACCTTGTCTATCCCACCATGGCCATCGCCCACGAAGGACTTGCCTCACTAGCGGTAGATCTTCACGAAGTAGGCGATCTCCTTGCCCTTACAAACTCCTTGGTTCAACTCCACAATCTTGTCGGAGGCTCCCAAGTGACACCTAGCCAATCTAGGAGACACCACTCTCCAAGAAGTAACAAATGGTGTGTTGATGATGAACTCCTTGCTCTTGTGCTTCAAATGATAGTCTCCCCAACACTCAACTCTCTCTCACAGGATTTCGATTTGGTGGAAAGAAGATTTGAGTGGAAAGCAACTTGGGAAAGGCTAGAGATCAAGATTCATATGGTAGGAATGGAATATCTTGGTCTCAACACATGAGTAGGTGGTTCTCTCTCAGAACATATGAGTTGGAAGTGTAGATGTGTTCTGATGGCTCTCTCCACGAATGAGGAGGAGGTGGAGGGGTATATATAGCCTCCACTTAAAATCCAACCGTTACACACAATCTACCAATCTCGGTGGGACCGAATCAATAAACTCGGTCGGACCGAAATGGTAAACCTAGTGACCGTTAGAGATTTTCGGTGGGACTGACATGCATCTCGGTAGGACCGATGTGGTTAGGGTTTGGGCATAACGTAATCTTGGTGAGACCGATTACACAAACTCGGTGAGACCGATTTGGTAATTAGCTAACCAGAGAGTTGGTCAGGCAAACTCGGTGGGACCGATTTGCTCTTTCGGTGAGACTGAAAAGTTACAAAAGGGAAACAGAGAGTTTGCATTGCAATCTCGGTGGGACCGATCCGCTCTTTCGGTGAGACCGAAAAGTTATGAAAAGGAAACAGAGAGGTTGCAATCCCATCTCGGTGAGATCGAGATCCCTATCGGTGAAACCGATTTGCTAGGGTCTGGCAGTGGCTTATGACATATGAAAAACTCGGTGGCGCCGGATAGAAAGAGTCGGTAGGACCGAGTTTGGCTTGGGGTTTAGGTCATATGTGGATATGGGAAAGTAGTTGAGGATTTTGGAGCATATCATTAAGCACATAAGGCAAAGAGCTCATTAAGCAATGCCTCATCCCTCCTTGATAGTATTGGCTTTTCCTATAGACTTAATGTGATCTTGGATCACTAAAATGTAAAATGAAGAGTCTTGAGCTTTTGAGCTTGAGCCAATCCTTTGTCCTTAGTATTTTGAGGGTTCCACTTTCACCATCCATGCCATGCCAATCATTGAGCTTTCCTGAAATAATTGTCTTGGAATTGCATTAGCTCAATGAGCTATATGTTGTTATAAATTACCAAAACCACCTAGGGATAGTTGCACTTTCAGCTTCCCAATTGGTCACAGTGATAACCTTTGTGGGATCAACTGCTATTCCTTCTCCGGATATAACGTGTCCGAGGAATCCTACTTCCTTCAGCCAAAACTCACATTTGCTGAACTTGGCATATAACTGATGTTCTCT
Organism: Aegilops umbellulata; assembly: GCA_032464435.1. Lineage (NCBI taxonomy): Eukaryota > Viridiplantae > Streptophyta > Magnoliopsida > Poales > Poaceae > Aegilops > Aegilops umbellulata. The sequence goes on along the minus strand of CP136057.1, from coordinate 458,994,842 downwards.
GAGCTTCTCCAGCACCAATCGCAAATGTTCCTTGTGTTCCTCCTCATTCTCCGAATAAACCAAAATATCATCAATGAACACCACAACGAACTTATCCAAAAACTCCATAAACACTTTTTTCATCATGTTCATAAAATAGGCAGGTGCGTTAGTCAGTCCAAATGACATAACGGTATACTCATACAGTCCATATCGGGTGGTGAAAGTTGTCTTAGGTATGTCCTGCTCTCGAATCTTCAACTGATGGTACCCTGATCGCAAATCGATCTTGGAGAACACTTTAGCTCCTTGCAATCGATCAAACAGATCATTGATCATTGGTAGTGGGTACTTGTTCTTGATAGTTACCTAGTTCAATCCACGATAATCAACAACCATTCTTAACGATCCATCCTTCTTCTCCACTAGAAGTACTGGTGATCCCCAAGGCGAAGAACTTGGGCGAATGTAACCTTTATCCAGTAACTCCTTAATCTGCTTCTTAATTTCCACCAAATCCTTTGCGGGCATCCTGTATGGTCTCTTCGATATTGGCCCTGTGCCTGGCAAAAGCTCAATCAAAAACTCAATGTCTCTATCCGGTGGAATGCCTGGCAACTCTTCTGGAAATACGCCAGGGAAATCCTTTACCACTGGTACTTCCTCCTGCACAACTCCTGTCAAGGAATTTGCTTGAATCCTTTTCGGCACATGCCGTGATACGTACTTGATCCTTCTTCCTTCTGGCGTTGTAAGCAAAATTGTCTTACTAGCGCATTCAATGTTCCCTTCATACTTTGACAACCAATCCATGCCTAATATCACATCCAGTCCTTGAGATTCCAATACTTATTAGGTCTGAGGGAAACACATAGTTACCAATCCTTAATGGTAACCGATCACACCATCGACTAGCCATATACTCTGCTCCAGGCGATGTTACTAACATGGGTGACCTAAGGGCTTGGGTTGGCAGGTTATACTTATCCACAAATCGCCTTGATATGTATGAATGCGATGCACCAGTATCGAAAAGAACGAGTGCAGTAAATGACTTAACCAAAAACTTACCGATTACTGCATCAGGCTGAGCTTCAACCTCCTCCACATTAACGCGGTTCACTTGTCCCCTGTTGAAAGGGTTTGGCTTCTTTCCCGAACTTCCATTGCCATTCTGGCCGTCAGGACATTCATTGGCATAATGTCCGGTCTTTGAACACTTGAAACAGGTGACTTGGCTCAGATCTCTCTTGGCTGGGGTTGATGGGGTGATACGGTTCTGGCCATTTCTTCCTCCATTCCAATTAGCATTCTTGGAACCATTATGATTGTGCGAGCTTCCTCCTCCATGGGTATGCTGAAAATGAACTCCCGGTTTAGGGGTAAGACGGGGCTTCTGCTGAGCTCCTGACTTATACTTCCCCTGTCCATACTTCCTCTTGCGATTTTCAATCTGCTGCTGCTTCCCCTCAATCATAAGAGCACGATCTACCAACTCCTGGTAGTTGTTGAAACTTGCTACCATCAACTGCATACTCAGCTCGTCATTCAGTCCTTCCAGAAACTTCTCCTGCTTAGCTGCATATGTAGCAACGTCATCCGTGGCATAACGTGCTAGCTTACTAAAGTCATCCACATACTGGCCAACTGTCCGTCCTCCTTGGCGCAAGTTGTGGAACTCACGCTTCTTCATGGCCATAGCTCCTACTGAAACATGGGCAGTACGGAAAGCTTGCTAAAACTGGTCCCATGTGACAGTGTCTACATGGTAAGTGGCTGTAAAATTCTCCCACCATGCTGCTGCGGGTCCTTCAAGCTGATGTGCGGCAAACTTCACTTTTTCCTCATCTGTACATCCAGCACTGGTCAACTCCTTCCCTGTCTTGCGGAGCCAATCATCTGCTACTATCGGCTCCGTGCTACTGGAAAACACCGGCGGATTTAGCCTAAGGAAATGGGTCAAGTGATCAACTGGTGGTGGCGGCGGTGTGTTGTTGTTGTTGTTGTTGTTGTTGTTGTTGTTGTTGTTGTTGTTGTTGTTGTTGTTGTTGTTGTTGTTGTTGTTGTTGTTGTTGTTGTTGTTGTTGTTGTCGTTGTTGTTGTTGTTGTCGTTGTTGTCGTTGTTGTCGTTGTTGTCGTTGTTGTCGTTGTTGTCGTTGTTGTCGTTGTTGTCGTTGTTGTCGTTGTTGTTGTTGTTGTTGTTGTTGTTGTTGTTGTTGTTGTTGTTGTTGTTCTGGTTCTGGACTAACAACTGCATCAAAGCATTATGCTGCTGGATCAACTGAGTGAGCTCCGGTGGGAAAGCGAATCCATTGTCACGTCTCGGAGGCATCTGAGGGTTTAGAAAGGATGAGAATTAAGAATAGAATGAGGTCTAAAGAGAAAACACTACCCAAATGAACATGAGACAATGCACACAAAAATCACTTCATTCAATCAAACAAGGGCATACAACCGGTCTAGAACTATCGCAAAAGTGCATGGACTATAATATGTACATGGGGGAATACTACTACTGTTATGGTAGTCTACTAGAAAAATTGCTCCGATGAAGACTCCATGATATCTGTTCCAGCTTCGTCTTTGAAATCATCATCACTAGGATCAGAATCAGTGTCGTCGATGACGATGTAGTTATCTGGACAGGTGCAATCTTCATCTTCTCCTCCGGGTGCTGAATTCCCCATGAGTTCCTCAATCTTCTCCTTAAGATCTCCATTTTGTCTCACTAGAGCTACAATCTCATCCATGTAGTCCTTGCAAGTGGCCTTCAGTTCTCCTTCTAGCTCAATAATCTTGGCTTTTGCTTTCTTCAACTCCATCATATCTACGCACATCTGGTTCTCCTAGCGTCGAATGTGCTGGTTTAACTCCTGGATGAAAGCTGCAATGGATCTATCCTTCTTGGTTCTAACTATCTCCCATTGTTCATCTCGGCGTTCGCAAATCTGGTAAATAGTATCCTTGAGGTCTTGTTGGTAAACTTCTCCAATGCGTCCCATGGTGATATGAGCTGCCATGCTCTTTCCCAGACTCCATGTTGGTGCATTGAAAACACACTCTATGGGCTCCGTGATTGGCGCGAACGTCCTTCCTGGAACTAGAGCTTGAATCTTCCAACGCTCCTCTTCGGGTAAGGTGGCGTTGTAGGTCCCGGTGAAGCTTGGTATACCAATGTTCAGGTACTTAGTGACTTCCTTCAGGTGTCGTCCAAAAGGTGTATCTTCATCCGGCTGGGTGAACTTGATCCTCGCTTCCGTCATCCTAAAAGAGTAGAAAAGATGAGGAGTTAGAAATGAGAAGAGAGTAGTGATCTAGGGCTTTAACTTAGTGGTCGTGTCCTACCGTCAGCGTGTGCTCTGATACCATCTCTGTAGCGACCAGACCTTAAATAGTCTCACCTCTGTGCTCAGGTGTCATCCCTGGATCAGTAATGCTGACACCACACAGTACTTTGAAGGATTTATAACAGAGTAGCAATCACACACTCATTACATCGATGTCTCAAAGAGAACTTATTACAATAAATATGGCTTAAGGCCATCTAATAACGATAACAGCGGAAGGCTTTGAAAGATAAGTGAGTCCATCAACTCCAACGGCATCACTGAGTATAGAACCACGACCTAAAAGGCACCTTACTCGTCGTCTGAAAAGTCTACAACATGAAACGTTGCAGCCCGAAAACGGGTCAGCACATGGAATATGCTGGCAATGTAGCACATAGAGAGTAATGAATGATTAAGCCTATACTACATGCATATATGCCTGGTGGAAAGCTCTATGGTTACAGTTTTGCGTAAAGCCAATTTTTCCCTACTGCAAAGGAATAAAGTTACTTAATTATCATGGTGGTTGTTAAACATTGAGAATGTTTGACAGCATCCTCAATCCCATTAAAATAATCATTATTAAAAACCCAACAATATTAATTTAAAGTAACATGATGAGATTCACATGATATCCAAGTACTAGATACTCAAAAACGTCCATAACCGGGGACACGGCTAACCATGATTAGTTTGTACACTCTGCAGAGGTTTGCACACTTTTCCCCACAAGACTCAATCTCCTCCGTTGGGATTCTCGTACTACATGGTGTTTGAGAAACGGATGACCGAGACATAGTCTTTCAGAGGCGCTAGCACCTTACGATGTGATAGACCGTACCAACCTACATCCCCTACATCTGCTAGTCTACCACTGTAATAGTTCGCACGACTTAGTCAACTATGCGAGAGCCCATAATGGCTTGTGGCTGCACACGGAAGTTTCTAGTTTGAAAACTCTCATGATCCCTTTGAGCCTGGATGGCGGTCCAAAAGAAACATGCAATCCTGGAATACCCACGTACCTCAATCCACCCAGATGTGTGTTCAAGTTGCCACCTTAGATAAACCATTAATTAACAAACTCACATCTGTCATGGATATCACTCACCCAATAGACATCTACTAGCATAGCATGGCATATTAAGCAAACGTAGAAGTAACTCCCAAAGGTTTGATAATAAAACAGGTAATAGGTACTACCTCAACTACTTCCCATCCCACAATTTAATTAGATCCTAATCATGCAGTGTTTGAGGATTGATCTAATGCAATAAAACTGGATAGTAAAAGAGGTATGATCGAAGTGTTACTTGCCTTGCTGATGATCCGCGAAACCTAGAGATTCGAAGTAACAGGCGGCGCACTCCGGGTATTCTATCGCAGACAAACAATCAAGCATACAATAAGTACTCATCTAATGCACAGGTAAAACTCAAATAAGAGATCTAACCAGAAAGTTCAACTTAAGAACTCCGGTTTGCAAAAAGAATCAAATCGAACGAAGCAACGAAAATCAAATGGCGAAAGAAAACAACTTCGTTCTACTAATCTGGATCTAAGTCAAATTTTACAGAAGAAAAAACTTGTTTAAGTTGGTTAAACGGATAGAGGGTCTCGAGATGAAACTCCAGGCGCTTGAATCGCCGATTTTGATAAACGAGCGAAAAGTTATACTAAAACGAAAATTGGATCAGAAATCGTGATCAGAAAATAACCGCGGAATGTCGGTGTACTAAAGTAGGGGTACCCTAGTACCCCGAACTTGTGCACGGGCAGTAGTAGCGTCCCGCGGCAAGGCTTGCCAGGGGAGCGACAAGAGTCTCCACGGCCCTTTTTGGGCCGGACGAAGGCCAAGTGATCGAGCCTAGAAGACCAAGGCCCGGCAAGAGGAGCTTGCCGGGCCAAGCAGGCGAGGTCCGGCAAGAGGAGCTTGCCGGGCCAAGGCGACAAGGCCCCGGCAAGAGGAGCTTGCCGGGACGACTAAGCCGAAGCACCAAGGCCCCGGTGGGAGGAGCACGCCGGGACGGCCAAGCCAAGGCACACCAAGAGAAGCCCGCCGCGGCGCTCCGCGCGCCCCGGCAAGGCCTGACGAGCGGCAAGCTCTCAGGTGCGGCAAGACGACCACCGCGGCAAGCCGCTTGCCGCGGCAAACCACCTCCTCAGGCATGCGCTCCAGCTCACCTGCCCACGCGTCACTCTGGAGCTTCCCCAGAGACACGTGGCGGGGCGCCGCGCAACCTGGGGCGCGCGGTGGCATGCGACGTTGGCAGAGTCGCCCCCGTGGCAAGCGGAGGCGCCCCTAATGGTCCGCCTCGGCACTGTTCAGGCGATCCAGACGGGCATTTTATGCCTTTGTCTCCCGCCGTCAGAGTTAGGTGCGATAGCACTGTGCGGCCACTGTTCGCACAGTTCCTTGCCATTTTTACCCTCACCTGCGTCGCTACCTGTGGGAAACCCCTTAGCATATAAAAGGAGGCCCATGCGCACGTAGAGAGGGATCCAGACCCCGAGGGAACCCTAGAGAGATCGGACGCTAGGAGACCCGAAGAAGGACGCCCAGTAGACCCTCGTCTACGTCCAGCTCCAACTTACTGTAGCTTCTTGCGCTCCAGAGCAAGAACTCTAATCAACCAGACAAGCAGCAGTAGGGTTTTACGCATCCATGCGGCCCGAAGCTGGGTAAAATCGTTGTGTGTGTGTGTCGCCTCGATCTGCTCTTTGTGCATCCTCCGCCCCCCGCCGAACCGACAAGGGGCTCCGTCCCCATAGGTGCTCGTGGAGGCCGATATCCCCCGACATCTTTGGCGCGCCAGGTAGGGGGTGCGTCGAGGTTGTGTGAATCAGATCCGGCGTCCGCGCGAGCCAGACTCTCATCGTTTGCGCCAGCATGGCGCCAAAGAAGAAAGCTCCGGAGGTGACCGGTCCGTCCGCGTCGAACCCACCGCCCACGGAGCAGACGGGTGGTGGGGAGGACGCCGGCGGAAGAACGGGCGCGGTCGAACCAGTTCTTGGTCCCGCGACGTCCGAGCTCGCCCCGCTCCCCTCTCAGGAGGCGCGAAACCAGCAGCGTCATGGTACCCATGGTACCATACGCTCGCTGGACCCAAGCCACGCTGGCGTGTCCCAGGGCGCTCAGGACCAGCATGCGATCCAGCGTGCCGGGACGAGCGTCGCGCGGCTGCCTGGACCGGGTGCTGCTCCTTCTAACATAGTTAGGAGTTCGAGCACATCCCGCTCCTCGCGCCGTTCGCCGCCTCTGCCCGCCACCCCAGCGGAAGCTCTCGCGCGAGCTCAGCTACTCCTAGACTACCCTCCAGCGGCGGACAAGCTCGACGGCTGGAGGGCAACCATCTAGAGCCTCATCGGTTTCGCCAACGGTGACACTCCGCGGCAGCACAGCGCGTCGCAGCCGCGGCCAGTCACCCAGGCGAGAACCGATGGCGCCAAGAATGGCGGGGGTGCGACCACCATGCACTCTCCGCCCCAGAAGCCACGGTCGCCGACTCGCCGGGCTCACCTCGACGACGACTCCACCGCGTCGTCGAACCCGCGAACTCGTCGCGACCAACGCCAAGTCCTTCACGAACGAAGAGAAGAAGACGCTCGAACCCGCATCGAGCGCAGAAGAGAGGCGCGCCATCAATCAGACCAGCGCGTTGGGCCCTCTGGAGACATGCATGCACCGGGGGAACCAGGCGAACTGCCGTATTCGGTAGGCTGTCGCGCGTTCACCCGCGAGCTGCGGCAAGTCCGGTGGCCCAGCACAAAGAACTTCAAGCCCGACGTGCCCGAGAAGTACGACGACAAGTTGCATCCGTCTGAGTTCCTCAGCATCTACACCATTGCGGTGCAGGCTGCCGGGGGACGGGACGATAAGATCCTTGCCAACTACTTCCCGCTGGTACTCAAGCCCAACGTCAGATCCTGGCTCATGCACTTGCCGGACGGCTCCATCTCCTCCTGGCCAGACCTATGCCATCAGTTCGTTGGCGCCTTCACGGGCGGCCACAAACCCCATGGCCAGGCGAGCGACCTTCATCTGCTAGTTCAGAAGGAGGGGGAGCCTTTGCGCAAGTTCATCCAGAGGTTCAGCCGTGTGCACTACAACATCCCAGACGTCCACCCCGCCGCGGTGATCAGCGCGTTCCACCAGAACGTGCGTAACCGCAGGATGCGGGAGGAGATGGCGATGTGCAAAATCAAGGAGGTCAGCGAGCTTTACGCCCTGGCCGACAAGTGTGCACGCGCTGAGGAGGGGAGGAAGCTCCCCGGAGAAAGTGTTGGAGAAGGAGACTCCGACAGTGAAGGTACCGCCCCGGCAAGGAGAGGCCGGCGGCGGAACGACAAAAAGAAGAAAAACCCAGAGGTACTGGTTGTCGAGAAGTCCGGCAGCGAGGGCTCCGCCAAGAAAGCCCAGGCGGGAGGCCCCGGCAAGGAGATTGTCGGGTGCGCCAACTGCCGGGCGGTAGCCGCTGCTGATAAGCGAGACGGTACCGAGAAGAAGTACTGCAAGATCCACCGTACCAGGGGCCACGACCTCCAGAGTTGCAAGCAAGTCGAGCGGCTCGTTGACCTGCAGAAGGCCGAGTACGCACGACGCGACAAGGAGAGAGCCCAAGCAGGTGGCGAGGGATCCGGCACGAAGCGCCCCGGCCCGGGGGAGCGTCGCGGCAAGGACAAGGAGCGGCAAGCAGACAGACCACCCCTGGGGCGCGACAAGGGCAAAGACGATGACGACGACGAAGACATGGAAGACCCCGAGACCAGCAAGCAGGAGTTTCAGAAAGCCACTGAGGTCTTGTGTGTGGACGGCGGTGCCTCCCTGCACACTTCCCACCACCAGCTTAAACGGTGGGTGCGGGAGGTCAATGCAGCGGAGCCACCCGTCGAGTCACGCAGACCCCTGAGATGGTCCAGCACGCCTATCATCTTCGACATTGAGGACCACCCTGATCGCACAACCGCGGTCGGGTGCTTGCCGATGTTGGTTTCCCCAATGATCCGCAACCTCAAGGTCACTAAGATGCTAGTTGACGGTGGGGCCAGCTTGAATCTGATCTCCTCTGCTGTCCTACGGAGACTCCAGGTTCCCGACAGCGAGCTCGAAGAAACTGGCACATTCCAAGGAATCAACCCGGGAAGGAGCAAGCCGAAGGGAAAGATCATGCTGCCGGTGACATTTGGCAGCGAGCTGAATTTCAGAACTGAGAAGGTCACCTTTGACGTCGCCGACTTTCCGTTGCCTTACAACGGGATCCTCGGCCGACCAGCGCTCGCCAAGTTCATGGCAGCCTCCCACTACGCGTATAACATGCTCAAGATGCCTGGCCCGATAAGCGTCATTTCTGTCTCTGGCGACAAGAAGGATGCCCTTATCTGCGCCGACCAAATATACCGGGACGCAACAGCAGCAACGGCCCGCGGCCCGCTTGCCGCTGGAGCTTCCGGGGGAAAGAGGAAGTCCGGCAAGTGCTCTGGCGCCCACTCCGGCAAGCGCGCCTCTTCGGAGTGCTGCGCTGCCGTCGAGGACATGCCATCGAGCCCCGCCGGCATGAAGACCAAGTCCGGCAAGTGCTTTGGCGCCCACTCCGGCAAGCGCGCCTCTTCGGAGTGCTGCGCTGCCGTCGAGGACGTGCCATCGAGCCCCGCCGGCATGAAGACCAAGTCCGGCGAATGCTCTGGCGCCCACTCCGGCAAGCGCGCCTCTTCGGAGTGCTGCGCTGCCGTCGAGACGTGCCATCGAGCCCCGCCGGCAAGAAGGCCAAGCCCGGCGAATGCTCTGGTGCCCACTCCGGCAGCCGCGCCTCTTCGGAGCGCTGCGCTGCCGTTGAGGACGCACCATCGAGCCCCGCCGGTAAACACAAGGAGACGACGGCTGCTCCACCAGCGACCAAGAAGGTGCCCGCCAAGGAGGACGGCACTGGTGGTACCTTCACCATCAGTTCCACTCTCGACCCCAAATAGGAAGGCGCGCTCGTTGCTTTCCTGCAGGCGAATGTCGATGTGTTTGCCTGGCAACCATCTGACATCCCCGGCGTTCCCAGGGAAGTGATTGAGCACCACCTCGCCGTCTGTCCTCATGCGCGGCCCATCAAGCAAAAGGTCAGGAAACAAGCGGTGGAGCGCCAAGAGTTTATCGCGGAGGAGATCAGGAAGTTGGAAGCGGCAGGCCTCGTCAGAGGCGTGCTCCATCCGACGTGGTTGGCCAATCCTGTCGTTGTGCGCAAGGCAAACGGGAAGTGGAGGCTTTGCATCGATTTCACCGATGTCAACAGAGCTTGCCCTAAAGATCCATTTCCCTTGCCGCGCATCGACCAGATTGTTGACTCCACGGCCGGATGCGACCTGCTTTCATTCCTTGACGCCTACTCCGGGTACCACCAGATCTACATGGCTGAAGAAGACGAAGAGAAGACTGCGTTCGTCACTCCATGCGGCACGTACTGTTTTGTGCGGATGCCTTTTGGACTGAAGAACGCGGGCTCGACATTTGCGAGGGTTGTCCACACTGCTTTCGAGCCACAGATCCACAGAAATGTGGAGGCCTACATGGACGACATTGTAGTCAAGAGCAGAGACAAGGCAACCTTGGTTCAAGACTTGGAAGAGACCTTTGCGAACTTGCGCAAGATCAGCCTCAAGCTCAACCCCGAGAAGTGCGTGTTCGGAGTTCCCTCCGGCAAGCTTCTCGGGTTCTTCATGTCTCAGCGTGGGATCGAAGCCAACCCCGACAAGATCAAGGCCATCGAGCAGATTGAAGCACCAACGCGTGTCAAGGACGTGCGAAGACTTGTCGGCTGCGTGGCGGCTCTCAGCAGGTTTATTTCCAGGTCTGCGGAACGCGCCCTGCCATTTTTCAAAATCTTGAAAAAGGCAGGTCCAGTAAAATGGACTCCGGAAGCGGAGGTTGCGCTGCAAGACTTGAAGAAATACCTATCCTCCGCTCCTATACTTGTCGCTCCTAGACGGCAAGAGAAGTTGCTGCTCTACCTAGCGGCAACCAATCAAGTGGTTAGTGCTGCGCTAGTAGCGGAGAGGGAAGCTGATGACGAGCCAGCGACCACGGCAAGCGCGTCCGACGGCAAGCAGGGGGCTTCCCCGACAAGCTCTGGCCCCGGCAAAGGCGGATCCGCGCAAGCGCAAGGGGAAGTGCAGAGGAAGAGGATGGTGCAGCGCCCAGTTTACTTCTTCAGTTCCCTCCTGCAGGGGGCTAGGTCGAGGTACTCTGGTGTGCAGAAATTGCTCTTCGGCCTCCTCATGGCCTCGAGGAAGCTGCGCCATTACTTCCAAGCACACGAGATCACCGTGGTCACTCGCTTTCCGCTTAAGAGGATACTGCAGAATCCCGAAGCAACAGGCAGGATTGTCGAGTGGGCACTAGAACTGTCAAGCTTTGGCCTCAAGTTCGAGAGCACATCGACCATCCAGAGCAGAGCATTGGCAGAGTTCATAGCAGAGTGGACGCCGACACCGGACGAAGAAATTCCAGAGACGAGCATCCCCGGCAAGGAAGCAACCAAAGAGTGGCTGATGTACTTTGATGGTGCCTTTTCGCTGGAAGGCGTCGGTGCCGGCGTGCTGCTCATCGCGCCCACCGGAGAGCACCTCAAGTACGTCGTCCAGATGCACTTTCCCAAGGAGCAAGCAACCAACAATACGGCAGAGTATGAAGGTTTGCTCGCCGGTCTCAGGATCGCGGCGGAACTTGGGATCAAGAAGCTCATTGTCAGGGGTGACTCGCAACTCGTCGTCCGCCAAGTGAACAAGGATTACCAGCGCCCGTTGATGGAGGCTTACGTTGATGAAGTGAGGAAGCTGGAAGAGCGCTTTGACGGCCTGCACATGGAATACGTTCCAAGAGCAGAGAACGACATCGCCGACGGCCTGTCAAAATGCGCCGCACTAAAGCTACCTGTGGAACCAGGGACTTTTGTGCTCAAGCTGACTCAGCCATCCGTGACACCATCGACTGGGCCAAGCAAGAAGAGGAAATCGGTCTCCGGCGACTATCTCCCGGCAGAGCTTCCCAAAGCCTCCGCCAAGAGAGTCCCCAAGATCGACGCCAAGAGTGCTGAGGAGCTGCCCGCTCCGGCAAGCCCCAGGGTTTGTCCCGACGAAGCAGGCGCTCCCGGCAAGCCACGCCCCGGCAAGCTTGCCGGGGAACGTCAAGCTCCGGCTGAGCCCCAAGTCCTCGCCGTAGAAGCTGATGTTCCCGCAGCCGCCGACATGCCTCTAGTCCTCGTCGTCGAGCCACAGGCTCCGACGTGGGCACAGCAGATCGTCCGTTTCCTCCAGACAGGAGAACTTCCCGAAGAACAAGAAGGAGCTGAAAGAGTAGCCCGGCAGTCCAGTATGTACTAGTTCGTTGACAGCGCACTGTACAGAAGAGGACGCAATGGGGTGAAATTGAAGTGCATTCACCGGGAAGACGGACAGAAGCTGTTGGCGGAGATACACGGAGGCATATGTGGACACCACATTGGCGCCAGAGCGCTTGCCGGCAAAGCGTTCCAGCAAGGTTTCTTCTGGCCAACAGCCCTCCAGGATGCAACTGCACAAGTAACCAAGTGTGAAGCGTGCCAGTTCCATTCCAAGAAGATACACCAGCCAGCTCAAGCTCTCCAGACGATCCCTTTGTCCTGGCCCTTCTCGGTCTGGGGGCTCGATATCCTCGGCCCCTTCCCCCGATCCGTCGGGGGCTTTGAGTACTTGTTCGTTGCCATCGACAAGTTCACAAAGTGGCCAGAAGTGGAACCGGTGAGGAAGGTGACCGCCCAGTCCGCGATCAAATTCTTCAGGTCGATTGTTTGCCGCTTCGGGATCCCCAACAGGATCATCACCGACAACGGTACGCAGTTCACAAGCCACGCTTTCATGCAGTACACCCAAAACCTCGGCACCAAGGTCTGCTCTGAACTGGCAAGAAGTTTTGACAAGCTGCTCAAGCGCGGACGGAACTGGATCGAGGAGCTGCCGGCGGTTCTTTGGTCAGTCAGAACGACGCCAAATCGAGCCACCGGCCAGACACCATTTGCTCTAGTCTATGGAGCAGAAGCAGTTACCCCCACGGAACTCGTATACGGGTCACCTCGAGTGCTCGCTTATGATGAGCTTGAGCAAGAGCGGTCGCGTGAAGATGACGCACTGCTCCTCGAGGAGGATCGTCTCCAGGCTGATGTGCGATCCGCTTGCTACCAGCAAGCTCTGCGTCGCTATCATAGCCGCAAAGTTAAAGCAAGGAGCCTCGAGGAAGGCGACCTTGTTCTTCGGCGCGTTCAGTCGGCCAAGATACACAACAAGTTGACGCCGAAGTGGGAAGGCCCTTACCGGGTGAAACGAGTCACGAGGCCCGGCGCCGTTCGCCTCGAGACCGAAGATGGTACTCCGGTGAGCAATTCCTGGAACATTGAGCATCTTCACAAGTTTTACCCGTAAGGCGCGGTTGTCGGACCCCGTCCGGCAACCAACTCTTTGTACAAAAGTCTTGCCGCAGACGCATGTAATCCTTTGTACAAAGCCAGGCGCAGACCCTGGCAACAATGACGCGCTGGGCCCCCCCAAGTTTTAGCATGCATGCTGAGTCGAGTCTCGTCCTTGGTTAGGGTTGATAGTGCCTAACAGTCGCTAACCCCTAACTTAGAGGTCGAGTCCGCGTCTTTTTCCCGTCCTTTCCCTTTGGCTCGCAGGAATTGCATACCCTTGCCGAGCCGCTGAAGGACGAAGAAGGGGAGAAGGACGAGCCAGCACCCGCCTCCCGGCAAGCCATAGTTGCCGGGGGCTGCAACCTCAGATAAGTCTTTACATCCCTTATCATGCATTCTCTCGTGAGCTGCGGAATGTGAAAACCTTGCTTCCTCCTAAAAAGCTGCCGTGCTCTCTTAAGCGGCAAACCCCGGAGCGCGTTCCCGGGGCCCGCTTCGGATAGTAGCCGCGGCGGCAAGGGGAGGAAGCGAGGGGCCAGAACCCGCCTTCTCCCTGCCTCCGCCAAGAGCATGAGGAGGGCCAAGGGGCGCGGGGGGACGGCAGGGTCCGTTGCCGGGCGGGGAAGTGTCTATCTTAACGGTGCAAAGGGTCCGCCCCTTGCCGCGGGATGTACCCGCGAGACAAATGATCCGGCAAACATCCCCTTTTCATTAAAAACATTCCACTCAGGTACAGTTCAGAGAGAATGAAAAACATGAAAGATGGGATTACAAGATTTAAAGACAACTAAGGCCCGAGGGCTTACAAGATAAAAAGAGATAAGGTGCCCGTAATCCCTTTCTTGTCTCTCTCCTCAGGAGGTAGGGCAAGGAGGCGAGAAGGGCAAAAGGGGCGCCTAGACGAGCTACGGGTGGCAGAAGACGCCAAGAGAGCATCCGGGGCTCCGCCCGGGGGGCTCCGGAGGCTGGATGGAGACAGCAACGCCGGAAGCGGAGCTCGAAAAGGAGGCGGCGGGACATCAGCACGCTGTCGAGGGCATCTAGCCCTTGTACTCCGAGTTGACGGCCTTGCCGCCGGCCTCTTCCCCTTCCGCAGCCTCGCCACTCCGGCCGCCCGAGAAGACGAAGCCCCGGCAAGAGGAGCTTGCCGGGCCAGAGAGAAGACCCCGGTGGTCGTCGCCGCGAGCAGGGGTGGTGACGGCGCCTGGGGGGAAGCTGGGAGACGAGGCAGCGGCCTCGCCGCCCGCCCTCTTCCTCTTCAGCAGCCTCCCTACGCCAGCCGCCCAAGGAGGCGACCCCGGGGAGTTCACGGAGCCAGCAACGCGGATGGTGGGGGCGCCGGTGCCACGCGGAGCTACGACTAGCGCCTAGTCGTGCCCGTCACCCCGGCGACCGCCCCCCCTCGTCGTCGCTGTCGCTTCCCTCCTCGTCACTCTCGCTGGAGGAGGAGCCTTCGCTGTCGGAGGAGCTATCCACGCAGCACCGGGCCCGGGTGCCGAGGTCCCCGAAGACCTTGACGGAGAGGAGATCGCCCTCCATCAGCTTGAAATGGAGGGTGAACCCCGCCGTCAAGCTGTGGATCCAGGCGAACGACTTCCACCCTCGGCCAAGACACATCACGCCGGGGGCTCGGGATTCGACGTGGACTCGCGTACCACTGATCCCGCAGCCCCTCATGCGCAGTCTCAGCGTCTCGTGTTGTTCCGCCTCCAAGACGTCCGCGAAGGGGGCCGGGAGGCGGAGGCGACGGCGAGGCGCCCGGCGCAGCCTGATGATGAAATCGCAGGGGTCGTCCCCGAGATGAACCGCCGGGGGAAACGGAGTCGCCGGCGGAGGCGAGGCCGGCGCGCCGTCCTGCCCGCCTCGAGCGCCTCGGCCCCGTCCACGGCCTCGTCCACGACCTCGCCCCCTTCCCCTTCCCCTTACGGTTGGCTCCGCCGCTGCGGGTGCAAGGGGAGGAGGGGCTCGCTGCCTGGCGGGAACCCTTGCCGCCACCGAAGAGGGACCGGGGTTCCCTTTCTCCATGACAGTTGGGGAGAGGGGACCAGGGATCTAAGAGAAGAAAGAAGGGAGGAGTGCGGACCCTCATCGCCCCCCTTCCGCTCCTTATAAAGGGGTGGAGTGGGGTCTTGGCCGCCCCGCCCAACCAATCAAAGCAGAGGAAGGGCAGGCGACGGGGCCGACCCTCTACATCAACCCGCGTCGGCCCGGTTTTCCGCCTCCACCACCGCGACCCCAAGTGCATGGAGGACGCGTGGCAGGCGAGCAGGGCCGAGGCGGCGGATGAGGCGACCTCTCCCCACCCGTGATCGTGGGGACGGGCGCCCCGAAAGCCGCGCCTCGACCCCGTTCGTTCACCAAGCCGCGCCTCCACGCCCCCTCCCCCATTTGAAAATGGGGGCGGGCGCTTCGCCTTTTCAAATAAAGGAGTCGTGCCCGACGTGACGCATGCCTGCGGGCCTCAGCCCCGCGCATGGCACCCACGTCACGCACGCCTCGCACGCCTCGCCCCCCACGATGCCGCGATAAGCGCGCGCCACTTGGGGAGGGCGCGACGAGCACGGAGTTAAGGAGCAGCGCAACCCAGGCCACGCGTGCCCGTGCACTGTTAGGGCCTGGCCCAACAATGCTCGGCACCGTGTATGGCCCAGGCCTGGGGGCTCCTGTCGGTGTACTAAAGTAGGGGTACCCTAGTACCCCGAACTTGTGCACGGGCAGTAGTAGCGTCCCGCGGCAAGGCTTGCCAGGGGAGCGACAAGAGTCTCCACGGCCCTTTTTGGGCCGGACGAAGGCCAAGTGATCGAGCCTAGAAGACCAAGCCCCGGCAAGAGGAGCTTGCCGGGCCAAGCAGGCGAGGTCCGGCAAGAGGAGCTTGCCGGGCCAAGGCGACAAGGCCCCGACAAGAGGAGCTTGCCGGGACAACTAAGCCGAAGCACCAAGGCCCCGGCGGGAGGAGCACGCCGGGACGGCCAAGCCAAGGCACACCAAGAGAAGCCCGCCGCGGCGCTCCGCGCGCCCCGGCAAGGCCTGACGAGCGGCAAGCTCTCAGGTGCGGCAAGACGACCACCGTGGCAAGCCGCTTGCCGCGGCAAACCACCACCTCAGGCATGCGCTCCAGCTCACCTGCCCACGCGTCACTCTGGAGCTTCCCCAGAGACACGTGGCGGGGCGCCGCGCAACCTGGGGCGCGCGGTGGCATGCGACGTTGGCAGAGTCGCCCCCGTGGCAAGCGGAGGCGCCCCTAACGGTCCGCCTCGGCACTGTTCAGGCGATCCAGACGAGCATTTAATGCCTTTGTCTCCCGCTGTCAGAGTTAGGTGCGATAGCACTGTGCGGCCACTGTTCGCACAGTTCCTTGCCATTTTTACCCTCACCTGCGTCGCTACCTGTGGGAAACCCCTTAGCATATAAAAGGAGGCCCATGCGCACGTAGAGAGGGATCCAGACCCCGAGGGAACCCTAGAGAGATCGAACTCTAGGAGACCCGAAGAAGGACGCCCAGTAGACCCTCGTCTACGTCCAGCTCCAACTTACTGTAGCTTCTTGCGCTCCAGAGCAAGAACTCTAATCAACCAGACAAGCAGCAGTAGGGTTTTACGCATCCATGCGGCCCGAAGCTGGGTAAAATCGTTGTGTGTGTGTGTCGCCTCGATCTGCTCTTTGTGCATCCTCCGCCCCCCGCCGAACCGACAAGGGGCTCCGTCCCCATAGGTGCTCGTGGAGGCCGATATCCCCCGACACGGAAAATCCGAGAAAAAGAAAAACGACGAACGGATTAACGAACGAACGTTCGCTAATTAACCTAAATCGAAAATAATAAAACCGATCTAATAAAAAAACCGAAAATAAAACCGAAAATAAAACCGAGGAAAACAATCGTTTTTAAAAAAAAGGGCATGGAAATCGAGGCGGTGGCGAACCTCGGGCGGTGGGATCGTCGGCGGCGGCTCCGGTGGCGCGCACGGATCGAGGCGGGGCTGATGGGCTGGGGCGGCCCGGGGCAGCGCTATTTAAAGGCTGCCCCCGGGCGGTGTCCCGCTCGGGTACGGCCCGAAGTCGGTTCGTTTTTTTAATAATTACACTTAGAAAAAAATAAAATAAAATAATAAACGGACTCCAAAAATCCCGAAATAAATTTTCCCGGGCTTCTAAAATCAAGCCCGACAAAGTGAACATTTATTTGGGCCCCAAATGCAATTTTGAAAAACGTATATTTTTCCTAAATTCAAATAAAATATCGAAAAACTCCGAAAAAATCTTATTTGATTTTATTATTAAATCCTCAATATTTCTATATTTTGGGAAAGTCATTTTATTCCCTCTCTCATATTTTTGTAATAGAAATAATTGATGATAAAATAAATAAAACCAAATGATTCTATTTTCAAAATTTGAGAAAAACTCAATTATGAAAATAACGAAACCCCCAACTCTCTCCGTGGGTCCTTGAGTTGCTTAGGACTTTCTAGTATCAAAACCAAAAGCAAATAAAATATGATATGCATGATGATCTAATGTATAACATTCCAAATTGAAAATTTGGGATGTTGCATGATGGGTTGCTAGAGTGACAGAAGCTTAAACCCTAGTTTATGTGTTGCTTCGTAAGGGGCTGATTTGGATCCATATGTTTCATGCTATGGTTAGGTTTACCTTAATACTTTTGTTGTAGTTGCGGATGCTTGCAATAGAGGTTAATCATAAGTGGGATGCTTGTTCAAGTAAGAACAACACCCAAGCACCGGTCTACCCACATATCAAATTATCAAAGTACCGAACGCGAATCATATAAACGTGATGAAAACTAGCTTGATGATATTCCCATGTGTCCTCGGGAGCGCTTTTCCTTATATAAGAGTTTGTTCCGGCTTGTCCTTTGCTACAAAAAGGATTTGGCCACCTTGCTGCACTTTATTTACTTTTGTTACTTGTTGCTCGTTAGAATTTATCTTGTCACAAAACTATCTGTTACAAATTAATTCAGTACTTGCAGAGAATACCTTCCTGAAAACCGCTTATCATTTCCTTCTGCCCCTCGTTGGGTTCGACACTCTTACTTATCGAAAGGACTAAGATAGATCCACTATACTTGTGGGTCATCAAGACTCTTTTCTGGCGCCGTTGCCGGGGAGTGAAGCGACTTTGGTAGGTGGAATTTGGTATGGAAAAATTTATATAGTGTGCTGAAATTTACTGTCACTTGTTACTATGGAAAGTAATCCTCTGAGGGGCTTGTTCGGGGTATCTTCACCCCATCCAGTAGAGCAAAGAGTTTCTACTTAACATACTGAACCTATTGAAGATGAAACTCCTTTTGAATTTCCTTCGAGTATGATGGAAAAACTGATAGTTAATCATTTTACAAGAGATGGAACAAAGCATCCTGATGAGCACTTAATATATGTGGATGAAGTTTCTGGATTATTTAAGCTTGCAGGTATACCCGATGATGTTTCTAAGAAGAAGGTCTTCCCTTTATCTTTGAAGGGAGACGCATTGACATGGTATAGGCTATGTGATGATACGAGATCATGGAACTATAAAAGATTGAAATTGGAATTTCATCAAAAGTATTACCCTACGCATCTTGTTCATCGTGATCACAATTATATATATAATTTTTGGCCTCGTGAAGGAGAAAGCATTGCTCAAGCTTGGGGGAGGCTTAAATCAATGTTATATTCATGCCCCAATCATGAGTTCTCAAGAGTGACGATTATTCAAAAAATTTATGCTCGGCTTTCTAAAAATAATCGCACCATGCTCGATACTTCTTGTGCTGGCTCTTTTATGATCAAGACTATTGAATTTAGATGGGATTTATTGGATAGAATTAAACGCAACTCTGAATATTGGGATCTCGATGAAGGTAAGGAGTCAGGTATGACACCTAAGTTTGATTGTGTTAAATCTTTTATGGATACCAATATTTTCCGTAAGTTTAGCACTAAATATGGACTTGACTCTGAGATAGTAGCTTCTTTCTGTGAATCTTTTGCTACTTATGTTGATCTCCCCAAGGAGAAGTGGTTTAAATATCATCCTCCCATAGAAGTAAAAGTAGCTACACCTATTAAAGTTGAAGAAAAGACTGTCACTTATAATGATCCTATTGTTCCTACTTCTTATGTTGAGTAACCACCTTTCCCTGTTAGAATAAAGGATCATCCTAAGGCTTCAACTGTTGTTCGTAAAAGCAATATGAGAACTTATACACCTCCTGAACAAGTTAAAGTGGAACCCAATATTGCTATTGTTAAAGGTCTCTTGTCTGATAATATTGATGGGCATGTTATTCAGTTTAACGGTGAAACTGCTAGAATTGCTAAACCGTGTGCTAAAGATAAACATAGACCTGTGGTAGGCGTGCCTGTTATTTCTGTTAGAATAGGAGATCATTGTTATCATGGCTTATGTGATATGGGTGCTAGTGCTAGTGTTATACCGCATACTTTGTACGAAGAAATTAAGCATGAAATTGCACCTGCTGAGTTAGAAGGAATTGATGTCACAATTAAACTTGCCAATAGAGATACTATATCAGCAATGGGAATTGTTAGAGATGTTGAAGTCCTGTGTGGGAAAACTAAATATCCTACTGATTTTCTTGTTCTTGGTTTCCCACAAGATAGCTTTTGTCCCATCATATTTGGTAGACCCTTCTTGAACACTGTTAATGCTAAGATAGATTGTGAAAAGAATGTTGTTACTATTGGCTTGGATGATATGGTTCATGAGTTTACTTTCTCTAAATTTAGTAAACAACATCATGAGGAAGAATTGCATAGTAAGGATGACATTATTGGTCTTGCTTCTATTGCCGTACCTCCTAGTGATCCTTTAGAACATTATTTGCTAGACCATGAAAATGATATGTTCATGAATGAAAGAAGGGAAATAGATGAAGTATTCTTTAAACAGGAACCTATTCTGAAACACAATTTGCCTGTTAAAATCCTAGGGGATCCTCCTCCACCCAAGGGTGATCCCGTGTTTGAGCTTAAATCGTTGCCTGATAATCTTAAATATGCTTATCTTGATGAAAAGAAGATATATCCTGTTATTATTAGTGCTAACCTTTCAGAGCATGAAGAAGAAAGATTATTGAAAACTTTGAAGAAGCACCGTGCCGCTATTGGATATACTCTTGATGATCTTAAGGGCATTAGTCCCACTCTATGTCAACATAAAATAAATTTGGAAGCAGATGCCAAACCAGTTCTTGATCCTCAGAGACGTCTGAATCCTAAAATGAAAGAAGTTGTAAGGAAAGAAATACTCAAGCTTCTGGAGGCAGGTATAATTTATCCCGTTGCTGATAGTCAGTGGGTAAGTCCTGTCCATTGTGTCCCTAAGAAGGGAGGTATTACCGTTGTTCCTAACGATAAAGATGAATTGGTTCCACAAAGAATTATCACAGGTTATAGGATGGTAATTGATTTTTTCGCAAATTAAATAAGGCTACTAAGAAAGATCATTACCCCTTACCTTTTCTTGATCAAATGCTAGAAAGATTATGCAAACATACACATTATTGCTTTCTAGATGGTTATTCTGGTTTCTCTCAAATACCTGTGTCGGCTAAAGATCAATCAAAGACTACTTTTAGATGCCCTTTTGGTACTTTTGCTTATAGACGTATGCCTTTTGGCTTATGTAATGCACCTGCTACCTTTCAAAGATGCATGATGGCTATATTCTCTGACTTATGTGAAAAGATTTGTGAGGTTTTCATGGACGACTTTTCCGTCTATGGTTCCTCTTTTGATGATTGCTTGAGCAATCTTGATCGAGTTTTGCAGAGATGTGAAGAAACTAATCTTGTCTTGAATTGGGAAAAGTGCCACTTTATGTTAATGAAGGAATTGTCTTGGGGCATAAAGTGTTTGAAAGAGGTATTGAAGTTGATAAAGCCAAGGTTGATGATATTGAAAAGATGCCATGTCCTAAGGACATCAAAGGTATAAGAAGTTTCCTTGGTCACGCCGGATTTTATAGGAGGTTCATTAAGGACTTCTCAAAAATTTCTCGGCCTCTAACTAATTTATTTCAAAAAGATATACCATTTATCTTTGATGATGATTGTGTAGAAGCATTTGAAATACTTAAGAAAGCATTAGTCTCTGCACCTGTTGTTCAGCCACCTGATTGGAACTTACCCTTTGAAATTATGTGTGATGCTAGTGATTATGCTGTAGGAGCTATTCTAGGGCAAAGAGTTGATAAGAAATTAAATGTTATCCATTATGCTAGTAAGACTCTAGACAATGCTCAAAGAAATTATGCTACTATCGAAAAGGAACTTTTAGCAGTTGTATTTGCTTGTGATAAGTTCAGACCCTATATTGTTGATTCTAAAGTAACTATTCACGCTGATCATGCTTCTATTAAATATCTTATGGAAAAGAAAGATGCTAAACCTAGACTTATTAGATGGGTTCTCTTGCTACAAGAATTTGATTTGCATATTGTTGATAGAAAAGGAGCTGAGAACCCCGTTGCAGACAACTTATCTAGGTTAGAGAATGTTCTTGATGACCCACTACCTATTGATGATAGCTTTCCCGATGAACAATTAAATGTCATAAGTACCTCTCGTAGGACTCCATGGTATGCTGATTATGCTAATTACATAGTTGCTAAATTTATACCACCTAGCTTCACATACCAACAAAAGAAAAAGTTCTTCTATGATTTGAGACATTACTTTTGGGATGACCCACATCTTTATAAAGAAGGAGTAGATGGTGTTATTAGACGTTGTGTACCTGAGCATGAACAGGAACAGATCCTACGCAAGTACCTGAGTATGAAGTACCTAGAGATAGAACTGCACATAAGGTATTGCAATCCGGTTTTTATTGGCCTACTCTCTTCAAGGATGCCCGTAAGTTTGTCTTGTCCTGCGATGAATGCCAAAGAATTGGTAATATTAGTAGACGTCAAGAAATGCCTATGAATTATTCACTTGTTATTGAACCATTCAATGTTTGGGGCTTTGATTATATGGGACCTTTTCCTGCCTCTAATGGGTACACACATATTTTAGTTGCTGTTGATTACGTTACTAAGTGGGTAGAAGCTATTCCAACTAGTAGTGTTGATCATAACACTTCTATTAAAATGCTTAAGGAAGTTATTTTTCCGAGGTTTGGAGTCCCTAGATATTTAATGACTGATGGTGGTTCACACTTTATTCATGGTACTTTTCGTAAAATGCTTGCTAAGTATGATGTTAATCATAGAATTGCATCTCCTTATCATCCACAGTTTAGTGGTCAAGTAGAATTGAGTAACAGAGAGCTCAAATTAATTTTGCAAAAGACTGTTAATAGGTCTAGAAAGAATTGGTCCAAGAAACTGGATGATGCATTATGGGCATATAGAACTGCATATAAAAATCCTATGGGTATGTCTCCGTATAAAATGGTTTATGGAAAAGCATGTCACTTACCTCTTGAACTAGAACATAAGGCATATTGGGCTATCAAAGAGCTCAACTACGATTTCAAACTTGCCGGTGAGAAGAGGTTATCTGATATTAGCTCACTTGATGAATGGAGAACCCAAGCTTATGAAAATGCCAAGTTGTTTAAATAAAAAAGTTAAAAGATGGCATGACAAAAGGATACAAAAGCGCGAGTTTAACGTAGGTCATTATGTATTGCTATACAACTCTCGTTTAATATTTTTTGCAGGAAAACTTCTCTCTAAATGGGAAGGCCCCTACGTTATCGATGAGGACTATCATTCCGGTGCCATAAAAATCAACAACTTCGAAGGCACGAATCCGAAGGTGGTAAATGGTCAAATAATTAAACATTATATCTCAGGTAATCCCGTAAATATTGAAACCAATATTATTGAAACTGTAACTCTGGAGGAATACATAAGAGACACTTTCCAGACTGTTTCAGACTCCGAAAAGGAATATGTATGTGGTACGGTAAGTAAACCGACTCCAAAACAAATTTTAAGGCAATATTTCTCCGTTTTGGAATATTTAGAAAAATAGAAAAATAAGTGGCAGTCCGGGAAGGACACGAGGGCCCCACGAGGGTGGTGGGCGCGCCCCCTACCTCGTGAGCACCTCGTGTGCCTTCCGGACTCCGTTTTCTTGCACGATACGTATTTTGGTTGGTAAAAAATCACTATATATTCTCCCGAAGGTTTTGACTCCTGTATCAGCAAATCTCCTCTGTTCTTGTTGCGAGCTGTTTTTCTGACAGATCTAGGATATCATGACGTCCCCCTCCTCCAACAATGGTGACAAAGATGCATGGTTAATGAAGATAGAGCTGAAGAGGGAAGAACCCATGGATATCAACAAGGATGAAGGGATCAAGAAGGCCACGGAAAACCAAGCTCCTGCAACAGAAGACATCCTTCAACTTGATCATAATCTTCTTACCCCAACTGAGATCGAAGCTTTCAAGATGATTGAGTTAGCTCGTATACAGAACAGGTATCTCACAAGTGAAAATATATTGTTGAAGGAGCATATTGCTGCACTCAAGGGCATTATCCACAAGCTGGAGGACCTCTTACGCTCGATGTGCGACTATCCGTCACCACCACCTTCTACACCAACAACAAAGAAGGAGACATAATCACATGGGTATGGGCACTCCCCTTGGCAACTGCCAAGCTTGGGGGAGGTGCCCCGATATCGTATCACCGTCACACTCCTATCTTTACCGTTTTTCTTAGTTCAATCCTTTTAGTAGTATCTTGATCTAGTAGAATAAAATTGATGGCATGATCTAGTTTTGAGTTTTGCTTTGTGATCTCTCTATGTAATCGAGTCCGTGAGCTATATATAATAAAGATTAGTGTTGAGTTAAGGGCTTGATTATTTTTCCATGATCTTGAGAGAATAAAAGAAAAGAAGAAAAGAATAAAAGGAAACAAAAGTTCATATTGATCTTATTGAGAGTAATGACTTCACATAGAAAGAGTATGATGATTAAAAGTTGTTGGGAGTTGGCAGACATAGCTTTGGTCATCGTTGCAATTAATAGGAAGTAATAAGGAAAGAGAGGTTTCACATATAGATATATTATCATTGACATCTTTTATGATTGGGAGCACTCATTAAAATATGACATGCTAAAGAGTTGATGTTGGACAAGGAAGACAACATAATGAGTTATGTTTTCTTATATCTGAGATAAAGTATGTTGTCATGGATCCTCTAACATGTTGAGCTTGCCTTTCCCCCTCATGCTAGCCAAATTCTCAGCACAAAGTAGAGATACTACTTGTGCTTCCAAAAACACTTAAACTAGTTTTGCCTTGAGAGTCCACCATATCTACCTATGGATTGAGTAAGATCCTTCAGGTAAGTTGTCATCGGTGCAAGCAATAAAAATTGCTCTAAATATGTATGATTGATTGGTGTGGGAGAAATAAGCTTTATACGATCTTGTGATGTGAAAGTAATAAAAGCAACGGACTGCATAATAAAGGTTCATATCACAAGGGGCAATATAAAGTGACGTTCTTTCGCATTGAGATTTTGTGCAGCCAACCATAAAAGCGCATGACAACCTCTGCTTCCCTCTATGAAGGGCCTACCTTTTATCATTATCTTCTACCTTATGCAAGAGTCACGATGATCTTCACCTTTCCTTTTTCATTTTATCCTTTGGCAAGCACATCATGTTGGAAAGAACATGATATATATATATCTAATTGGATGTAGGGGAGCATGAGTTATTATTGTTGACATTACCCTTGAGGTAAAAGGTTGGGGGCAAAACTATAAGCCCCTATCTTTCTCTGTGTCCGATTAAAACTTCGTAACCACAAGTATTGCGTGAGTGTTAGCAATTATGAAGGACTAGATGATAGTTGAGTATGTGGACTTGCTTTTTAGCTATGACATAGACTCTTTCTGATGTTATGATAAATTGCAATTGCTTCAATGACTGAGGTTATAGTTTGTTGGTTCTCAATAAGGTTTCTGATTCATACTTTTGCATTGTGAATAGATCATCACTTGAACATAAGTAATCATATGAAAAAATCTATATATGTTCCTGTTATGAGAATAATCATGATGCCTTCATGTCCGTATTTTATTTTTATCGA
Organism: Aegilops umbellulata; assembly: GCA_032464435.1. Classification (NCBI taxonomy): domain Eukaryota; kingdom Viridiplantae; phylum Streptophyta; class Magnoliopsida; order Poales; family Poaceae; genus Aegilops; species Aegilops umbellulata. Next base: position 458,970,016 of record CP136057.1, on the reverse strand, counting down.
CGCCTCTACCTCTAAACATGAGGACATATTTATTGTTATCGGCTTTTCGCTTGGGCACAAGCGAGGTCTAAGCTTGGGGGAGTTGATACGTCCATTTTGCATCATGCTTTTATCTCGATATTTATAGCATTATGGGCTGTTATTTCACGTTATGTCACAATACTTATGGCTATTCCCTCTTATTTTACAAGGTATACATGAAGAGGGAGAATGCCGACAGCTGGAATTCTGGGCTAGAAAAGGAGCAAATATTAGAGACCTATTCCGCGCAACTCCAAAAGTCCTGAAACTCCACGGAATATCTTAAAATAAATAAAGAAAAATCCTCGCCAAAGATGAAGGCCAGGGGGCCCACACCCTACTCGCGAGGGTGGGGGGCGCGCCCCCTACCTCGTGGGCCCCCTGGTGGCTCTCCGATGCCCATCTTCTCCTATATGAAGTCTTTCGTCAAGAAAAAAACCAGAAGCAATCTTTCGGGACGAGTCTCCGCCGCCACGAGGCGGAACCTTGGCAGAACCAATCTAGGGCTCCGGCAGAGCTGTTGTGCCGGGGATACTTCCCTCCGGGAGGGGGAAATCATTGCCATCGTCATCACCAACGCTCCTCTCATCGGGAGAGGGCAATCTCCATCAACATCTTCACCAGCACCATCTCATCTCCAAACCCTAGTTCATCTCTTGTATCCAATTCTTGTCTCCAAGTCCGGGATTGTTGCTAGTAGGTTGCTAGTAGTGTTGATTACTCCTTGTAGTTGATGCTAGTTGTTTTATTTGGTGGAAGATCATATGTTCAGATCCTTTATGCATATTATTACCCCTCTGATTATGAACATGGATATGCTTTGTGAGTAGTTATGTTTGTTCCCGAGGACAAGGGAGAAGTCTTGCTATTAGTAGTCATGTAAATTTGGTATTCGTTCGATATTTTGATGAGATGTATGTTGTCTAGCCTCTAGTGGTGTTATGTGAACGTTGACTACACAACACTTCATCATTCTTTGGGCCTAGAGGAAGGCATTGGGAAGTAATAAGTAGATGATGGGTTGCTAGAGTGACAGAAGCTTAAACCCTAGTCTATGCGTTGCTTCGTAAGGGGCTGATTTGGATCCATATGTTTCATGCTATGGTTAGGTTTCCCTTAATACTTTTGTTGTAGTTGCGGATGCTTGCAATAGAGGTTAATCATAAGTGGGATGCTTGTTCAAGTAAGAACAACACCCAAGCACCGGTCTACCCACATATCAAATTATCAAAGTACCGAACGCGAATCATATGAACGTGATGAAAACTAGCTTGATGATATTCCCACGTGTCCTTGGGAGCGCTTTTCCTTATATAAGAGTTTGTTCCGGCTTGTCCTTTGCTACTGTAAGTGCATCTAGTGCCCCTTAGTGATTTTGGTGTATTGAAGACTTATAGGTTAAGAATCTAATGTGTTTATGAGTGTACACAGGTCTATAAGTCTATGAGGAGTTTGATATTTACAGAGAAAGTCGACACCTAAAAATGAAGTTCTTCGACTGAAGACTTTGATATACTGAAGACTTTCTGAAGATTTTGAAAGTGAAGAAATTGGTGTGACCTTGAAGACTTGGTTATCATTCGAGGAACATGAAGCGTAAAGACTTTTGTTTTCGTAGTTTCATTTTCTCTTTCTTGAGTCATAGGAAACACCGTACTGTTAAAGGGGGTCGAGGAAATACTAAGGAGAAAATTTCCATGTGATGCTCAACTCAAATCCTACACCTACCAATCCCTTCGAGTGAAGACATTGGAAATCTCATACAGTTCAGTCAATTTCTTCAGTGACAGAGACGCAGTTCTTCTGGTCACTGAGGACTTTGTTCTGACTGAGGAGTTAGGAATTCGTTAGTGCGAATGGCCTACACTGTGAGGAACATGATAGCCCTGAGGAATTTGAACCTCAAATTTCCGACCGTTGCTGTGCTACGCGCCAGCTGTCCCAAAATATCTTATCCACCTAACGGTCATATCATTGAAGGGCATTTATGTCTTATCATGTCGGGCTACTCACTAGGCTATAAATAGCCGCCCCCTACAACCACTAGCTGGTTGGCTGCTCCGCGAGAACTTGACACTTGTCATTTGAGAGCAACCCATCCTCCGAGGACTTTGAGCGAAAATCATCAAGTGAGGAAAATCCAAAACCCAAACCCAAACACCTACAAACCCAAAGTGATTGAGCATCACTAAAGAGATTGATCCTGAGTGGATCCGATGCTTGTTACCTTTGAAGACTGTGCTTTTTCTAGACGGTTAGGCGTCAAGGTCTAGAGCATCCAAGAGGAATTGTGGATCGCCGAGTGACCGAGTTTGTGAAGGTTTGGAAGTCACCTGAAGACTTACCACGAGTGATTGGATGAGGACTGTGTGTCCTTAGTTCAAGGAGTATACGGTGAGGAATGGGTGTCCCGAGCTGCGTGCTCAGGACTGGGTATCTGGGACTGTGTGTCCTCGAGTTTAAATACTCAGCCGCTCCAACCAGATGTACATCCGAGACAGCAGTTGGAACTGGTCTACCAAATCATTGTCTTCACCAAGCTTACCGGTTCCATTTCCTCAACTCTTTCATTTCCTCAATAGTGTGCTGTTTGTTTATCATATTTGTGTTTGAAGACTTTGACTGAAGACTTTCTCAATTTCCTCAGTTCAATTGCTTCAGTCTATTTGTCTTCATCTTGTGCTATCCTGTGTTTACGCTTTCTATACTCTATGTTTGTCTTTATTTCATCATGTTGACCATGCATGTATTCTTCTATGTTTACCTCTGAGTACTTATTCCGCTGCTAATAGTTCTTCGCTAAGGAATTTCCTCACTAGCAAATTCCTCAGTGAAGAATTTCATAAAAATCGCCTATTCACCCCCTCTAGTCGATATAACGCACTTTCAATTGGTATCAGAGCAAGGTACTCCCTTGTTCTGTGTGATTTTGGTTTAACCGCCTGGAGTTTTAGTTTTGTCGACCGCAGATATGAAGAAAGTGACATGCCCCATCTTTGACGGTCACGAGTATCCCAAATGGAAGGCCATGATGAAGAAGCGTCTCATGGCGATGAACAGCAAGCTGTGGACCGTCACTGAGATTGGTCTGACCGATCTGTGCAAGATGGTGGAAGCTGATGACATTCGCAAGTACACCCATCTCAACCTCACAGCGAAGGCCGTCATCTGCTCTAGTCTGTCTCGAAATCAGTTCGGGAACGTCATGCATCTCGATCAGGCAAAGCTTATCTGGGACAGTATCTCTGATGTCTATGAAGGCCATCGAACCTGTCACGATCCTTGGTTTGAGGACTTCAAGAAATCTCTCAAGTCAATGACATCTGAACCAGAATCATCCTCCTCCTCACCATGTCTCATGGCAGATGGTGAACAGGTAACTGAATGCTATCTGTCTGAATCCAGTGATGATGAATCCGGTGATGAATTTGGACCCAGTTATGTCAAACTTGCCTCACTTGCTGCTAAACAACAAAGAGCTTTGGAAAGGGCTAACAACATGCTTAGTAAGAGCAATGATATGTTGGGTGAAGTAATGGATCAGTCACAAGCTTTGGCTGAATGTCTTCAGAGACTTCATTCTAAGTATGACTCCCTTCAAGATCAGCATAACTCTCTCTTGACCGATCTTGAGAAGCTAAGAGTGAGTTATGTAGATCTCCAGAAGGAGCGCGATTCATTGCTTGCTCAACAAATCAGTGCTGCTCAGGAAGAATTTATTCCTCCATGTTTAAAATGCATTAAACGAGAATCTGCTAATTCTTCACCTGAATGTTCAAATGCTTCGAATGTTACAAATTCTTCACCTGTCTCTGCTATCACTAATTCCTCATCTGAGGACATTGCTAGTATCACTGACGATGCAGGGCTGAAGGAATTGTACATGACGGGCATGTACAAAAGCCTCAAAGGGCATCAGACTCTTTGTGATGTGCTTAAAAAGCAGATCCTCAACAGGAACCCTAGGAAAGAGGGTATTGCCTTTGAGAGGAAACTCAATGCTGATGGTACATATTGGAAGCCTGAGCAGTACCCCAAAACCTCATGGGTTGCTGCAAAGGGACCTCCAGTTGACCCATCTAATTTATCTGGCTATACATGTGAATCTTCTCATTCTTCTGATGAGTCATTTGACTCCAACTACAAACTGTTCAAAAATCAGAATGGTGAAGTATTTGCTAGATATGTTGGCACTAACTGCAGGAATGGTTCCCCTATGAAGAAAATCTGGGTTCCCAAAAGGTGCCTTGAAAGTCTTCAGGTGAATGTCCTCATGACACCACCTGTGAAGAATAGGAACCCCAGATCAAATTCTTCATACGGACTAAATTCCTCAAGGGGATCAAATCCCTCACATGGATCAAAGTCCTCATATGAACATCATCGTGCTAACAACTCTGTTTCGCAGGGAAGAGCCAAGGGCTATGAATATGAGCATTATTCTTCAAATTATTATGTTCATAAGTCCTTGAAGAATTTCTCTGCTTATTCATATGCTTACCCTAACCCCTCTTATGTGAAACGTAATGGTTTGGCCGCTATGCCACCATTCTCATATGGAGCTCGCAGAGTGATAAACTCTTTGCCACCCCTTTAGATGTGGGTGGTGAAGAAAAAGAACTAATCTCCTATGCAGGGTCAGGTCTCTAGACGTACTGTAATGTCTGAAGAATTTGCTGGGGACCTGCCAAATTGCCTGAAAGGACGCAAGCTAACCATGATGAAATGAACTCTCATTTCACACGTCCTCCCTCTGTTTTATCTGTCCTACTGATTGATGAAATTGATCTGATGAATTGTGATATCATATTCTTCACTGTTGAAGTATATGAGGTCGTAAGTTGCACTAATTCATCTGCAGGATGATCAACCCAAAGCCACTGAGTGGGTCTTTGATAGTGGATGTACAAATAACATGACTGGTGACAGGAATCTGTTGATGGATGCTCCCTTATCATCATCACATCTGAAGCATATCATCTTTGCGGACAAGAGCAAAAGTCAGGTATTGGGTCTAGGTGAGGTTGCCATCACAAAGGATCGACACATGGACAAAGTCATGCTTGTTGAGTCCTTAGGATACAACCTTATGTCTGTCTCAATGCTTTGTGATCTTGATATGGTTATTGTCTTTGGCAAGTATCGTTGTGTTGTGATTATGGAATCTGACAATTCCAAAGTCTTCGAAGGTTTTAGGAGAGGAGACTTGTATATTGTTGGTTTCTCTGCAGATTCACAACCAGCCGTGTGCCTACTTGCAAAAGCTTCAGAAGGATGGCTATGGCATCGACGACTTTGTCATGCAGGCATGAGGAATTTGCACACGCGTGCGAAGAAGAAGCATGTTATTGGCATTGAGAATGTCAAATTCCTGAAGGATCACTTATGCGGTGCCTCTGAAGCTGGAAAGATGACCAAGGCCAAGCATCCAGCAATGACCATCATGACCACTACTCGACCATTCGAATTGCTTCACATGGATCTCTTCGGTCCTAATCACTACTCCTCTGTTTCAAATGAAGCATCTCAATATGGCTTTGTTATTGTTGATGATTACTCTCGTTACACATGGGTACACCTTGTCTCTTACAAACATGAAGTGCGGGAAGTATTCAAACGATTTTCCTCGAGGGCTTCAACCAACTTTGGTGTGAAGATCAAGCACATCAGAAGTGACAATGGCACTGAGTTCAAGAATTCGGGTCTCAATGACTATCTTGATGAACTTGGTATTACTCATGAGTTATCTGCTCCTTATACTCCTCAACATAATGGCGTCGTGGAGCGCAAGAACATGACTCTTGCTGAAATGGCTCGCACTATGCTCGATGAGTACAAAACCCCTCGTCGTTTCTGGGTTGATGCAATTGATACTGCGTGCCACATCATCAAAAGAGTATATCTTCACAAATTCTTCAAGAAGACTGCCTATGAACTCCTCACTGACAAGAAACCCAATGTGAGTTACTTCAAAGTCTTCGGTGCTAAATGCTGGATTAGAGATCATCATCACAACTCTAAATTTGCACTGAAAGCACATGAAGGTTTTATGCTTGGTTACGGAAAGGACTCGCACACCTACAGAGTCTTCAACACTGTTCTTCACAAGATTGTTGAAACTGTAGATGTGCGGTTTGATGAAACTAATGGCTCGCAAATAGAGCACCTACCTTCTGTGTTAGATGAATCAGCACCCGAGGATTCTATCAAACACAAGGCTACTGAAGATGTCATTCCTACTGAAGAATCTGCTGAAGAATTCATTCCAGAACATGAAGAACGTCGAGCTGATGCACCTGAAGAAAATGTTGAGGAAATGGATGCTAAAGAAAATGCTGATCAAATTCCTCAAGGACAACCAGCTCATCCTCGCGTTGCAAAAGAAGTGCAAGTGGAGAAGATCATCGATGACATTAGAGCACCAGGTCCTCTCACACGCTCAAAAGCTTCACATCTATCTAACTTTTGTGGGCACTTTGCTTTTGCCTCTATCACAGAGCCCGCTAAGGTAGATGAAGCATTTTTGGAGCCTGAGTGGATTCAGGCCATGCAAGAAGAATTACATCAATTCAAGCTCAACAACGTCTGGGAACTAGTCAATCGTCCCGATCCTCGCAAGCATAACATCATTGGCACAAAGTGGATCTACCGCAACAAGCAAGATGAAAATGGTGTTGTGGTGAGGAATAAGGCACGACTAGTAGCTCAAGGCTACACTCAGGTTGAAGGAGTTGATTTCGATGAAACCTTTGCACCTGTTGCTAGACTTGAGGCTATTCGTATATTGCTTGCTTATGCTAACCATCATGATATCATCTTATATCAAATGGATGTAAAAAGTGCATTCCTCAATGGTAATCTTGAGGAAGAAGTATATGTTGCTCAACCCCCAAGTTTTGAAGATCCAAAGCATCCTGACAAAGTCTTCAGACTTAACAAGGCCCTCTATGGCCTCAAGCAGGCCCCACGGGCGTGGTATGATACATTGAAGGAATTCTTCATGAAGAAAGGCTTCACACCCGGTTCACTCGATCCCACTCTTTTTACTAAATCTTATGATGGTGAACTGTTTGTGTGCCAAATATATGTTGATGATATCATCTTTGGCTGTACTGACCAACGTTATAGTGATGAATTTGCCTATATGATGAGTGAAGAATATCAAATGTCTATGATGGGAGAGTTGAAATTCTTCTTAGGTCTTCAAATTCGTCAACAGCGCAATGGCATATTCATATCTCAGGAGAAATACCTCAAGGATGTCCTGAAGAAATTCAGCATGCAAGATTGCAAAGGCATCAAAATTCCTATGCCCACAAATGGTCATCTATGCACTGATGAAAATGGTACTGACTTCGATCATAAGGTATACCGCTCCATGATTGGCTCTTTATTGTACTTATGTGCATCTAGGCCAGATATAATGCTTAGTGTTTGCATGTGTGCCCGATTTCAAGCTGCACCGAAGGAATCACACCATAAGGCTGTGAAGCATATTCTTCGATATCTGGCTCACACACCAACACTTGGATTATGGTATCCTAAGGGCTCGGATTTTGATCTCATTGGATATTCTGACTCTGATTATGCTGGTGACTGTGTGGACCGCAAGTCAACATCTGGTACTTGTCATTTCCTTCGACGATCCTTGGCCTATTGGTCCTCGAAGAAACAGAACTGCGTATCACTGTCTACTGCTGAAGCTGAGTACATTGCTGCTGGCTCTTGCTGTGCTCAACTGCTATGGATGAAGCAAACACTCAAGGACTATGGTGTCAACGTGAAGAATGTGCCTCTCCTCTGTGACAATGAGAGTGCCATCAAGATTGCTCACAACCCAGTTCAGCACTCGAAGACAAAGCACATTCAGATTCGTCATCATTTTCTTCGTGATCATATGTTGAAGGGCGACATTTCTATTGAGCATGTGAAGACTGAAGAACAGCTAGCCGATATCTTCACTAAGCCCTTGGATGAGAAGAGATTTAGCAACTTGCGGTGTGAGCTAAATATCTTAGAGTCTTCTAATGTACTATGAAAAGGCACTCATCCTAACACTTTTGCAAAATTGATGACTTAGATGTGCAACACATGAAGAAACGTTTTTCTTCAATCAATGAAGAATAACGCTCTAAGTGTGAAGAAAATAATGAAGAATTTGATTCTCAGAACCCTACGACAATTGTACGCGGTGTCTGAAATCATCATTCTTATACGGTGGGTCACGCCACCACAAAAGTTGAAAATCTTCAATTTGAGTTTTGCCTCAACTTTTGAAATTCCTCAGTTGTTCAAATTCTTCAACTTGCAAAATCTTCACTTGTGCCGTCATTTTTCTTCATTGGCTATATATATATATATATATATATATATATATATATATATATATATATATATATATATATATATATATATATATATATATATGAGTTTATGTCCTCTACAGCATTCACTTATAGCTATTTTTTCAAGTTGGTCTTTCTGCTAAGTGAATGTGATCGGACCCTTCCCCTCTATGCTATACTCAATCCAATCTGTTCACAAATTCTTCATGTGCGTTCTATTTGAAACTCGTTCGAAATCTTCACTGTGTCCTTGTTAGCTGAAGAAATTGCGAACGGAACATTAAAACAGATCTTATCCAAACTTTCGGTTTTGCCGCTCAAATCGTTCCGCATCCCATGATGCATTATTTTACTCACCCATGATCTTACACGATCTCCACTACACAGTACGTGGGTGACACATGTCGTGAGAAGGAGAATGGTCAGGGGCACGTTCGTCCTAAATCTTCGGGCGAACAGTTTTTCACTACCTCTATAAATACCCCTCTCCCCTTCCTCACTTCTTTTACTCCGCTCGATCTCTCTCTCCCGCTCGAGCTTCTCAAACCCTAGCGCCGCCGCTACTCCATCATCGCCGGTGAGGAAGAGCTTCACTGCCTCGACCTCGTCGCCGTCGTACTCACGCCGACCGCGGAAATCTTCACCTCCGCCGCCGCCGTAGACGTCTTCCTTCGCCGAGTTAGGGCGTGGAAGATCTACATCGACGAACCTCACTGTTTCATCTCACTGTTCGTCGTGTTCTTCGTTTAGGGTAATTAAAAGTTACTTTTACTGCCCTCTTTGATTCGAAACTTTTCTATAAAATCTTCAAAGGTGTTTTATTCTTCAAATCCTCACACACAAAACACCTCACATGTTATATGTTCTTGATTCATTTCCCTAAGCATATTTTTCTTCAAGATTCCTCAATTGTGTGGATCTTCGATCTATACAACTCTGGAACCTAAGATATAGCGCGCTTAGTGAAATTCTTCAAGACGCATCTGGTCAAGTTCCTCAAACTTGTTCTTTTTGAAAAACCCTCTGAGAACGCATATGACCTCTCCAAATTCCTCGCAAATATACTCTGTTCACAGGTACATATGTCCGTTGCTGAATCATTAGGTTCTCATCAACTTAACTCGTTTGCAGCGTTCCTCGAAGAAAAACTGCATACTTCTTCAGAGAATTCAATTGTTCAAATTCCTCAACTGAAGAAAATGGCTGACGGTAAAAGGCCTCAGAAAGGAGGAAAGAAGCCTGAGGTCATGACTGCTTTTGAAATCCCTGAGGACATCTATAAAGATTACTTCACGCCTGATGAAGCCAAGTTTGGCAAAGAAGATAAAAATCAGCGCAAGGTGCGCATTTAGAGGATTGAACGGAGATGGGCACGCGAATGGAGGGAGTACAGATACATCACTCCAAAGTACATGAAGAAATTCGCACTGAATCCTCCATGCCCAAGAGCCCCATTGGCACCTGGCCAAGTGGCTGATCCCACTAGCATCAAACGCGGTGAGGATTTTCCTGAAGAATGGGCCAAGCGCCAAGCCAAATTGGCAAGACAAGCCAGAGAAGCAGTGAGGAAATTCAATGAAGATTCTGCTGCTGCTGCTGCCACTGAGGCCTCTGTCAAGCCGAGGAAATCAATGCTTAAGAAGCCCGCTCGAAAGCCAAGTGCTTCACCAACAATGCCCTCACGGCCAGAAACTTCAAAATCTTCAAGGCAAATTCCTCAAGCTGCCCCTGCTCCTCCAAAATCCTCAGCACCTCCTACAAGTTCCTCAGCTGTTCCGACTAAGTCCTCAGCACCTGTGCACCTGGCCTCATGCCAACGGACTACAGGCATCTCCATTGCCTCTGGTGTCTCAGCAAGTTCCTCAGCTGCACCAAGTTCCTCAGCTGGACCCTCTCTGCTGAAGAAAAAGGCTACTGCTGGACGCGGTACTCTCCCAAGTCCTAAGAAGAAGGAGGTAGTCTTCAATGTACCATCTGATGAAGATGAAGCTGATGAAGAAGAACTTGCAGAAATCATCAGGGACCGACAAGAAAGGGCCGCTAGAGCCAAAGGCACACCTGTGCCGCTGCTGTTGGATCCAAGGGCGATCCTCGATTACATTGATCTCTGGCATAAGGATCCAAATACACCTATGCCTGACTTCAAGCTGACACCTGGCCAAAGTCACATGCTGACTCACTTCATCCAAGAGGAGAAGTGGAAATATGATAGGGCCAGAGAGATCAAGAAATCACAGTACAGAAAGGAGAATCTGCTGAAGAAAAATGTTGTCAAGATGACAACTGAAGAACTTGTCAAGATGCAGGATGAAATCAAAGCCCTCAGTGACAAATTTGACTCCTACTATGATGACTGGAAGGGAGCCAAAGTCAGGTTTGTGAAACTGACTGAAAATTTCACCAATGTTGCAGCCCCAACGCAACAAGAAGTTCCTCAAGCTGAAGCTTCTGCATAGCCAACTGAAGAACATGCCAGCACCGCTGATGATTTTTAGGCTGCTGAAGAAAATGCTAGTTCCAGGGCTGATGACTCCATTCCAGCCGCTGAAGAAATTGCCAGGGTATCCACTAGTGGTGCGCCTGAAGAAACTGAAGAAGTCAGGGCAACTGCATCAGTTGCGCCTGAGGAAATTCAACCAAATTCCTCAGCTCCACCTGCGCCTACACCAACTCCTATCCTTCCATCTGCTTCAGATGTGAAGAAGACCAAGGCTGTAGAGCGAGCTGCAGTGAAGAAAAGGAAAGCATCAAGTGCTTCAGAATCTTTAGTTCCAAAGAAGATGAAGCCTATGACTATCTCATATGAAAATCCAATCGATGTTGTTCCGATTTCCACCATGCCATCAAGGGACCTTGTTCCTTTGATGAAGAGTATGTGATCCCAAGCGGATCTGATGAAGAAACTCAATCTGCTGCTTCGTCAGAGCAGATTGATGAAGAAATTGAAGTGGGTGCAATCCCTTCAACTCCAGTGGTCTCATCACCAATGCCTCAGTTTACTGCTGAAGAGGCTGGTGTTGAAGAAATTGATGATGAAGATGTGGACATTGGAAGCACAACTCCAGTGATGAATGACGACTTTTGGGAAAGTCAGCATCCCAATTCTCCACTCTTCACCCTGCTGCAGCAAATCCCTCACTCTCCTGCACCAACAGTTCAATTGGGCTCTGAAGAAACTCATCCCACTACATTTGTGCATGAAGAAATTCCAGCCACTAGTGCTGAAGAAACTGCTGTTGCTGCTGAAAATGTGACTGCACCTGAGGAAGAACCTGAAATTCCTCAGCCTGAAGAATCTAAGATCGCGATTCCTGAGGTAGTGATGCAACTCACTGACACTCCTCTGCCCAAGCCAAAGGATCCGTTCTCAAGGAAGCAAAAGTTCAAGGCTGAAGACTTCTTTGGCGAGCACGTGTTCTTCACAGAGTATAATCCATATGACTCTGCTCGCATAAGGAAGAGGCCTTTCTGGACTGCAAGTCAAGCCAACTTCTATTCCTCAGTGTTGTTCAACAAACACAAAGTCTTCGACCATGCACATATTCCTCACGTAGATATGGAGTCCATGTCATGCTTCACGCCAGTCCTCAGTGTTCTTCACGATGCTGGGCTGCTCAATTTCTGCACTGACATATGCGATTGGAATGAAGAACTCATTCTTCAATTCTATGCAACGCTGCACATCACCGGCAACTCTGAAGATGTGAATTCATGGGTTCTGGACTGGATGACAGAGAACACTCATTACAAGGCACCAGCGTCTGAATTGCTTCGTGCCCTCCCACTTAGTCCTCCCCTTGAAGATGCACGTTGTGTTTACAACGAACCTGAACTTTCAAATCACTATATGCAAGTGCTGATGAAGCCTTTGAAGCTAGGGCAGGCCCCTCGAACCAAATTCCTCGTCAAGGTATTGTTGTATGTGCCTCGGACTGTCTACCGCATTCTGACGAAGACAATGAGTCCCATCAAAGGCCACGATTCTAATGATGAAGAAGTCATTGGCATCATGAAGAACATGCCTTTAAACATCATTCATGGCGTTCCTGTCAACTTCCATGATTTCTTCATCAGGACTCTGGCAAACATTGCTATGTCACCATTTGAGCTGAAGCCTTATGCGCCATGGATTATGAGATTCCTCAGGACAAGGTGTTCACTCAATTACAAAGTTGAAACTTTGAACCACTGCAGCTACTTGCCTCCTATTGAAGTCCTCAAAAGGACATTTTCCTCAGCTGAAGAAAAGGGCAAGGCTACTGCTGTGATAGATGAAGGCATTCGTCCATTGGATGGTCAATTTCGCAAGGCTGCATCTTATTCCACCAATGATGACTCTGCCACACATGACACTGCTGCCAACAATGCCAAGCAAAATCCTCAAGCCACAACACCCAGGGTGATGACTGATCGTGAGTTACTCCTCAGTCTTCATCAGAAGGTTGATCGCAATCACAAATGGGTCAAGCGTCAGTTTGGTTCAATTCTTCACAACATGACTTCAATACACAATGCAGTGAGGAAAACCCACTACTACCTTCATGAAACCCTCAACCGCACCTGGGCTATTCTATCTCAAGTCTACAGCGCTGATGATCTGAAGAAAATGGGTCTCAAAGAAGAATTTGCCTAGTCTGCACCTCCTCCGAAGAAATACAAGAAGGTCCAAGTTCCTTCTTCGGTGGCCAGCTCCTATTCTTCATCGCGCGACACTGATGAACATGAAGACTTGGACGACACTGCGGCAGGCCCTACTTCAACTACCGACCCCAACGACGCTGGTGCTCCTTCATCAACTTGATTATCTTCAGGGGCGTTAGTCCTCAGTTTCGATCCTTTTGGTCATTCGATGACAAAGGGGGAGAAATCTGAGTTAGTCTTCAAGCGGGTCTATTATAAAGGACATTTTTTCTGCTAAGTTACAACTCTCATTCTTCCGAAACTTTTATTGGATCGAGTTGTAATCTCAAACCCGATGGTGCTCTGATACTTTTGATGCACTGTGCTCTGATTTGATGCACTATTCTGCATGCTTATTCCTCGCTAATATTATTGCACGCATGCTGAATTACATCAGGCACCATATTTCATCATGCATTTCAAATTCTTCATATTATATATCAAATGCGTGTATGAATTACAAGATATAGGGGGAGATCTCCATGATTCATCTCTTCAAGTATGCCTTGCTTCAAAAGCAAATTCCTCAGTATGCACAACTTCAGGGGGAGTTGTTCTATATCTTGCAATCAAATTCCTCAATATTAGCATTTACACTTCATATGTTTATCCCCGTTGAAAACTTAACCTATGTTGTCATCAATCACCAAAAAGGGGGAGATTGTAAGTGCATCTAGTGCCCCTTAGTGATTTTGGTGTATTGAAGACTTATAGGTTAAGAATCTAATGTGTTTATGAGTGTACACAGGTCTATAAGTCTATGAGGAGTTTGATATTTACAGAGAAGTCGACCCCTAAAAATGAAGTTCTTCGACTGAAGACTTTGATATACTGAAGACTTTCTGAAGACTTTGAAAGTGAAGAAATTGGTGTGACCTTGAAGACTTGGTTATCATTCGAGGAACATGAAGCGTGAAGACTTTTGTTTTTGTAGTTTCATTTTCTCTTTCTTGAGTCATAGGAAACACCGTACTGTTAGAGGGGTTCGAGGAAATACTAAGGAGAAAATTTCCATGTGATACTCAACTCAAATCCTACACCTACCAATCCCTTCGAGTGAAGCCATTGGAAATCTCATACAGTTCAGTCAATTTCTTCAGTGATAGAGACGCAGTTCTTCTGGTCACTGAGGACTTTGTTCTGACTGAGGAGTTAGGAATTCGCCATTGCGAATTGCCTACACTATGAGGAACATGATAGCCCTGAGGAATTTGAACCTCAAATTTCCGACCGTTGCTGTGCTACGCGCCAGCTGTCCCAAAATATCTTATCCACCTAACGGTCATATCATTGAAGGGCATTTATGTCTTATCATGTCGGGCTGCTCCCTAGGCTATAAATAGCCGCCCCCTACAACCACTAGCCGGTTGGCTTCTCCGCGAGAACTTGACACTTGTCATTTGAGAGCAACCCATCCTCCGAGGACTTTGAGCGAAAATCATCAAGTGACGAAAATCCAAACCCAAACCCAAACACCTGCAAACCCAAAGTGATTAAGCATCACTGAAGAGATTGATCCTGAGTGGATCCGACGCTTGTTACCTTTCAAGACTGTGCTTCTTCCAGACGGTTAGGCGTCAAGGTCTAGAGCATCCAAGAGGAATTGCGGATCGCCGACTGACCGAGTTTGTGAAGGTTTGGAAGTCACTTGAAGACTTACCACAAGTGATTGGACGAGGACTGTGTGTCCTTAGTTCAAGGAGAATACGGTGAGGACTGGGTGTCCCGAGATGCGTGCTCAGGACTGGGTGTCCGGGATTGTGTGTCCTCGAGTTTAAATACTCAGCCGCTCCAACCAGATGTACAACTGAGACAGCAGTTGGAACTGGTCTACCAAATCATTGTCTTCACCAAGCTTACCGGTTCCATTTCCTCAACTCTTTCATTTCCTCAGTAGTGTGCTGTTTGTTTATCATATCTGTGTTTGAAGACTTTGAGACTTTCTCAATTTCCTCAGTTCAATTTCTTCAGTCTGTTTGTCTTCATCTTGTGATATCCTGTGTTTACGCTTTCTGTACTCTGTGTTTGTCTTCATTTCATCATGATGACCATGCATGTATTCTGCTATGTTTACCTCTGAGTACTTATTCCGCTGCTAGTAGTTCTTCGCTAAGGAATTTCCTCACTAGCAAATTCCTTAGTGAAGAATTTCATAAAAATCGCCTATTCACCCCCCTCTAGTCGATATAACGCACTTTCAGCTACAAAAAGGATTGGCCACCTTGCTGCACTTTATTTACTTTTGTTACTTGTTGCTCGTTACAATTTATCTTGTCACAAAACTATCTGTTACCACTTATTTCAGTAGTTGTAGAGAATACCTTGCTGAAAACCGCTTACCATTTCCTTCTGCTCCTCGTTGGGTTCGACACTCTTACTTATCAAAAGGACTACGATAGATCCCCTATTCTTGTGGGTCATCAACGCCGGCGACGAAGCGCTTAGCTGTCGCGACCTCTCCGACGCCGTCTTCACGCCAGCCGCGGACATCGTCTTCTCCGTCGCCGCCGTAGGTGTCCTCCGTCACCAAGTTAGGGCACGGAAGATCGAACTGCTCGGCCTCATCTTCTACTCCGTCTAGCAATTCGTCGTGTGGTAAATTAAAACCCTTTTTTACCATCTTTTTGATCCTATAGATACATCCTTTTTACCAAAAGTGGTTTTTGCCTCCACAAAGTTGGATCTATCCTGTCTGCATCTCATATAATGCCTAGTATATTCACTTATGCTTCACACATAGTTAGATTCCTCACTTGTACTTATTCTTGGATTCGTACAAATCTGGAACCAACTCTCAACATATAAGTGAATGTCTTCGCTCTATGAGGTCAATGTCTTCTATACTGATTTATCTTCAAAATCTTCTGAGAATGCATATGACCTCTTCCCCTTCCCTCGCATCTCTAATGCTGTCACAGGTACATGTCCTTGGGAGAATCCCTTGGTTCTCATAGTCTGCATTCATTTGCAGGATTCTTACAACATCACATCAACTCTCCCGAAGCCAGTTCCTGTCTGACCAGTAGACGGAAGCCTTTGACAGTGTTGAAGCCATTCAGCCTGAACTTCATGGCAACAGAGAAGTCTGCAAAAAGGGTGGCAGACAACGCCGTGGGAACACCTCAAGAGATTTGCCTCCTGACCTCTATGAGCTGTACATGACAGATCCAGAGGCGGACTACAATAAGCGAAAAACCCGAATCCAATGGATTCGAAGATATTGGGCAGAACAATGGTACAAGTACAGGTCCGTGACCCAGGAATATGCTGAGAAGAATGCCATCAAGCGACCATGGGGAGACATTTTGTACAAAAATCTTCCACCCAGGTCTAGAGCTGAAGCCATTGAACAAGGCTTCTACCCTTGCATGGTCCGTGGACCACAACCTGTAGATGCCGACCCATCTTCATTGTTATGGTGTCGCGATGACAATTTGTTCAAGCGCAACTTCCAGTTTGCCAAGAACTCGGACAAAGAAAACAAGAAGTCGCGGGGATTAGACTTCAACCCCGGTCCCTCTGCTCCTCGTGCCGATGGCACGCGCGAAGCTGAACCCAATCTTGTTGGGCCCTTATACAACCTAGAAGGTCTCATCACTCATATTATGGTTCAAGGGACAGCCGTGGATGAGCCTGCAGACGACGCTGATTCTGGCGAAGTGCCTGCACCACCAAAGCCAAAGAAGCTAAAGAAACCTAAAGCTTTGAAGCCTTCCCCTGCACCAACAGCTTCACGAGTGAAGCCTTTGGCCACTGCTCCTCCTGCACCAAGTGTGCAGTCTGAAGATCTCTCACGCATCTCCAAGTCTAAGAAGAAGAAAAAGAAGCCTATGCACTCCACTGGTCCAGCTCTGACCCCTGCTGCTGTTGTGAGGAACGAGAATGACGCCATTGATCTGTCAAGTGACGACGATCTTGCTGATGACGCACTTGAGCAGCTGATAAAGAGCAAGCAAGAGGCGGAAATCTTCAATGACTTGCCTCTCTTTGACGTGGAAGTATTGAACAACTTCATTGATGAGTAGTCTGACACCCCCAATCTCAGCTTTGACGATCTGCAACTTCCAATTGGCCTAAGAGTCTCATTCCATGGCGCCATTGCTCCTGAGCTGGCTCTTGCTCAGAAAATTTTTGAGTTCAAGCATAAGATCAATTATGAAAAGGCTCAGTTCAAGAAGCATGTGGCCAAGCTCAGCGTGGCAGATGTCCAGAACCTCAAGGTCATGCTGCATGAGCTCAAGGAAGCGTTTCACAAGAAACGCGATGAAGCCAAAGGTTCTCGTGAGCGCATGAAGATTCTCGCTGCCAAGTGTGTTCAATCTTACAATGAAGCTGAGAAGCACAGGGCACTTGGGCGTCCTGGCATCGACCCCAAGATGGCTGCCAAGAAGAAGAAGCCATCTGTGGAACAAGCTGAACCAACCAGGCAGGAAGAACCTCCCATTGTCTTCCCAGCCAGTATGATAGGCGTGAAGCCTAAGGTCCCCATAGTGGCTTCAGAGATTCAGAAGACAAGGGCAGCTGAAGCCAAGGCCAGAAAGTGCAAGACCAAGAACACCACTGATGATGCTCCACCCACCAAGAAGCGCAAGACCAAGAAGAGAGATCGGGCTGCTCCCATAGAGCCCCTTGTAGTCTAGCCGATTTCTGTTGCTCGTCCTGAATCTGCACACCAAGAACGTCGAATGATAGTTCATGAGCCTACTTCCACAGAGGCTCCTGAAGCTGAAGACATTCCAGCTGTTGACTCCACCGTAGCTGAAGACATTGGTCATCAAGACAATGTTGAAGATGATGAAGTCCTTCCTCAGATCAAGCACAACGTGGTATCATCGCCTGTTCTTACGAACAACGAACTCTTCATCATTGGTCGTCCATTGACGTCAATTGCTCAGGATGACTCATGGGCTGATCACCCACAAGACTTCCCCCGTCAAGCAGAAACACCAACTACTTCCCCAACTCAAGTCACCACTCCGGTGCTTGAAGATGAGGACTTTGTGGCCCAACCAACTCCATCTCCACAAGCGTCGCCAGCATTTCGCAGGCTTCGCAAAGGACCAAGGCCACAGGTCACTCTATCAAGTGTTCTAGAAGGAGAAGAGCGCCAATCTGTTTCACGCCAAGTCTTTTCTGAAGCCTCTCCAACTGTGAACAACCCCGAGACTGAAGCCAATATGGCTGAAGATATTCAGGCTGCATCAGCCGATGACCAAGAAGAAGAACCAAGAGAAGAAGAAGCACGTGTTGCTAAACCCCCTACCAACCAAGTTGTTCTCGAGGAGAACGTGTCTGACCCTCCAGCTACTCAAGTGGAGGTTAACAACATTGAGGCGGCCACCAACACCAATACTGAAGCCAATGACATTGTCATGGCTAAAGTTAATGTGGTGCCTGAAGTCAATGTGGTGCCTGAAGTGATAGCACCTGAAGTCAATGTTGTACCTGATGCCAATCTGCAGCCTGAAGTCACTGCCACTGCCACTACTCCTGTACCGCCTCCCAGGCCACATACTATTGAGCAAGCATACAACTATGGTCAGCTGGTCACTGTTAGATGGCCTATTCTGGTTCCTCCTCCTGCTGTTGGTCTGCAATTTGACTATCATGTCGAGCACAGGCCATAGGTCCAGAAGCCAAAGCCAAGACTGCCCAGGTTTCCAGGTACTCCCACTTCACCAGGATCCTTCAATGCAAATGGCTTCAAAGTGCACAACACTCTCTTTGATAGAAGCAAGAACCCCTATTCAAGGCCAAGGATTTCATCTGATCGGTTCTGGAGCTATCAACAGCGCAACTACTACTCATGTGTTCTCTATGATCAAGGGCGCATCTTCCCTCATATGCGTCTTGACTGCAAAGCCATTGCTGGACTGCCATGCCTTGAATAAGCCCTTGACTGCTTCCGTGATGCTGGATTGCTAGATTTTGTGACTGATAAGGAGCACTGGAATGAAGAGCTTCTGCTGCAATTCTACGCCACTCTCCACATCCGCGGCTGCAACAGGGATCCGAAGACTTGGGTCCTTGAGTGGATGTCAGGCAATGTCCATCATGAAGCTAAAGCTTTTGACAACATTGAGCTTACTGGCCTGCCCACTCCAGGTGCATTATATGAACCTGGTTGTCAGCTTCACCGCAATGCTTTGGAGAGCATCTTTCAGAAGCCAGAGCCCAACATGAGACAAATGCTGAGCATGATGAAGCCTCTGCCACATGACGCTGATTACCCAAAGGAATTCTTTCTCGAAGACCTAGAGTATCTGCCCCGCACTATTTATCACATCATTAGGCGAACTCTATGGCCTGTCAAAGGACACTCTTCAGCTGCAAAACTTTAAGGAGCAATGAAGACTTTGGTCTTTTTTATCTTCAACGGCATCAACTTCAATGCTCAAGACTTCTTTATCAGGCAGTTGGCTGCATCAGGCTCTGATCTCTTTGGACTGAAGTTCTACGCTCCTTGGGTCATGTGCCTCATCAAGCTACACTCAGCTGTCAACTATCAGCCCTCTGCTCGCAACCATCTGATCTTTCTGCCAGAGGTTGATATGTCAGTTGAAGCCATATACCCAGAGCCTGCCAAGGAGCCTGTTTGTCTTCACAATGCTGATCACCAAAGCTTCACACAACCCATTGAAGGAGTCCAGGCAGTCACTCGTGTTTATCCTTTGGTTGGCAATACACGCTTACCTCACCGTGCTCAAACTAAAGCCACTGAAAGCACTATTGCTCAAAGACCTCGGAAGCGATCTCGTGTTCTCAATGACCGAGAACTTCTTGTTGCACTGCATCAGAAACAAGATAAGCATCATGTAACATCCCAAATTTTCAATTTGGAATGTTATACATTAGATCATCATTGCATATCATATTTTATTTTCTTTTGGTTTTGATCCAAGAAATTCTACGCAACTCAAGGACCCACAGAGAGAGTTGGGGATTTCGTTATTTTCATATTTGAATTTTCTCAAATTTTGAGAATAGGATCATTTGATTTTAACTGTTTTATCATCAATTATTTCTAGTACAAAAATATGAGAGAGGGAATAAAATGACTTTCCCAAAATAAAGAAATATTGAGGATTTAATAATAAAATCAAATAAGATTTTATTTCGGAGTTTTTAGCTATTTTATTTGAATTTAGAAAAAATATGCGTTTTCCAAAATTGCATTTAGGCCCCAAATAAATGTTCACTTTGTCCGGCTTGATTTTAGAAGTCGGGGAAAATTTATTTCGGGATTTTTGGAGTCTGTTTAGTAGTTCTTTCAATTGTTTTTCTACGCGTAATTATTTAAAAAAACGCAACCGACCTAACCGGGCCGTGTCCGACTAGGACTCCTGGCCCGGCAGGCTTTATAAGCCAGCCCACCCTGGGCTGAAACCCTAGCCACCGCTCGCCCTCGAGCCCCGCGCCCGCGCCGCCCGCCGCCGCCGACGCCGCCGCCCGCCGCCGCCGCTCGACGCCGCCGCCTCGCCGGAGCCGCCGCCACCGACCCGCCGCCCGAGGTGCCTCGATTTCCACGCCGCCTATTTTTTCTCGAAAAACCGTTCGGTTTTTTGTCGGTTTTTTTAGTTTCTGTTTTTTATTTAGATCGGTTTTTATTCGGTTTAGGTTATTTAGCGATCGTTCGTTCGTTTTATCAAACGTGTTCATCATTTACATCCAGATAACGAACATTCGTTCGTTAATCTGTTCGTCATTTTTCTTTTTCTCGGATTTTCCGCGATTATTTCTGATCGCGATTTCTGATCCGATTTTCGTTTTAGTATAACTTTTGGCTCGTTTATCGGAATCAGGCGATTCAACCGCCTGGAGTTTCGTCTCGAAACCCTCTTTCCGTTTAACCAACTTAAACAAGTTTTTGCTTCTGTAAAATTTGACTTAGATCCAGATTAGTAGAACGAAGTTGTTTTCTTTCGCCGTTTGACTTTCGTTGCTTCATTCGATTTGATTCTTTTTGCAAACCGGAGTTCTTAAGTTGAACTTTCTGGTTAGATCTTTTATTTGAGTTTTACCTGTGCATTAGATGAGTACTTATTGTATGCTTGTTTGTTTGTCTGTGATAGAATACCCAGAGTGCGCCGCCTATTACTTCGAATCTCTATGTTTCGCGGATCTTCAGCAAGGCAAGTAACACTTTGATCATACCTCTTTTACTACCCAGTTTTATTGCATTAGATCAATCCTCAAACATTGCATGATTAGGATCTAATTAAATTGTGGGATGAGAAGTAGTTGAGGTAGTACCTATTACCTGTTTTATTATCAAACCCTTGGGAGTTACTTCTACGTTTGCTTATTATGCCATGCTATGCTAGTAGGCGTGGATTGAGTGAGTGATATCCATGACAGATGTGAGATTGTTAATTAATGGTTTATCTAAGGTGGCAACTTAAACACACATCTGGGTGGATTGAGGTACCTGGGTTGCCAGGATTGCCTGTTGTTTTTCTTTATGGACCGCCACCCAGGCCCAAAGGGATCATGAGATTATTCATACTAGAAACTTCCGTGTGCAGCCACAAGCCATTATGGGCTCTGGCATAGTTGATTAAGTCGTGCGGACTCTTACAGGGTAGACTAGCAGATGTAGGGGAAAGTGGGTGTACCGGTCTATCCATCGTAAGGTGCTAGCGCTTCTGAAAGACTATGTCTCGGTCATCCGTTTCTCAAACAGCATGTGGTGCGAGAAATCCAACGGAGGCGATCGAGTCTTGTGGGGAAAAGTGCACAAACCTCTGCAGAGTGTACAAACTAATCATGGTTAGTCGTGTCCCCGGTTATGGACGTTTTGAGTATCTTGTACTTGGATATCATGTGAATCTCGTCATGTTACTCTAAATTAATATTGTTGGTTTTTTTATATGATGATTACTTTAATTGGGATTGAGGATGCTGTCAACCATTCTCAATGTTTAACAACCACCATGATAGTTAAAAAAATTTATTCCTTTGCAGTAGGGAAAAATTGGCTTTACGCAAAACTATAACCATAGAGCTTTCCACCAGCCATATATGCATGTAGTATAGGCTTAATCTTTCATTACTCTCTATGTGTTACATTGCCAGCATATTCCATGTGCTGACCCGTTTTTGGGCTGCAACGTTTCATGTTGCAGACTTTTCAGACGACGAGTAAGGTGCCTTTAAGTCATGGTTCTATACTCAGTGATGTCGTTGGAGTTGATGGACTCACTTATCTTCCAAGTCTTCCGCTGTTATCATTATTAGATGGCCTTAAGCCATATTTATTGTAATAAGTTCTCTTTTGAGACATTTGATGTAATAAGTGTGTGATTGCTACTCTGTTATAAATCCTTCAAGTACTGTGTGGTGTCAGCATTATTGATCCAGGGATGACAGCTGAGCACAGAGATCAGACTGTTTGAGGTCTGGTCGCTACAAAGATGGTATCAGAGCACACGCTGACTGTAGGACACGACCACTAAGCTAAAACCCTAGATCACTACTCTCTTCTCATTTCTGACTCCTCATCTTTTCTACTCTTTTAGGATGAAGGAAGCGAGGATCAAGTTCACCCAGCCGGATGAAGATACACCTTTTGGACGACTCCTGAAGGAAGTCACCAAGTATCTGAACATCGGAATACTAAGCTTCACCGGGACCTACAATGCCACTTTACCTGAAGAGGAGCGTTGGAAGATTCAAGCTCAAGTTCCAGGAAGGACGTTTGCACCAGTCACGGAGCCCATAGAGTGTGTTTTTAATGCACCAACCTAGAGTCTGGGAAAGAGCATGGCAGCTCACATAACCATGGGACGCATTGGAGAAGTCTACCAAGAAGACCTCAAGGATACTATCTACCAGATTTGCGGACGCCGAGATGAACAATGGGAGATAGTTAGCACCAAGAAGGATAGATCCATTGCAGCTTTTATCCAAGAGTTAAACTAGCACATTCGACGCCAAGAGAACCAGATGCGCGCAGACATGATGGAGTTGAAGAAAGCAAAAGCCAAGAATATCGAACTAGAAGGAGAGCTGAAGGCCACTCGCAAGGACTACATGGATGAGATAGTAGCTCTAGTGAGACAAAACGACGATCTTAAGGAGAAGATTGAAGAACCCACGGGGAATTCAGCACCCGGAGGACAAGATGAAGATTGCACCGGTCCAGAGAACTACATCATCATCGACGACACTGATTCCGATCCTAGTGATGATGATTTTGAAGACGAAGCTGGGGCAGTTATCATGGAGTCTTCATCGGAGCAGTTTTTCTAGTAGACTACCATACCCGTAGTAGTGTTCCACCATGTACATAGTATAGTCCACGCACTTTTGCGATAGTTCTAGACCGATTGTATGCCCTTGTTTGATTGAATGAGTGATTTTGTGTGCATTTGCCTCATGTGCATTTGGGTAGTGTTTTCTCTTTAGACCTCATTCTATTCTTAATTCTCATCTTTTCTAAACCCTCAGATGCCTCTGAGACGTGACAATGGATTTGCTTTCCCACCGGAACTCACTCAGTTGATCCAGCAGCAGAATGCTTTGATGCAGTTGTTAGTCCAGAACCAGAACAACAACAACAACAACCCACCGCCGCCACCACTGGTTGATCACTTAACCCGTTTTCTTAGGCTGAATCCACCGGTGTTCTCCAGTAGCACCGAGCCGATAGTAGCAGATCATTGGCTCCGCAAGACGGGGAGGGAGTTGACCACTGCAGGATGTACAGATGGGGAAAAGGTGAAATTTGCCGCACATCATCTTGAAGGACCCGCAGCAGCATGGTGGGAGAATTTTACAGCCACTTACCCTATAGACACTGTCACATGGGATCAGTTTCAGCAAGCTTTCCGTACTGCCCATGTTTCAGCAGGAGCTATGGCCATGAAGAAGCGTGAGTTTCGCAACTTGCGCCAAGGACGACGAACAGTTGGCCAGTATGTGGACGACTTTAGTAAACTAGCACGTTATGCCCCAGATGACGTTGCTACGGATGCAGCTAAGCGGGAGAAGTTTCTGGAAGGACTGAATGACGAGCTGAGCATGCTGTTGATGGTAGCAAGCTTCAACAACTACCAGGAGCTGGTAGATCGTGCTCTTATGATTGAAGGGAAGCAGCAGCAGATTGAAAACCGCAAGAGGAAGTATGGACAGGGGAAGTACAATTCTGGAGCTCAGCAGAAGCCCCATCTTACCCCTAAACCGGGCGTTCATTTTCAGCATACCCATGGAGGAGGTAGCTCACACAACCATAATGGCCCCAAGAATGGTAATGGGAATGGAGGAAGCAACGGCCAGAACCGTACCACCCCATCAACCCCAGCCAAGAGAGACCTGAGCCAAATCACCTGTTTTAAGTGTCAGAAGACTGGACATTATGCCAATGAATGTCCTGAAGGCCAGAATGGCAATGGAAGCTCGGGAAAGAAGCCAAACCTTTTCAACAGGGGACATGTGAACCACGTTAGCGTGGAGGAGGTTGAAGCTCAGCCTGATGCAGTAATAGGTAAGTTTTTGGTTAACTCATTTACTGCACTCGTTCTTTTTGATACTGGTGCATTGCATTCATACATCTCAAGGGGATTTGTGGATAAGTATAACCTGCCAACCCAAGCCCTTAGGCCACCCATGTTAGTAACCTCGCCTGGAGCAGAGTATATGGCTAGTCGATGGTGTGGTCGGTTACCATTAAGGATTGGTAACTATGTGTTTCCCTCGGACCTAATAGTATTGGAGTCTCAAGGATTGGATGTGATATTAGGCATGGATTGGTTGTCAAAGTATGAAGGGAACATTGAATGCGCTAGTAAGACAATCTTGCTTACGACGCCAGAAGGAAGAAGGATCAAGTATGTATCCCGGCATGCGCCAAACAGGACACAAGTAAATTCCTTATCAGGAGTTGTGCAGGAGGAGGTACCAGTGGTAAAGGATTTCCCTGACGTATTTCTAGAAGAGTTGCCTGGCATGCCACCGGATAGAGATATTGAGTTTTTGATTGAGCTTTTGCCAGGCACAGGACCAATATCGAAGAGACCATACAGGATGCCCGCAAAGGATTTGGTGGAGATTAAGAAGCAGATTAAGGAGTTACTGGATAAAGGTTACATTCGCCCAAGTTCTTCGCCTTGGGGATCACCAGTACTTCTAGTGGGGAAAAAGGATGGATCATTAAGGATGGTTGTTGATTACCGCGGATTGAATGAAGTAAAGATCAAGAACAAGTACCCACTACCAATGATCAATGATCTGTTCGATCGGTTGCAAGGAGCTAAAGTGTTTTCCAAAATCGATTTGCGATCAGGGTACCATCAGTTGAAGATTAGAGAGCATGACATACCTAAGACAACATTCACCACAAGATATGGGCTGTATGAGTATATCGTTATGTCATTTGGTCTGACTAACGCACCTGCCTATTTTATGAACATGATGAACAAGGTGTTTATGGAGTTTTTGGATAAGTTCGTCGTGGTGTTCATTGACGATATTCTGGTTTACTCAAAGAATGAAGAGGAACATAAGGAACATTTGCGATTGGTACTTGAGAAGCTCAGAGAACATCAGTTATATGCCAAGTTTAGCAAATGTGAGTTTTGGTTGAAGGAAGTAGGATTCCTCGGGAACGTTATATCCGAAGAAGGAATAGCAGTTGATCCCACAAAGGTTATCACTGTGACCAATTGGGAAGCACCAACAACAGTTGGAGAGATCCGGAGTTCCCTTGGACTCGCAGGATACTACCGGAGATTTATTAAGAACTTCTCAAAGATTGCAAAGCCTATGATGGAGTTGTTGAAGAAGGATACCAAGTTCATATGGACTGAGGAGTGTGAGGCTAGCTTCCAGGAATTGAATAAACATTTGGTTACCTCACCAGTGTTGATTTTGCCAGACCAGACCAAGGATTATGAGGTGTATTGCGACGCTTCACGTCGAGGACTTGGAGCAGTGCTTATGCAAGAGGGAAGAGTTGTTTCGTATGCTTCACGACAACTGAAGCCTCACGAATTAAATTATGCCACACATGATTTGGAGTTAGCAACCGTAGTGCATGCATTGAAAACATGGAGACATTTCCTCATTGGAAACCATTGTGAGGGTACACGGATCACAAGATTTTGAAGTACATCTTCACGCAGAAGGAGTTAAACCTCAGACAAAGGAGATGGTTGGAGCTCATTAAGGATTATGATATGAGATTGCATTACCATCCCGGAAAGGCTAATGTACTAGCTGGCGCATTGAGCCGTAAGAGCCATGTCAATACACTAATGACGGGAGAGATACCAAAGGAGTTAGCCGAGGATCTTCGTGAGATATGTTTGGAAATAGTTCCGAGAGGCTATGTAGCAGCATTGGAGATTCAGTCAACTTTGATGGATAGAATCGGAGAAGCTCAGAAGACAGACAAGGAGATTGTTTCGATAAAGGAGAAAATGAGCGAAGGAAAGGCTAAAGGATTTTGTGAGGATGAGCACGATACCCTATGGTTTGAAGACCGTGTCTATGTGCCCAATGTCCCCGGAGATCAGGAAGTTGATTCTGCAAGAGGCGCATGATTTACCGTATTCGATTCACTCCGGAAATACCAAGATGTATTTGGATTTGAAGGATATTTTCTGGTGGACCGGTGAAAGTGCAACTATCCCTAGGTGGTTTTCGTAATTCATAACAACATATAGCTCATTGAGCTAATGCTATTCCAAGATGATTATTTCAGGAAAGATCAATGATTGGCATGGCATGGATGATGAAAGTGGATCCCTCAAAATGCTAAGGACAAAGGATTGGCTCAAGCTCAAAAGCTCAAGACTCTTCATTTTATATTTTCATGATCCAAGATCACATTGAGTCTTTAGGAAAAGCCAATACTATCAAGGAGGGATGAGGTGTTGCTTAATGAGCCTCTTGCTTCATGTGCTTAGTGATATGCTCCAAAACCCTGAGCTACTTTCCCATATCCACACCTGACCTAAATTCAAAGCCAAACTCGGTTCTACCGATTCTTTCAATCCGGCGCCACCGAGTTTCACTTGTCATAGCCACTACCAAACCCTAAGCAAATCGGTTCTACCGATAGGGATCTCGGTCTCACTGAGATGGGATTGCAATTTCTCTGTTTCCTTTTCGTAACTTTTCGGTCTCACCGAAAGAGCGGATCGGTCCCACCGAGATTGCAATGTAAACTCTCTGTTTCCTTTTTGTAACTTTTCGGTCTCACCGAAAGAGCAAATCGGTCCCATCGAGTTTACCTGACCAACCCTCTGGTTAGCTTATTACCAAATTGGTCTCACCGAGTTTGTGTAATAGGTCTCACCGAGCTTACGTTATGCCCTAACCCTAACCATATCGGTCCTACCGAGTTGCATGTCGGTCCCACCGAAAAACACTAACGGTCACTAGGTTTACTAAATCGGTCCGACCGAGTTTGTTGATTCGGTCCCACCGAGATTGGTAAATTGTGTGTAACGGTTGGATTTTGTGTGGAGTCTATATATACCCCTCCACCTCCTCTTCATTCGTGGAGAGAGCCATCAGAACACATCTACACTTCCAACTCATATGTTCTGAGAGAGAACTACCTACCCTTGTGTTGAGGCCAAGATATTCCATTCCTACCATATGAATCTTGATCTCTAGCCTTCCCCAAGTTGCTTTCCACGCAAATCTTATTTCCACCAAATCAAATCCTATGAGAGAGAGTTGAGTGTTGGGGAGACTATCATTTGAAGCACAAGAGCAAGGAGTTCATCATCAACACACCAGTTGTTACTTCTTGGAGAGTGGTGTCTCCTAGATTGGCTAGGTGTCACTTGGGAGCCTCCGACAAGATTGTGGAGTTGAACCAAGGAGTTTGTAAGGGCAAGGAGATCGCCTACTTCGTGAAGACCTACCGCTAGTGAGGCAAGTCCTTCGTGGGCGATGGCCATGGTGGGATAGACAAGGTTGCTTCTTCGTGGACCCTTCATGGGTGGAGCCCTCTATGGACTCGCGCAACTGTTACCCTTCGTGGGTTGAAGTCTCCATCAACGTGGATGTAGGATAGCACCACCTATCCGAACCACGCCAAAAACATCCTTGTCTCCAATTGCGTTTGAATTCTCCAAACCCTTCCTTTTACATTCTTGCAAGTTTCATGCTTTACTTTCCACTGCCTATATACTCTTCGCATGCTTGCTTGAATTGTGTGATGATTGCTTGACTTGCCCTAAAGTAGCTAAAATCTGCCAAACTCTAAAATTGGGAAAAGGTTAAGTTTTTATTGGTCAAGTAGTCTAATCACCCCCCTCTAGACATACTTCAAGGTCCTACAAGTGGTATCAGAGCTTTGGTCTCCATTTGCTTTGATTTCCATAGCTTTTGGTGGTCATAGCCTTGGTTTCACAAGCTAGGGGAGTATGGCGTCTAGCGAGGGAAATTATCACCGTAGAGGTCCTTACTTTGATGGTACTAATTTTGCTAGTTGGAAGCATAAGATGAAAATGCATATTCTCGGACATAACCCCGCCGTTTGGGCTATTGTGTGTGTTGGTTTGCAAGGTGACTTCTTTGATGGGAAAGAACCAAACCGTGAAGCTACCGCGGAAGAGTTGATGATGCTGCAATACAACGCTCAAGCTTGTGATATTCTCTTCAATGGATTGTGCCTCAAAGAATTCAACAAAATCGGCCGCCTTGAGAATGCAAAGGAAATTTGGGATACTTTGATTGATATGCATGAAGGTACCGACTCCGTCAATGAATCCAAATTGGATGTGCTTCAAAGTCAACTTGACTAGTTCAAAATGAAGGATGGTGAAGGTATTGCTGAAATGTACTCTAGGCTTGCTCTCATCACAAATGAGATTGCCGGCTTAGGGAGTGAAGAGATGACCAATAGATTCATCATCAAGAAGATCCTAAGAGCCTTGGATGGAAAATATGATACCGTGTGCACATTGATCCAAATGATGCCAAATTACAAAGATCTCAAGCCAACGGAGGTCATTGGAAGAGTTGTTGCTCATGAGATGTCACTCAAGGATAAAGAGGAACTTCACAACAAATCAAGTGGTGCTTACAAAGCCTCATGTGAAGCCCCCACATCATCAAGTGATAAACAAACCTTCAATGAAGAATTGAGCTTAATGGTGAAGAACTTCAACAAGTTCTACAAGAGTAGAAGCAAAGATAGAAGCTCCAAGTCAAGGTCCTACAATGATAAAAGATCTTCTAGTCGAGAGCGAAACTGCTACAATTGTGGAAGACCCGGACACTATTCCAATGAGTGTACGGCACCCTACAAAAGAAGAGAAGATTCTCCAAAAGTAAGAAGCAAAAGAGAAAAATCACCATCTAGAGAGAGAAGGAGTAGAGATGATCGTTATGAACGAAGATACTCACGGAGAAGCAAGGATTCGGAAAGAAAGGAAAAGTCATCAAGGAGCTACACAAAACGAAGACATCAAGCTCATGTTGGTGAATGGGTATCCGGCTCCGACTCCGACAACCACTCCGAGAGAAGTTATCACTCCGATTCCGAATATACTCAAGATGAAGGTGTTGTCGGTCTAGCACTTGTGTCAACCGACTCCTACGACATATTTGACTCACCAAATGAAGGAGTTGGAAGATGCTTCATGGCCAAAGGTCCTAAGGTAACACACCCCGAGTATGTTGATTTCAATAGTGATGAAGATGACTTGTTAGGTGATGATGATTTACTTGTTGACAACTCTAGTGATGAATACTATGATGAAACATCAATTAATCATGCT
The DNA here is from genome assembly GCA_032464435.1 of Aegilops umbellulata. Taxonomy (NCBI): domain Eukaryota; kingdom Viridiplantae; phylum Streptophyta; class Magnoliopsida; order Poales; family Poaceae; genus Aegilops; species Aegilops umbellulata. Next base: position 458,940,231 of record CP136057.1, on the reverse strand, counting down.
AATCAAGATAAAACGAATGACAATGATAAGGAGAAGATTGAGGCTCTAACTAAAGAACTAAACACTCTTAAGTTAGCTCATGAAACTATCTTCGTAGATCATCGAGAACTTTTAAGAGCTCATGAGAAGTTACACTTTGAAAAGCTCAATCTTGGGCAAGAGCATGAGTTTTTAAAGGCAATAAATGATGATCTCCGCAAGAAAAGTTCTTCTTACATTGCCAAGCGTTTACTCTTATCCACTTACATGCCTCAAGTCAAATCTAATAACAATAACAAGAAAGATTCTTCCTCTAGTAGTAACAATAATCATGCTAAATCCAATGTTGTTGCTTCTAGTAGTTCTCTTCATTCCACTAATGATTCTCTTAGCCAAGTTACACATGAGCAAGAAAATAGCTTATTGAAGGGAATTATAGACAAATGAGTCTACAAGAGCCTTGCCGGAAGTAAGCAATTCGAGGAAATTGTACGCAAGCAAGGAAGGCACCGGAAGAATCAAGGTGTTGGTTTTGAACGAAAGTTCAACGCCAATGGAGTTGAGTGCGAAGAAGATCAATACCCCAAGACGAAGTTTGTTCCTCAACAAGAGAAGTATGATCCTACTTCCTTCAAGGGGACACAAGCTCAAGATGATCTTCCACCACAAGACTACAAGCAAAATGTCAAGGACAAGCTTCAAGAGGAAATTGATGCATTTGAAGAAGCTCCTAAGACCTTAGTCAAGTGGATTCCCAAGACTACTTGAAGTTCCACTTCATCAAGTACGACTAAAACTCCAAGGATTCCCATCAAGATGGTGTGGATCCAAAATAAGAAGAACTAGAGAGTTCTTGAGGGTGACTCCGCTAACATACTTCACTCTTATCATTTTGGCAAGAACAAGTGCAATCAACTTCCACATCTTGCACTAGTTCAAGGAGTCACAAACCCTCTTGTTGGTAAGTCAAGGGACAAGGTAACCTAAAAGCTTTCATGGACATCATCTTGTGTATGAATCACTCTATGTCTATGGATATCCTTGTTTGTTCCTTGTGGAACTAACCCATGTAGGTATTGAAAGTGCAATTCACTCCAATGGATAGCTCAAATTGTTCTACATCAACATCGAGCATCCACATCTTCAACATCTACATGAAGTCATCATCGACAAAACCCAAGGTTAGTTCATCCCTCTTAGGGGGGATATCACATCTAGGGGGAGCTTTACTCTAAGACTTGAGCTAAAGCAACTCTAATGATGTGAACACAACAATGCTTTATGTAAAAGTGGTAACCCCACTTGTGCTTAAACGATGAGTATGACCTATGATCAAATGTTCTCATTTGACTCCTAAGTCAATATACTCATATATAGATGACCTAGTCATCGCCAATTGCTTGATAGATGCTAGAATTGGTTGTGCATGCTTTGCCACATATTTCAATTGCCATTTTATTGTGTGAGCATGTTGGTTGCATATTTTACTCATTCGAGGACATCCACTTGTTGTTTTGATTGATTGGTTTTCTTTTCTCTTGCCAAGTGGATGGACAAGAATGCCTTAGAACATTCTCTAGCTGTCTATGCTTTTCTCGTCTCAAACTCTATTCTTGCTACATCACAAAATTTGATCAAGTCAGATTCGAACCACTCTGTGTGAGGACCACTCGGAGTCCCCGATTCGTCATAGACTTAAACTTCCAAAACTTCTTTGTGATTCTCGGTCTGACCAATACCTTATTTTCGGTCCTACCGAGATCATCAAGTCGATCTATGTTTTCGATCTCGGTGCAACCGATTTGAACCATTCGGTCACACCGAGTTGTTCCACTCGGTCACACCGACAGGGTCGGGCTATATATAGACACGGGCAAAAATATGGAAATTTCTCCGAACCCCTTCGCCCGCGCAATAGCTCGCTCTGCCTACGTGGTCTCCGGATCGTCTTCTCGCCGCCGGCCGCCTCCTGTCGTTGGTCTCCATCGCCATCAACGGAATTCAACCCCGCCGTTGCCGCCGTAGCGAGTCTCCGCCGAACTAGGGTATGGACTCGATCTTTGTGCTATTCCCCATCTGATTCCTAGCACATTGTGATCTTATTGATTCTAGCCACGATTGAAACACTCCTATCCAGTCAATGCAATTCGTAGAATAGGTTTGATTTGAAAATTTTAGGGTTACGTTTCCGCTGAAACCATCTCGGACCCACCGAGTTGAAAAACTTGGTCCCATCGATTTGGCTCATGCCATTGCACAAGTGAGACTCGGTCTGACCGAGAATTACTAATCGGTGTGACCGATTTTGGAACTTTGTGAAACCCTAGCAGTCTTGGTGCCACCGAACTATGACTCGGTCTGACCGAGTTCACCAGTTTAGGTTCCAAAAACTGCTTCGGTATCACCGAGTTTAAAAACGGTAGATCCGAAATGATTTCTGTGGGAAACTAAAACTAAGATTTTTAATCATTCTTTTGCAAAAATCTCTGCATTTTGTGATGCTCATCTATTCTACCACATCTATAAACTCTTCACAGGGTCAGCAGTCAGCTTGTGCATCATGTCTGATCAGAGTGACAGCCAGAACATGTCAGAAGAGCAAGTGCACATGAGTGAGGGCACTAGTCCCTCCAGTTCTTCAGATGAAGGCAGCAGGAGCACTCCTAACAATTTGCCAAAAGCTGCCACCAGACAAAGGAAGAAGAGAACCTCCGACTCAGAGGATGAGGATTATGTGGCAGAGGAAGAGGAAGCTACTTCCAAGAGAGTAGTGCTCAAGAAGGAGTATGGCTCAGCACAGAGCACAAAGCCAGGAATGCACAAGAAGGCACCTGCAAAGAGAGTTCCTACTTCCAAGCCTAGGAAGGTTGTACCTGAAGAAACCATGAAGCTAGTCATGGAATCTGAAGAGGAAACAAGTGGGCAAGACAAGAAGAAGAAGAGAGTCAGAACTACCACTGCCAGAGTTGTTGGTAAACCCTCTATGAGGAGAGACTCTGAAGAAGAAGAAGAAGAAGAAGAAGAAGAAGAAGAAGAAGAAGAAGAGGTTGCTGCACCAGCACCTAAGGCACCAAAGCTTATGGGTGATGCAATAAAATCAGGGGCTACTGCATCCAAGCTCAAAGAAGCACCCAAAGTTGCCTCCAAAGCCAAGCCAGCTCCAAAGACAAAACCAAAAAGAAATACAAGGAGCATACCAGCTGCTGAGAATAACAAGGCCCCAGTGCCTGAAACTGTTGGAGAAGATGAAGAAGGACAAGTTCTGAGAAAACTCAAGCCCAAGATTCCAGACCACAACGATGCTCATCCTGTGGCTGAGAACATGAAAATTAGAAGGGATTCAGGGCTGAGGAAGTGGAGATATGAAGACCCATATGCTTCAAGGAGAAGAACTGTTGTTGACTACAGGTTCCACACTAAGGAACAACAGGACTTCTATGAGACAGTTTTGTTGGATAAGAAGCCTATCGTCTATGACATGAGGTGGGTCGACTGGACCTACATCAAGGAAAATGAAGAGCACTATCCTGGAGTGCAAGACAACTTTAGTGCTTGTGGAGTTGCTGACTTTGTTGGGTAGAAGCTCACAAAGTGGAACGAGGAACTCATTATGCAATTCTACTCCACAGCACACTTCTACCCAGATGGAAGGATAACATGGATGTCTGAAGGTACAAGGTACCAATCAACTGTTGAGGAATGGGCAAAGTTGATCAATGCCCCAGAGGAAAATGAAGATGACTTGGATGTCTATGCCAAGAAAAAGATGGATCATAACACAATGGCAAATATGTACAAGGAGATTCCAGTAGATGATCTTGACACTCACCAGCTTGGGTCCGTAAAACACTTGTTATCAGGATGGCCTACGATCAACTGGATCCTTAGGCACACACTCTTGCCCAAGTCTGGAGATCATAGAATGATCAGAGGTCATGCCATTAACTTGCTACACATATTTGATGTCCCTCAGAAATTCAAGGTCATGAGCCTCATAGTAGAGACTATCAAGAGGACTACAGCAGATCAGAAGAGGAGCTGTGGTTATGCCCCTCAGATCCAAGAGTTGATTAACTCAAAGATGGGCACAGGAACTTACTTGTTGGACAAGGAACACTTGCCTATTCATCCAGATTTCGAGGACAATCAAGTTGTGATGAATGAGAATGAACCATCATCAGCCCAAGCACAAGCAAAGAAGGAGAAGGCAAGGAAGGAGAAAGCTGACAAGACGCCAACTCAAGAGGAGGCATCTGAGTATTTCTTGAAAACCAAGCAGGAGCAGCTTAGTTACTTGATTGCATCTACACTAAGGATTGAGAAAGGACTGGCCACCCTCACTCAGAATCAGGAGAGCTTAGAGAGAATCGTGGAACAAAAGTTCTATGACTTGGATGTAAAAGTAACAGAGATTCAGTCTGCAGTGGAGCAACTTCAAGATGACATGCAGGAGAGGAAAGGGAAGAGTACAACTGATGCATTTGCCAGAGTGCCACTAGCTCAGAGGTCAACTGCAGTGCCAGTTACTGACACCAGAGCCACCACATCAGCTCCAGCTACAGCACCAGCCCAACCAGCTCCAGCATCCACATCAGCTCCAGCTCCAACCACTTCTACAGAAGCCTTCGTCCTTGGAGTGATTCGGACTCCACCACCACCAGAAGATCAAGCCTGAGAGTCGATCTAGCACTATGCATTTTCTAGGAACTTTTTGGTAACTTGTTGCCAAAGGGGGAGAAAAATGTATAGATCATAGGCTTCGAGAGAGAGAGAGTGTTGCATTTATTCTCTCTTGCTTTATTTGGTGGTTTTTCAAACTTTGTTTGCTTTTGGTTGAGATACTATGATATTCTTGTGAGACATTCATGATCATGTGTTTGATCATAAGCTATACTTATGCGTGCTTGATATTATCCTATCTATCTTATGTGATCATTCACTTTTCTTGGTGATGAGTGCATGTATTCATTTCTTATCACTATGAGCGCTCCACCAAGATGTATGTGACATGGAAGAGATTGAAAGCACAAGTGCTCCCCAGGTGGTTTTGGTAATTGATGTCAACATATCTCTTGTTGGACTAACACTTTTATCTAGTATGTTTCAGATAAGTTCAACAATGGAGTGGCATGGACTAAAGGATGTGGGAACTCCTTCAAGATGCTAAGGACAAAGGATTGGCTAAAGCTTCAAGCTGAAGACTCTTCATTTTACATTTTAGTGATCCAAGATCACATTGAGTCCATAGGAAAAGCCAATACTATCAAGGAGGGATGAGGTGTTTCTTAATGAGCCTCTTCCTTCATGTGCTTAGTGATATGCTCCAAAACCCTCAGCTACTTTCCCACTTCCACATATGACCTAAACCTAAAGTCAAACTCAGCCCTACCGATTCTTTCAATCCGGCACCACCGAGTTTCACATGTCATAGCCACTGCCAAACCCTAAGCAAATCGGTTCTACCGATAGGGATCTCGGTCTCACCGAGATGGGATTGTAATCTCTCTGAGTATGTCCATTACCAAAATCGGTCTCACCGAGTTTAGGCAATCGGTACTACCGAGATTACAATGCAAACTCTCTGGTTAACTCATTACCAAAATCGGTCCAACCGAGTTTAGTAACCGGTCCCACCGAGTTTGCCTGACCAACTCTCTGGTTAGCTAATTACCAAAATCGGTCTCACCGAGATTGTGTAATCGGTCTCACCGATATTACGTTATGACCTAACCCTAACCATATCTGTCCTACCGAGTTGCATGTCGGTCCCACCAAAAACCCTAACGGTCACTAAGTTTACTAAATCGGTCCGACCGAGTTTGTTGATTCGGTCCCACCGAGATTGGTAAATTGTGTGTAACGGTTAGATTTTGTGTGGAGGCTATATATACCCCTCCACCTCCTCTTCATTCGTGGAGAGAGCCATCAGAACACATCTACACTTCCAACTCATATGTTCTGAGAGAGAACTACCTACCCTTGTGTTGAGGACAAGATATTCCATTCCTACCATATGAATCTTGATCTCTAGCCTTCCCCAAGTTGATTTCCACTCAAATCTTCTTTCCACCAAATCCAAATCCTATGAGAGAGAGTTGAGTGTTGGGGAGACTATCATTTGAAGGACAAGAGCAAGGAGTTCATCATCAACACACCATTTGTTACTTCTTGGAGAGTGGTATCTCCTAGATTGGCTAGGTGTCACTTGGGAGCCTCCGACAAGATTGTGGAGTTGAACCAAGGAGTTTGTAAGGGCAAGGAGATCGCCTACTTCGTGAAGATCTACCGCTAGTGAGGCAAGTCCTTCGTGGGAGATGGCCATGGTGCGATAGACAAGGTTGCTTCTTCGTGGACCCTTCGTGGGTGGAGCCCTCCGTGGAGTCGCGCAACCGTTACCCTTCGTGGGTTGAAGTCTCCATTAACGTGGATGTAGGATAGCACCACCTATCCCAACCACGCCAAAAACATCCGTGTCTCCAATTGCGTTTGAATTCTCCAAACCCTTCCATTTACATTATTGCAAGATGCATGCTTTACTTTCCGCTGCTCATATACTCTTTGCATGCTTGCTTGATATGTATTATGAATGTTGAAATAGTGCCTAAACTCCACTTAAACCGAAAAAGTTTAAAAAACTGCAAGTTTAGCACTAAGTGTCTAATCACCCCCCCTCTAGACACATCTTCTCAAGATCCCACAAGTGGTATCAGAGCTTTGGTCTCCATTGCCTTGGTTTAATCACCATTGGAGGAAGATGGATGAGTCTACTTTGGGGAGTCTTAGACATAGAGTGCCTATTCTTGATGGAGAGTATTTTCATGAGTGGAAAAATGAGATGCTTGTAATCTTCAATCAATATCATTTGAAAAAGTACATTGCTAGCCCTTGTGCACCTCATGTTGATCCTATGCATCCTACCCTATATGAAGATATTGACATGATTCGCAATCTTAGAACTGTTGAGCTCATCATTAGAGGCTTGCCTAGAAACTTGATTAGATGTTTGCCTACTCTCAAGTGTGCTTTCACTATATGGAAATTTCTTGAGGAACGCTTTCCAAATTATTCCTTGAAAAATCTAGATGAAATTCTCCATAAATCAATTGCCTTGAGTGAGATGAACTCTAGTGATCCTAGTTTTGGTGATTGTCTATTTGAGCTTACCAATCTCGTGCATGCTAAAGGAAATGTTGGAATCATTAGTGATATCATATCCGAAGCTATAAGAATTCATAAAGGTAACCACTTTGATGATCATGTACCTAATGAATTACCCTCTCTAGGATTTGATCAATCACAAGATGATGTTGAACATGGATACTATGATGAGGATGATGATAGTGACTTCGATCTTGATGATGCAATGAGACATTTTGGTCTTATGGCAAATCTTCGGGGATATGTGTCAGGAGGAAAGGAATGGGTTCTTGACAGTGGATGTACTGATCATATGACCGGAGATGAAGAGATGTTCCGTGAGCTTGCTGAAAATGACGACCCTCGAAAATATGTCACCTTTGGTGATAATTCAAAGGGTAAGGTGGTTGGCCTTGGTAAGGTGGCCATCTCACATGGTAGCTCCATTCAAAATGTCATGCTCGTTAAATCTCTCGGCTACAACTTACTTTCAGTATCTAGACTTGCTGATTTTGGTTTCAATGTCCTATTTACTAAAATTGATTGCCAAGTGTTTCGTCGAGACAATCATAAAATGGCCTTTACCGGTATACGTAGAGGTGATCTATACATTGTCGATTTCTCTAAAAAGGCACAACCTAAAACTTGCTTTATTGCTAAATCCTCAAAAGGTTGGTTGTGGCATAGACGACTAGGTCACGTTGGCATGAGAAACCTTGACAAGCTTATTAAAGGAAATCATATCCTTGGAGTTAACGATGTCATATTTGACAAGGATAGACTTTGCAGTGCTTGTCAAGGAAGTAAACAGGTTGGAGGAAGGCATTCCGTGAAGAACATCATGACCACAAGGAGGCCACTCGAGCTACTTCATAGGGATCTTTTTGGTCCCAACGCCTACAAGAGTCTCGGTGGAAATTCTTTCGGTCTAGTTATAGTTGATGATTTTTCAAGATTTACGTGGGTGTTCTTTCTTGATGATAAATCGCAGGTCCAAAAGATCTTCAAAAACTTCGCTAGGAAGGCCCAAAATCAATTTGAAGTGAAGATCAAGAAGGTTCGCAGCGACAACGGAACGGAGTTCAAGAATGCAAATGTGGACACCTTTCTTGACGAAGAAGGGATTTCACACGAGTTCTCGGCTACGTACACACCTAAACAAAATGGAGTTGTTGAGAGGAAGAACCGGACGCTCATCGAAATGGCAAGAATGATGCTTGATGAGTACAAGACGCTGACACTTTTGGGCAGAAGCGGTTGAGACAGCTTGTCATGCAACAAATCGCTTGTATCTTCACAAGCTACTCAGCAAGACGGCATACGAGCTCCTCACTGGTAACAAACCCCAAGTTGGATACTTTCGAGTATTCGGCTCAAAGTGCTACATTCTCGATAAGCATCATCGTTCTAAATTTGCTCCTAAGTCTCATGAAGGTTTTCTACTTGGTTATGGCTCAAACTCTCACACTTACCGTGTCTACAACAATTTGACCCGAAAGGTTGAAGAGACGGTAGATGTGAAGTTTGATGAATCTAATGGCTCGCAAGTAGAGCAATTGCCAATTGATGTAGGAGACAAAGACCCTTCAGAAGCAATTCAAGACTTGTCTATTGGCAAGATTCATCCAACGGAAATGAAGGAGAGTACCTCGTCCGTCCGACTGGAAGCTTCTACATCACGTCAAGGTGAACCAAGAGTTGATACGGAAGCATCCACAAGTGGGACACGTCAAGATGAAGAAAACGAGGAAGTACACCAAGATGAACGTCAACAACCTCCTTCTCCACCACGACAAGAGAACAACAACGTCAACAATGAAGAAGGTCAAGAAGAAGAAGGCCAAGAAGAAGAAGAACAAGATGAAGAGGATGTTCCACCCCGACCCAAGCAAAAGCTTACACAAGTTCGAGCAAGAATTGCCAAAAATCATCCCGTCGAGCAAATCTACAAAGATATCCAAACCGGGAGAATCACTCGCTCTAAAACTCGTTTAGCTAACTTTTGTGAAAACTATTCATTCATCTCTAGCATTGATCCTATGAAGGTTGAAGAAGCATTGGAAGATCCAGACTGGATAAACGCTATGCATGAAGAGCTACACAACTTTGAGAGAAACCAAGTTTGGACATTGGTCAAGAAGACCGACAACAACCACAACATCATTGGTACCAAATGGGTGTTTCGCAACAAGTAAGATGAAGATGGACAAGTGGTTTGCAACAAAGCACGTCTCGTCGCCCAAGGATACACACAAGTCGAAGGTATGGACTATGGTGAGACATATGCCCCCGTTGCTAGACTTGAGTCCATTCGCATCTTACTTGCCTATGCTAATCACCATAATATCACCTTGTACCAAATGGACATTAAAAGTGCTTTTCTAAATGGAGAAATAGAGGAGGAAGTTTATGTCAAACAACCTCCCGGATTTGTCAATCCTAAGAAACCAAATCATGTTTACAAACTTCACAAAGCCCTTTATGGTCTTAAACAAGCTCCTAGAGCATGGTATAAATGCTTGACCAAGTTCCTCATTGCAAGTGGTTTTGAAATTGGAAAAATTGATTCCACACTTATTACTAAAAGGGTTAATGGATAACTATTTGTATGCCAAATTTATGTTGATGATATCATATTTGGTTCAACTAACCCTCTTTTTAGTGAAAAGTTTGGAAAGCTAATGTCGAAGAAGTTTGAGATGTCTATGATGAGTGAACTCAAATTCTTTCCCGGTTTCCAAATCAAGCAAACTAAGGAAGGTACATTTGTCTCTCAAACGAAGTACACCAAAGACTTATTCAAGAAGTTCACTATGCAAGAATGCAAAGGTATGCCTACACCCATGCCTACTAGTGGACATCTTGATTTGACCGAAGATGGTGAACCGGTTGATAAAAAGGTTTATCACTCTATGATTGGTTCATTGTTATACCTATGTGCTTCACGTCTCGATATCATGCTAAGTGTATGCATGTGTGCAAGATATCAAGCTGCTCCTAAAGAATGTCATCTTAAGGTCGTGAAAAGGATAGTGAGATACTTAATTCATACACCAAATTTTGGCATTTGGTATCCTAAGAGGTCCTCTTTTGATCTTGTTGGCTATTCCGACTTGGATTATGCCGGAGACAAGGTTGATAGAAAGTCCACTTCGGGTACTTGTCAATTTCTTGGTAGATCTCTTGTGTCTTGGTCCTCCAAGAAACAAAACTCGGTATCCTTATCTACCGCCGAAGCGGAGTACATCGCCGCTGGTTCATGTTGTGCGCAATTACTTTGGATGACGCAAACTCTTAAGGATTATGGGATATATGTGAAACATGTTCCATTGCTTTGTGACAATGAAAGTTGAAAGTGCAACTATCCCTAGGTGGTTTTGGTAATTCATAACAACATATAGCTCATTGAGCTAATGCTATTCCAAGATAATTATTTCAGGAAAGCTCAATGATTGGCATGGCATGGATGGTGAAAGTGGAACCCTCAAAATGCTAAGGACAAAGAATTGCCAAAAGCTTCAAGCTCAAGACTCTTCATTTTACATTTTAGTGATCCAAGATCACATTGAGTCCATAGGAAAAGCCAATACTATCAACGAGGGATGAGTTGTTGCTTAATGAGCCTTTTGCTTTATGTGCTTAATGATATGCTCCAAAATCCTCAGCTACTTTCGCATATCCACAAATGACCTAAACTCCAAGCCAAACTCGGTCCTACCAATTCTTTTCATCCGGCGCCACCGAGTTTCACATGTCATAAGCCACTGCCAAACCCTAGCAAATCGGTTCTACCGATAGGGATCTCGGTCTCACCGACATGGGATTGCAATCTCACTGTTTATGTCCATTGTCAAAATCGGTCCCACCGAGTTTAGGCAATCGGTACTACCAAGATTACAATGCAAACTCTCTGGTTAACTCATTACCAAAATCGGTCCAACCGAGTTTAGTAATCGGTCCCACCGAGTTTACCTGACCAACTCTCTGGTTAGCTAATTACCAAATCGGTCTCACCGAGTTTGTGTAATCGGTCTCACCGAGATTACGTTATGCCCTAACCCTAACCATATCGGTCCTACCGAGTTGCATGTCAGTCCCACCGAAAATCTCTAACGGTCACTAGGTTTACCTTTTCGGTCCGACCGAGTTTATTGATTCGGTCCCACCGAGATTGGTAAATTGTGTGTAACGGTTGGATTTTGTGTGGAGGCTATATATACCCCTCTACCTCCTCTTCATTCGTGGAGAGAGCCATCAGAACACGTCTACACTTCCAACTCATATGTTCTGAGAGAGAACCGCCTACTCATGTGTTGAGACCAAGATATTCCATTCCTACCATATGAATCTTGATCTCTAGCCTTCCCCAAGTTGCTTTCCACTCAAATCTTCTTTCTACCAAATCCAAATCCTATGAGAGAGAGTTGAGTGTAAAGGAGACTGTCATTTCAAGCACAAGAGCAAGGAGTTCATCATCAACACACCATTTGTTACTTCTTGGAGAGTGGTGTCTCCTAGATTGGCTAGGTGTCACTTGGGAGCCTCCGACAAGATTGTGGAGTTGAACCAAGGAGTTTGTAAGGGCAAGGAGATCACCTACTTCATGAAGATATACCGCTAGTGAGGCAAGTCCTTCGTGGGCGATGGCCATGGTGGGATAGACAAGGTTGCTTCTTCGTGGACCCTTCGTGGGTGGAGCCCTCCGTGGACTCGCGCAACCGTTACCCTTCGTGGGTTGAAGTCTCCATCAACGTGGATGTAGGATAGCACCACCTATCTGAACCACGGGAAAAACATCCGTGTCTCCAATTGCGTTTGAGTTCTTCAAACCCTTCCCTTTACACTCTTGCAAGTTGCATGCTTTACTTTCCGCTGCTATATACTCTTTGCATGCTTGCTTGAATTGTGTGATGATTGCTTGACTTATCCTAAAGTTGCTAAAATCTGCCAAGAACTAAAATTGGGAAAAGGTTAAGTTTTTATTTGGTCAAGTAGTCTAATCACCCCCCTCTAGACATACTTCCGATCCTACAAGTGGTATCAGAGCTTTGGTCTCCATTTGCTTTGATTTCCATAGCTTTTGGTGGTCATAGCCTTGGTTTCACAACCTAGGAGAGTATGGCGTCTAGTGAGGGAAATTATCACCGTAGAGGTCCTTACTTTGATGGTACTAACTTTGCTAGTTGGAAGCATAAAATGAAAATGCATATTCTTGGACATAACCCCGCCGTTTGGGCTATTGTGTGTGTTGGTTTGCAAGGTGACTTCTTCGACGGGAAGGAACCAAACTGTGAAGCTACCGCAGATGAGTTGAAGATGCTACAATACAACGCTCAAGCTTGTGATATTCTCTTCAACGGATTGTGCCCCGAAGAATTCAACAAAATCAGCCGTCTTGAGAATGCAAAGGAAATTTGGGATACTTTGATTGATATGCACGAAGGTACCGACTCCGTCAAGGAATCCAAATTGGATGTGCTTCAAAGTCAACTTGACAAGTTCAAAATGAAGGATGGTGAAGGTGTCGCTGAAATGTACTCTAGGCTTGCTCTCATCACAAACGAGATTGCCGGCTTAGGAAGTGAAGAGATGACCGACAGATTCATCATCAAGAAGATCCTAAGAGCCTTGGATGGAAAATATGATACCATGTGCACATTGATCCAAATGATGCCCAATTACAAAGATCTCAAGCCAACGGAGGTCATTGGAAGAATTGTTGCTCCTGAGATGTCGCTCAAGGATAAAGAGGAACTTCACAACAAATCAAGTGGTGCCTACAAAGCCTCATGTGAAGTCCCCACATCATCAAGTGAGAAACAAAACTTCAACGAAGAATTGAGCCTAATGGTGAAGAACTTCAACAAGTTCTACAAGAGTAGAAGCAAAGATACAAGCTCCAAGTCAAGGTCCTACAATGACAAAAGATCTTCCAGTCGAGAGCGAAACTGCTACAATTGTGGAAGACCCGGACACTATTCCAATGAGTGTACGGCTCCCTACAAAAGAAGACAAGATTCTCCAAAAAGAAGAGGCAAAAGAGAAGAATCACCATCAAGAGAGAGAAGGAGTAGAGATGATCGTTATGAACGAAGATACTCACGGAGGAGCAAGGATTCGTAAAGAAAGGAAAAATCATCAAGGAGCTACACAAAACGAAGACATCAAGCTCATGTTGGTGAATGGGTATCCGGCTCCGACTCCGACAACCACTCCGAGAGAAGTTATCACTCCGATTCCGAATATACTCAAGATGAAGGTGTTGCCGGTCTAGCATTTGTGTCAACCAACTCCTTCGACATATTTGAGTCACCAAATGAAGGAATTGGAAGATGCTTCATGGCCAAAGGTCCTAAGGTAACTCACCCTGAGTATGTTGATTTCAATAGTGATGAGGATGACTTGTTAGGTGATGATGATTTACTTGTTGACAACTCTAGTGATGAATACTATGATGAAACGTCAATAAATCATGTTAATCAAGATAAAACGAATGACAACGATAAGGAGAAAATTGAGGCTCTAACTAAAGAACTAAACACTCTTAAGTTAGCTCATGAAACTATCTTCGAAGATCATCGAGAACTTTTAAGAGCTCATGAGAAGCTACGCTTTGAAAAGCTCAATCTTGAGCAAGAGCATGAGTTCTTAAAGGCAATCAATGATGATCTCCGCAAGAAAAGCTCTTCTTACATTGCCAAGCGTTTACTCTTATCCACTTACATGCCTCAAGTCAAGTCTAATAACAAGAACAAGAAAGATTCTTCCTCTAGTAGTAACAATGATCATGTTAAATCCAATATTGTTGCTTCTAGTAGTTCTCTTGATTCCACTAACGATTCTCTTAGCCAAGTTACTCTTGAGCAAGAAAATAGCTTATTGAAGGGAATCAAAGAGAAAGGAGTGTACAAAAGCCTTGCCGGAAGTAAACAATTCGAGGAGATTGTACGCAAGCAAGGAAGGCACCGGAAGAATCAAGGTGTTGGTTTTGAACGAAAGTTCAATGCCAATGGAGTTGAGTGCGAAGAAGATCAATACCCCAAGACAAAGTTTGTTCCTCAACAAGAGAAGTATGATCCTACTTCTTTCAAGGGGACACAAACTCAAGATGATCTTCCACCACAAGACTACAAGCAAAAAGGCAAGGACAAGCTTCAAGAGGAAATTAATGCATTTGAAGAAGCTCCTAAGAGCTTAGTCAAGTGGATTCCCAAGACTACTTCAAGTTCCACTTCGTCAAGTACGACTACAACTCCAAGGATTCCCATCAAGATGGTGTGGATCCAAAAGAAGAAGAACTAGAGAGTTCTTTAGGGTGACTCCGCCAACATACTTCACTCTTATCATTTTGGCAAGAACGAATGCAATCAACTTCCACATCTTGCACCAGTTTAAGGAGTCACAAACCCTCTTGTTGGTAAGTCAAGGGACAAGGTAACCTAAAAGCCTTCATAGACATCATCTTGTGTGTGCATCACTCTATGTCTATGGATATCCTTGTTTGTTCCTTGTGGGACTAACCCATGTAGGTATTGAAAGTGCAATTCACTCAAAAGGATAGCTCCAAGTGATCTACATCAACATTGAGCATCCACATCTTCAACATCTACATGAAGTCATCATCGACAAAACCCAAGGTTAGTTCATCCCTCTTAGGGGGGATATCACATCTAGGGGGAGCTTTACTCTAAGACTTGAGTTAAAGCAACTCTAATGGTGTGAAAACAACAATGCTTTATGTAAAAGTGGTAACCCCACTTGAGCTTAAACGATGAGTATGACCTATGATCAAATGTTTTCATTTGACCCCTATGTCAATATACTCATATATAGATGACCTAGTCATCGCCAATTGCTTGATAGATGCTAGAATTGGTTGTGCATGCTTTGTCACATATTTCAATTGTCATTTTATTGTGTGAGCATGTTGGTTGCATATTTTACTCATTCGAGGATATCCACTTGTTGTTTTGATTGTTTGGCTTTTTTTTTTGCCAAGTGGATGGAAAAGAATGCCTAAGAACCTTCTCTATCTATCTATGCTTTTCTCGTCTCAAACTCTATTCATGCTACATCACAAAATTGATCAAGTCAGTTTCGAACCACTCTGTGTGAGGAGCACTCGGAGTCCCCGATTCGTCATAGACTTAAACTTCGAAAACCTCTGTGATTCTCGGTCTGACCGATACCCCACTTTCGGTCTTACCGAGATCATTAAGTTGATCTATGTTTTCGATCTCGGTGCTAACGATTTGAACCATTCGGTCACACCGAGTTGCAATAACTGTATACAGTTTTGCATCTCGGTGCCACCGAGTTGTTCCACTCGGTCACACCAACAGGGTCGGGCTATATATAGACACGGGCAAAAATTTGGAAATTTCTCCGAACCCCTTCGCCCGCGCGATAGCACGCTCTGCCTGAAGGAAATATGCCCTAGAGGCAATAATAAAGTTATTATTTATTTCCTTATATCATGATAAATGTTTATTATTCATGCTAGAATTGTATTAACCGGAAACATAATACATGTGTGAATACATAGACAAACAGAGTGTCACTAGTATGCCTCTACTTGACTAGCTTGTTAATCAAAGATGGTTAAGTTTCCTAACCATGGACAAAAGGAGTTGTCATTTGATTAACAAGGTCACATCATTAGTTGAATGATCTGATTGACATGACCCATTCCATTAGCATAGCACCCGATCGTTTAGTATGTTGCTGTTGCTTTTATCCATGACTTATACATGTTCCTTTGACTATGAGATTATGCAACTCCCGTTTGCCGGAGGAACACTTTGGGTGCTACCAAACGTCACAACGTAACTGGGTGATTATAAAGGAGTACTACAGGTGTCACCAAAGGTAGATGTTGGGTTGGCGTATTTCGAGATTAGGATTTGTCACTCCAATTGTGGGAGAGGAATCTCTGGGCCCTCTCGGTAATGCACATCACTTAAGCCTTGCAAGCATTGCAACTAATGAGTTAGTTGCGGGATGATGTATTACGGAACGAGTAAAGAGACTTGCCGGTAACGAGATTGAACTAGGTATTGGATACCGACGATCGAATCTCGGGCAAGTAACATACCGATGGACAAAGGGAACAACGTATGTTGTTATGCGGTCTGACCGATAAAGATCTTCGTAGAATATGTAGGAGCCAATATGGGCATCCAGGTCCCGCTATTGGTTATTGACTGGAGACGTGTCTCGGTCATGTCTACATTGTTCTCGAACCGTAGGGTCCGCACGCTTAAGGTTTCGATGACAGTTATATAATGAGTTTATGAGTTTCGATGTACCGAAGGAGTTCGGAGTCCCGGATGAGATCGGGGACTTGACGAGGAGTCTCGAAATGGTCGAGACGTAAAGATCGATATATTGGACGACTATATTCGGACATCGGAAGGGTTCTGAGTGGTTCGGGTATTTTCGGAGGTACCGGGGAGTTACGGGAATACGAGGAAGAAGCAATGGGCCTTGATGGGCCTTAGTGGGAAGGACCAGGAGGTGGCGCGCGCCCCTCCCAAGCCCAGTCCGAATTGGACAAGGGGTTTGGGGCACGGCCCCTCTCTCCCTTCCTTCCCCTCTTCCCCTCTTTGCCCCCTTGACCTAGTTGGACTAGGAAAGGTGGAATCCTACTCCCGGTGGGAGTAGGACTCCCCTGGCGCGCCCAAACCTAGGGCCGGCCTCCTCCCTCCCTTGCTTCTTTATATACGGGGGCAAGGGGCACCCCATGGACACACAAGTTGATCTTCGTGATCGTTCCTTAGCCGTGTGCGGTGCCCCCCTCCACCATATTCCACCTCGAATATATCGTTGCAGTGCTTAGGCGAAGCCCTGCGCCGGTAGAACATCAAGATTGTCACCACGCCGTCGTGCTGACGGAACTCCTCCCCGAAGCTTTGCTGGATCGGACCTAGGGGTGCGTCATCGAGCTGAACGCGTGCCAAGAACTCGGAGGTGCCGGAGTAACGGTGCTTGGATCGGTCGGATCGTGAAGACGTACGACTACATCAACCGCGTTTTTATAACGCTTCCGCTTTCGGTCTACGAGGGTACGTAGACAACACTCTCCCCTCTCGTTGCTATGCATCACCATGATCTTGCGTGTGCGTAGGAAAATTATTAAATTACTACGTTTCCCAACACTGCCTACTTGGTCTCGGGATCGTCTTCTCGCCGCCAGCCGCCTCCAGTCGCTGGTCTCTGTCGCTGTCAACGGGAATCAATCCCATTGTTGCCGCGGTAGCGAGTCTCCGCCGAACTAGGGTATAGAATCGATCTTTGTGCTATTCCTCAATCAGATTCCTAACACATTGTGATCAGATGTATTCTTGCCACGTTTGATAAACTCCTATCCAGTCAATGAACTCAATAGAATAGGTTTGATCCGAAAATTTTAGGGTTAGGTTTCCGCCGAAATCATCTCGGACCCACCTAGTTGAAAAACTCGGTCCCACCGATTTGGCTTATGCCATTGCACAAGTAAGACTCGGTCTGACCGAGTATTGCTAATCGGTGTGACCGATTTTGGAACTTTGTGAAACCCTAGCAGTCTCGGTGCCACCGAACTATGACTCGGTCCAACCGAGTTCACAAGTTTAGGTTCCAAAAACTGCTTCGGTATCACCGAGTTTAAAAATCGGTAGATCCGAAATGCTTTCTGTGGGAAACTAAAACTAAGTTTTTGAATCATTCTTTTGCAAAAATTTCTGCATTTTGTGATGCTCATCCACTCTACCTCATCTATAAACTATTCACAGGGTTAGCAGTCAGCTTGTTCATCATGTCAGACTAGAGTGATAGCCAGAACTTGTCAGATCAGCCAGTGCAGATGAGTGAGGGCACTAGTCCCTCCAGCTCTTCAGATGAAGGAAGCAGGAGTACCCCCAGCAACCTGCAAAAAGATGCCACAAGACAAAGGAAGAAGAGAACCTCAGAATCCGAGGATGAGGATTATGTGGCAGAGGAGGAAGCAACTTCCAAGAAAGTTGAACTCAAGAAAGATCATGGCTCAAGACAGAGCAACAAGCCAGGCTTAAAGGTCAAAAGGCCAGCAGGCAGGCAGCCCATGCCAAAGGCCAGAACCTCAACAAAGATTCCTGAGAAGCCTGCACCCAAAGAGACAGTTGCAGCTGAAACAAAGAAAGAAAGGAAAAGAGGCAGATGGTGCAAGAAAGTTGATCCCATGGCTGAATTTGAACAACATTCTTTTGATGAAGAAGAGGAAGAAGAAGAGGTTGTTGCACCAGCACCTAAGGCACCCAAGCTGATGGGTGATGCTATAAGAACAGGGGCAACTGCATCTAAGCCCAAGGAAGCCCCCAAGGCTGCATCCAAAGCCAAGCCAGCTCCAAAGTCAAAACCAAAGAGAAACACAAGGAGCATACCAGCTGCTGAGAAGAACAAGGCCCAGTGCCTGAAGCTGTTGAAGAAGAGGAAGGCCAAGTGCTGAGAAAGTTGAAGCCCAAGATCCCAGACCACAATGATGCTCATCCTGTGGCTGAGGATATGAAGATCAGGAGAGACTCTGGGCTTAGAAAATGGAGAGCAGAAGATCCATATGCTACCAGGAGAAGGACTGCTGTTGACTACAGGTTCCACACTAAGGAATAGCAGGACTTCTATGAGACAGTCTTGTTAGACAAGAAGCCAGTTGTTTGTGATATGAGATGGGTCGACTGGGAATATATCAAGGAAAATGAAGAGCACTACCCTGGAGTGCAAGATAGCTTCAGAGCTTGTGGAGTAGCTGACTTTGTTGGGCAGAAGCTCACAAAATGGAATGAGGAGCTGATTATGCAATTCTACTCCATAGCACACTTCTACCCAGATGGAAGGATCACAGGGATGTCTGAAGGTACAAGGTACCATTCAACTGTTGAAGAATGGGCAAGATTGATTAATGCCCCAGAAGAAAATGAAGATGACTTGGATGTCTATGCCATGAATAAGATGGATCACAACTCTATGGCAAATATGTACAAGGAGATTCATGCAGAAGATCTTGATACTCACCAGTTTGGGTCTGTGAAACACTTGTTGTCAGGTCTGCCTACGATCAACTGGATCCTTAGGCACACACTTTTGCCCAAGTCTGGAGATCACAGGATGATCAGAGGTCATGCCATCAACCTGCTACATATCTTTGATGTGCCTCAGAAATTTAAGGTCATGAGCCTCATAGTAGAAACTATCAAGAGGACTGCAGCAGATCAGAAGAGGAGCTGTGGATATGCCCCTCAGATACAGATGTTGATCAACTCAAGAATGGGCACAGACAAATACTTGTTGGACAAGGAACATTTACCTATCCATCCAGATTTCATGGACAACCAAGTTGTGATGCATGAAAATGAACCATCATCAGTCCAGGCACAAGCCAAGAAGGAGAAGGCAAGGAAGGAGAAAGCTGCCAAGATGCCAACTCAAGAAGAGGCATCTGAGTACTTCTTGAAAAACAAGCAAGAGCAGCTCAGTTACCTGATTGCATCCACCCTGAGGATTGAGAAAGGACTAGCTACCCTGACTCAGAACCAGGCAAGCTTAGAGAGAATCGTAGAACAAAAGTTCTATGACTCGGATATCAAGGTGACAGAAATTCAGACTGCAGTGGAGCAACTCCAAGATGACATGCAGGAGAGGAAAGGGAAGACTACCACTGATGCATTTGCTAGAGTGCCACGAGGTCCGAGGTCGTGTGCAGTGACAGTTCCTGACACAAGAGCCACCGCCTCAGCTCCAGCCACAACACTAGCCCAACCAGCTCCAGCATCTACTTCAGCTCCAACTCCAACCACGTCTACGGAAGCCTTCGTCCTTGGAGTGATCAGGACTCCACCACCACCAGAAGATCAAGCCTGAGAGTCGATCTAGCACTATGCATTTTCTAGGAACTTTCTGGTAACTTGTTGCCAAAGGGGGAGAAAAATGTATAGATCATAGGCTTCCAGAGAGAGAGTGTGTGTTGTTTTCTTCTCTCTTGCTTTGCTTTATTTGGTGGTTTTTCAAACATTGTTTGCTATTGGTCGAGATACTTTGATATGCTTGTGAGACATTGATGATCATGTGTTTGATTATAAGCTACACATATGCATGCTTGATATATCTTATCTATCTTATGTGGTCATTCACTTTACCTTGGTGATGAGTGCATGTATTTCATTATTATCATTTTGAGCGCTCCACCAAGATGTATGTGACATGGAAGAGTAACCCATAATTCTAACTCTTTGTGCATTTGCAGTCCAAAGCAAATTTTAAATATGCACAAATTTAGGGGGAGCTCTTACTTATCACATACTTCTCAAAGCGACGATATAATTCATTCTTATTATCATTTGTCGAAGCTTTGATCTATATGTTGTCATCAATTACCAAAAAGGGGGAGATTGAAAGTGCAACTATCCCTAGGTGGTTTTGGTAATTCATAACAACATATAGCTCATTGAGCTAATGCTATTCCAAGATAATTATTTCAGGAAAGCTCAATGATTGGCATGGCATGGATGGTGAAAGTGGAACCCTCAAAATGCTAAGGACAAAGGATTGCCTAAAGCTTCAAGCTCAAGACTCTTCATTTTACATTTTAGTGATCCAAGATCACATTGAGTCCATACAAAAATCCAATACTATCAACGAGGGATGAGGTGTTGCTTAATGAGCCTTTTGCTTTATGTGCTTAATGATATGCTCCAAAATCCTCAGCTACTTTCGCATATCCACAAATGACCTAAACTCCAAGCCAAACTCGGTCCTACCGATTCTTTTCATCCGGCGCCACCGAGTTTCACATGTCATAAGCCACTGCCAAACCCTAGCAAATCGGTTCTACCGATAGGGATCTCGGTCTCACCGACATGGGATTGCAATCTCACTATTTATGTCCATTGTCAAAATCGGTCCCACCGTGTTTAGGAAATCGGTACTACCGAGATTACAATGCAAACTCTCTGGTTAACTCATTACCAAAATCGGTCCAACCGAGTTTAGTAATCGGTCCCGCCGAGTTTACCTGACCAACTCTCTGGTTAGCTAATTACCAAATCGGTCTCACCGAGTTTGTGTAATCGGTCTCACTGAGATTACGTTATGCCCTAACACTAACCATATCGGTCCTACCGAGTTGCATGTCAGTCCCACCGAAAATCTCTAACGGTCACTAGGTTTACCTTTTCGGTCCGACTGAGTTTATTGATTCGGTACCACCAAGATTGCTAAATTGTGTGTAACGGTTGGATTTTGTGTGGAGGCTATATATACCCCTCCACCTCCTCTTCATTCGTGGAGAGAGCCATCAGAACACATCTACACTTCCAACTCATATGTTCTGAGAGAGAACCACCTACTCATGTGTTGAGACCAAGATATTCCATTCCTACCATATGAATCTTGATCTCTAGCCTTCCCCAAGTTGCTTTCCATTCAAATCTTCTTTCTACCAAATCCAAATCCTATGAGAGAGAGTTGAGTGTAAAGGAGACTATCATTTGAAGCACAAGAGCAAGGAGTTCATCATGAACACACCATTTGTTACTTCTTGGAGAGTGGTGTCTCCTAGATTGGCTAGGTGTCACTTGGGAGCCTCCGACAAGATTGTGGAGTTGAACCAAGGAGTTTGTAAGGGCAAGGAGATCACCTACTTCGTGAAGATATACCGCTAGTGAGGCAAGTCCTTCGTGGGAGATGGCCATGGTGGGATAGACAAGGTTGCTTCTTCGTGGACCCTTCGTGGGTGGAGCCCTCCGTGGACTCGCGCAACCGTTACCCTTCGTGGGTTGAAGTCTCCATCAACGTGGATGTAGGATAGCACCACCTATCTGAACCACGGGAAAAACATCCGTGTCTCCAATTGCGTTTGAGTTCTCCAAACCCTTCCCTTTACATTCTTGCAAGTTGCATGCTTTACTTTCCGCTGCTATATACTCTTTGCATGCTTGCTTGAATTGTGTGATGATTGCTTGACTTGTCCTAAAGTTGCTAAAATCTGCCAAGAACTAAAATTGGGGAAAGGTTAAGTTTTTATTTGGTCAAGTAGTCTAATCACCCCCCTCTAGACATACTTTCGATCCTACAAAAGTGCTATCAAAATTGGACATAATCCTGTACAACATTCTCAAACCAAGCATATTGAAGTTCGTCATCATTTCATTCGAGATCATGTTGCTAAGGGTGACATTAGTCTTAAGCATGTTCGCACCGATAAGCAATTAGCAGATATATTCACTAAACCACTTGATGAGAAAGTGTTTTGCAGGTTGAGAGGTGAATTGAACATTATTGATGCTTCGAACTTGGAGTAGGAACTCCATTGGATACATGCAAGACATGACCTTATGACTAATCCATGATATATCTCTTATGATGATTATCTTATGTCTTGGACAAAATTGCATCTTGCATGTTATCTAACCCATGTAGGTACTTGGTTGAATCTTATTCTATGAGATTGCAACTCACTCACATCTTGAGAAATCTCTACATCACCAAGTCTCTACACAATGGTGGTTGAAGACAAGGAAGCACAAGACCATTCAAACATATCCTTTGACAAATTCTATGTTGAGCTTCATGATTGTCATTTTCGGATACACAAGTGCTCTTCCTTGCAAGAACTAACCCATGTAGGTAGATGGACTCAGATTCCAAGTGGTTCTCCCAATTCTTGATGAGCTACATCAACCTTGAGCACCCCCACAAGTTCAACTACATGAGCAAGATCCACACCACCACCCAAGGTATGTTATTCCATCTTAGAGAAGCTTTACTCCAAGTCATGAGTCAAAGCAACTCAAAAAGATGTGAATACATCAAGATGCTTAAACGAAAAATGGTAACCCCATTTTGAGCTTAAACGATGAGTATGACCCATGATCAAGTGCTCTCACTTGACTCCTAGGTCAATATACTCTAACATAGGTGACTATGTCACCTCCCAACTCTAGATGAAGTTCTCTTGTGTTCTTCTCTGTGTTATTACATTTGTCTCATGCATATTTGTTTCCCTTTTACAACAAAAAAACTTCATCTAGATCTTTCAGTTTCTTTTCTTTTCTTTTTGTTTTTGTTCTGCATTTTCTGCATCCAATTCATTGCAAATATTTCATCTAATTCATTGCAAATCTTTGTGAGATCTCAGTTGACTAGTGAGCTGAGGTGACAAGTGTTTTTCTCTGTGATGAACTCGGTTTCACCGACTTGTAGTTTTCGCTCCAACCCAATCCCTTCGGTACCACCAAAACATGCCACTCGGTGCCACCGATTTCACAACAGGAAAAACAGTTTGCCACTTGTTCTATATTTCTTCTGATCCAGCTCCACTCAATGAATCTTGTCCTCTACAAGCACCACAGTTTTATCCATTGCTTTGTGCTGAGTCTCAAGGACCAAACCCATTCGATAGATTCCAGAAAGCCCTTCTTGGAAATTGATGTCAAAGGGGGAGAGAGAGATCACATCAAAGCTTATCACCTACAAGGGAGAGAGTATTAAGGGGGAGAAAGAGATCTCCAAGGGGAGAGAATACTCAAGGATCCCATATGCTTGATGTTCAAGAGGAGAGATGCCACATGTCTTTTTGGGGGAAAGACATGTTCATATTGCATTAATCTCTATCCATTTGTATCTTTAAGCTCTGATTTTCTGTTCCCTATCTTCTCCCAATATCCCATGCTAGATTCAGGGGGAGCAAGACATCTAAGGGAAAGAAATCATTCAAATTCATTGCATATCTTTACTCTTGGGGACATGTCTAATCCAATGTGGTACCTTGTACTCACTTTCTACATGTCATCCCAGTCTTGGTATTCTTGTGGTTTCTTTTGTTTGCTCTGGCTAGTGGATGTACCTGTGTTATCTAACCCTGTTTGTGCAGGTTCATTTCATCCTAAGCCAACTCAAGACTACAAGGTAAGTATATGCATCAAAATCATGAGTATGAGGAATTCTTGCTTATGTGCATACTGTTTGCAAGAAGGACTCATGAGCATGAAGGTATTTTCCTTAATAATCTTCTGCTCTGATGCATATGGCCAAGATACATGTAACACATTGCCTACTCTGTCATGGTTATGCTCTCACATGCCTCTATATTTCATATTCACGTGATTGCATACATGAAGGGGGAGCCTATGTCTGTTACATGTCCTTCCAAAGCTTTACTTGCTATTCTTTATATCTTTATTTAAAGCTTTGATGTATGTTGTCATCAGTTACCAAAAAGGGGGAGATTGAAAGCACAAGTGCTCCCCATGTGGTTTTGGTAATTGATGTCAACATATCTCTTGTTGGACAAACACTTTTATCTAGTATGTTTCAGATAAGTTCAGCAATGGAGTGGCATGGACTAAAGGATGTGGGAACTCCTTCAAGATGCTAAGGACAAAGGATTGGCTAAAGCTTCAAGCTCAAGACTCTTCATTTTACATTTTAGTGATCCAAGATCACATTCAGTCCATAGGAAAAGCCAATACTATCAAGGAGGGATGAGGTGTTGCTTAATGAGCCTCTTGCTTCATGTGCTTACTGATATGCTCCAAAACCCTCAGCTACTTTCCCACTTCCACATATGACCTAAACCTAAAGTCAAACTCGGCCCTACCGATTCTTTCAATCCGGCCCCACCGAGTTTCACATGTCATAGCCACTGCCAAACCCTAAGCAAATCGGTTCTACCGATAGGGATCTCGGTCTCACCGAGATGGGATTGTAATCTCTCTGAGTATGTCCATTACCAAAATCGGTCTCACCGAGTTTAGGCAATCGGTACTACCGAGATTACAATGCAAACTCTCTGGTTAACTCATTACCAAAATCGGTCCAAACGAGTTTAGTAATCGGTCCCATCGAGTTTGCCTGACAAACTCTCTGGTTATCTAATTACCAAAATCGGTCTCACCGAGTTTGTGAAATCGGTCTCACCGAGATTACGTTATGCCCTAACCCTAACCATATCGGTCCTACCGAGTTGCATGTCGGTCCCACCGAAAACCCTAACGGTCACTAAGTTTACCAAATCGGTCCGACCGAGTTTGTTGATTCGGTCCCACCGAGATTGGTAAATTGTGTGTAACGGTTAGATTTTGTGTGGAGGCTATATATACCCCTCCACCTCCTCTTCATTCGTGGAGAGAGCCATCAGAACACATCTACACTTCCAACTCATATGTTCTGAGAGAGAACTACCTACCCTTGTGTTGAGGCCAAGATATTCCATTCCTACCATATGAATCTTGATCTCTAGCCTTCCCCAAGTTTCTTTCCACTCAAATCTTCTTTCCACCAAATCCAAATCCTATGAGAGAGAGTTGAGCGTTGGGGAGACTATCATTTGAAGCACAAGAGCAAGGAGTTCATCATCAACACACCATTTGTTACTTCTTGGAGAGTGGTGTCTCATAGATTGGCTAGGTGTCACTTGGGAGCCTCCGACAAGATTGTGGAGTTGAACCAAGGAGTTTGTAAGGGCAAGGAGATCGCCTACTTCGTGAAGATCTACCGCTAGTGAGGCAAGTCCTTCGTGGGCGATGGCCATGGTGGGATAGACAAGGTTGCTTCTTCATGGACCCTTCGTGGGTGGAGCCCTCCGTGGACTCGCGCAACCTTTACCCTCCGTGGGTTGAAGTCTCCATCAACGTGGATGTAGGATAGCACCACCTATCCGAACCACGCCAAAAACATCCGTGTCTCCAATTGCGTTTGAATTCTCCAAACCCTTCCATTTACATTATTGCAAGATGCATGCTTTACTTTCCGCTGCTCATATACTCTTTGCATGCTTGCTTGATATGTATTATGAATGTTGAGATCGTGCCTAAACTCCACTTAAACCGAAAAAGTTTAAAAACTGCAACTTTAGCACTAAGTGTCTAATCACCCCCCCTCTAGACACATCTTCTCAAGATCCCACAAGCTCGGTGGGGCCGATTTGCTCTTTCGGTGAGACCGAAAAGTTACAAAAAGGAAACAGAGAAATTGCAAAAACCTATGTTTCTAACTCTTTGTGCATTTGCAGTCCAAAGCAAATTTTAAAATATGCACAAATTTAGGGGGAGCTCTTGCTTTTCACATACTTCTCAAAGCGACGATGTTCTAAAATCTTATTATCATTTATCGAAGCTTTGATCTATATGTTGTCATCAATTACCAAAAAGGGGGAGATTGAAAGTGAAACTATACCTAGGTGGTTTTGGTAATTCATAACAACATATAGCTCATTGAGCTAATGCTATTCCAAGATGATTATTTCAGGAAAGGTCAATGATTGGCATGGCATGGATGATGAAAGTGGATCCCTGAAAATGCTAAGGACAAAGGATTGGCTCAAGCTCAAAAGCTCAAGACTCTTCATTTTATATTTTAGTGATCCAAGATCACATTGAGTCTTTAGGAAAAGCCAATACTATCAAGGAGGGATGAGGTGTTGCTTAATGAGCCTCGTGCTTCATGTGCTTAGTTATATGCTCCAATACCCTCAGCTACTTTCCCATATCCACACTTGACCTAAACTCAAAGCCAAACTCGGTTCTACCGATTCTTTCAATCCGGCGCCACCGAGTTTCACTTGTCATAGCCACTGCCAAACCCTAAGCAAATCGGTTCTACCGATAGGGATCTCGGTCTCGCCGAGATGGGATTGCAATTTCTCTGTTTCCTTTACGTAACTTTTCGGTCTCACCGAAAGAGCGGATTGGTCCCACCGAGATTGCAATGTAAACTCTCTGTTTCCTTTTTGTAACTTTTCGGTCTCACTGAAAGAGCAAATCGGTCCCACCAAGTTTACCTGACCAGCCTCTGGTTAGCTTATTACCAAATCGGTCTCACCGAGTTTGTGTAATCGGTCTCACCGAGATTACGTTATGCCCTAACCCTAACCATATCGGTCCTACCGAGTTGCATGTCGGTCCCACCGAAAATCACTAACGGTCACTAGGTTTACTAAATCGGTCCGACCGAGTTTGTTGATTCGGTCCCACCGAGATCGGTAAATTGTGTGTAACGGTTGGATTTTGTGTGGAGGCTATATATACCCCTCCACCTCCTCTTCATTCATGGAGAGAGCCATCAGAACACATCTACACTTCCAACTCATATGTTCTAAGAGAGAACTACCTACCCTTGTGTTGAGGCCAAGATATTCCATTACTACCATATGAATCTTGATCTCTAGCCTTCCCCAAGTTGCTTTCCACTCAAGTCTTCTTTCCACCAAATTAAATCCTATGAGAGAGAGTTGAGTGTAAAGGAGACTATCATTTGAAGCACAAGAGCAAGGAGTTCATCATGAACACACCATTTGTTACTTCTTGGAGAGTGGTGTCTCCTAGATTGGCTAGGTGTCACTTGGGAGCCTCCGACAAGATTGTGGAGTTGAACCAAGGAGTTTGTAAGGGCAAGGAGATCGCCTACTTCGTGAAGACCTACCGCTAGTGAGGCAAGTCCTTCGTGGGGCGATGGCCATGGTGGGATAGACAAGGTTGCTTCTTCGTGGACCCTTCGTGGGTGGAGCCCTCTGTGGACTCACGCAACCGTTACCCTTCGTGGGTTGAAGTCTCCATCAATGTGGATGTAGGATAGCACCACCTATCCGAACCACGCCAAAAACATCCTTGTCTCCAATTGCTTTTGAATTCTCCAAACCCTTCCTTTTACATTCTTGCAAGTTGCATGCTTTACTTTCTGCTACCTATATACTCTTTGCATGCTTGCTTGAATTGTGTGATGATTGCTTGACTTGCCCTAAAGTAGCTAAAATTTGCCAAACTCTAAAATTGGGAAAAGGTTAAGTTTTTATTGGTCAAGTAGTCTAATCACCCCCCTCTAGACATACTTCAAGGTCCTACAACCGGAATGAAGAAAGATATTGCAGAGTATGTAGCAGTTTGTGATGTATGTCAGAGAGTAAAAGCAGAGCATCAGAAGCCAGCAGGACTGCTACAACCATTGCCGATCCCCGAATGGAAGTGGGTTAAGCTAGGCATGGATTTTATCACAGAATTACCAAGGACTCGTTCCGGCCATGACTCGATTTGGGTTGTAGTTGATCGGTTGACGAAGGTAGCTCATTTCATCCCGGTAAAGACCACTTACACCAGTGCTAAGTTGTCAAAGATATACATGACCAGGATAGTATGTCTGCATTGAGTTCCGAGGAGTACCGTATCAGATAGAGGAACCCAGTTTACCTCAAAGTTCTGGAAACAGTTGCACGAAACTTTGGGTACCAGGCTAGAGTTCAGTACAGCTTTTCACCCACAGACAGATGGACAGACCGAGAGAGTCAATCAGATTTTGGAGGATATGCTGAGAGCTTGTGCGCTAGATTATGGATCTAGTTGGGACGACAATTAGCCATATGCAGAGTTCTCTTACAACAACAGTTACCAAGACAGTTTGAAAATGGCCCCTTTCGAAGCCTTGTACGGAAGGAGGTGCAGGACACCGTTGTCGTGGGACGAGGTTGGAGACCGCCAGTTGTTTGGACCTGATTTGATTAAGGAGTCTGAACAGAAGGTGAAGTTGATTCGCGATAGGCTCAAGGTAGCCCAGTCCAGGCAGATGAGCTACGCAGATTCTAAACGCAAGGAGACAGTTTACGAAGTCGGAGACAAAGTTTATCTTCGAGTATCTCCACTACGAGGAATTAAGCGTTTTGGAGTTAAGAGAAAGTTAGCGCCACGATTTGTAGGACCATACCAAGTTTTGGAACGTATGGGAGAAGTGGCATACAAGTTGGAATTGCCCGGAGGATTGTCAGGAGTTCATGATGTGTTCCAGGTTTCTCAGTTGAAGAAGTGCCACGCAGAAATGGCTGACATACCGTTGAGAGATACAGTGGCGTTGGAAGCAATTCAGTTGGATAACAATTTAACCTATGAGGAGAAACCAGTTAAGATTCTCGAGTTTGCCAGCCGAGTCACCCGCAACAAGGTTATCAAGTTTTGTAAGGTTCAGTGGAGCCACCACACGGAGGATGAAGCCACCTGGGAACGAGAGAAAGATTTGCTCAAGGACCACCCTCACCTATTTTCTAGCCAACCCGAATCTCGAGGGCGAGATTCATCTTAAGGGGGGTAGGTTTGTAACATCCCAAATTTTCAATTTGAATATTATACATTAGATCATCATTGCATATCATATTTTATTTGCTTTTGGTTTTGATCCAAGAAATTCTACGCAACTCAAGGACCCACGGAGAGAGTTGGGGATTTCGTTATTTTCATATTTGAGTTTTCTCAAATTTTGAGAATAGGATCATTTGATTTTAATTGTTTTATCATCAATTATTTCTAGTACAAAAATATGAGAGGGGGAATAAAATGACTTGCCCAAAATAAATAAATATTGAGGATTTAATAATAAAATCACACAAGATTTTATTTCGGAGTTTTTCGCTATTTTATTTGAATTTAGGAAAAATATGCGTTTTCAAAATTGCATTTAGGCCCCAAATAAATGTTCACTTTGTCCGGCTTGATTTTAGAAGTCGGGGAAAATTTATTTCGGGATTTTTAGAGTCCGTTTAGTATTTCTTTTAATTAATTTTCTGCACGTAATTATTTAAAAAAATGCAACTGACCTAACCGGGCCGTGTCCGACTAGGACTCCTGGCCCGGCAGGCTTTATAAGTCGGCCCACCCCGGGCCGAAACCCTAGCCGCCGCCCGCCCTCGAGCCCCGCGCCCGCGCCGCCCGCCGCTAGTCCCGCCGCCGCCGCCGGAGCCGCGGCCCGCCGCCGCCGCCTCGCCGGAGCTGCCGCTGCCGACTCGCCGCCCGAGGTGCCTCAATTTCCGCGCCGCCGTTTTTTCTCGAAAAGTCGTTCGGTTTTTCGTCGGTTTTTTAGTTTCCGTTTTTTATTTAGATTGGTTTTTATTCGGTTTAGGTTATTTAGCGAGCGTTCGCTCGTTCGTTTGTTTTAACGAACGTGTTCATCATTTAGATCCAGATAACGAACGTTCATTCGTTAATATGTTCATCGTTTTTCTTTTTCTCAGATTTTCCATGATTATTTCTGATCGCGATTTCTGATCCGATTTTCGTTAGTATAATTTTTCGCTCGTTTATCGGAATCAGGCGATTCAAGCGCCTGGAGTTTCGTCTCGAAACCCTCTTTCCGTTTAACCAACTTAAACAAGTTTTTGCTTCTGTAAAATTTGACTTAGATCCAGATTAGTAGAACAAAGTTGTTTTCTTTCGCCGTTTGACTTTCGTTGCTTCGTTCGATTTGATTCTTTTTGCAAACCGGAGTTCTTAAGTTGAACTTTCTGGTTAGATCTTTTATTTGAGTTTTACATGTGCATTAGATGAGTACTTATTGTATGCTTGTTTGTTTGTCTGCGATAGAATACCCGGAGTGCAACGCATGTTACTTCGAATCTCTAGGTTTCGATGATAATCAGCAAGGCAAGTAACACTTTGATCATACCTCTTTTACTACCCAGTTTTATTGCATTAGATCAATCCTCAAACATTGCATGATTAGGATCTAATTAAATTGTGGGATGGGAAGTAGTTGAGGTAGTACCTATTACCTATTTTATTATCAAACCCTTGGGAGTTACTTCTACGTTTGCTTATTATGCCATGCTATGCTAGTAGACGTGGATTGGGTGAGTGATATCCATGACAGATGTGAGATTGTTAATTAATGGTTTATCTAAGGTGTTAACTTAACACACATCTAGGTGGATTGAGGTACCTGGGTTTCCAGGATTGCCTGTTGTTTTTCTTTATGGACCGCCACCCAGGCCCAAAGGGATCATGAGATTATTCATACTAGAAACTTCCTTGTGCAGCCACAAGCCATTATGGGCTCTGGCATAGTTGATTAAGTCGTGCGAACTCTTACAGGGTAGACTAGCAGATGTAGGGGAAAGTAGGTGTACCGGTCTATCCATCATAAGGTGCTAGTGCTTCTGCAAGACTATGTCTCGGTCATCCGCTTCTCAAACACCATGTAGTGCGAGAAATCCAACAGAGGCGATCGAGTCTTGTGGGGAAAAGTCCACAAACCTTTGCAGAGTGTACAAACTAATCATGGTTAGTCGTGTCCCCGGTTATGGACGTTTTGAGTATCTAGTACTTGGATATCATGTGAATCTCGTTATGTTACTCTAAATTAATATTGTTGGGTTTTTTTATATGATGCTTACTTTAATTGGGATTGAGGATCCTGTCAACCATTCTCAATGTTTAACAACCATCGTGATAGTTAAAAAAATTTATTCCTTTGCAGTAGGGAAAAATTGGCTTTACGCAAAACTGTAACCATAGAGCTTTCCACCAGCCATATATGCATGTAGTATAGGCTTAATCTTTCATTACTCTCTATGTGTTACATTGCCAGCATATTCCATGTGCTGACCCGTTTTCGGGCTGCAACGTTTCATGTTGCAGACTTTTCAGACGATGAGTAAGGTGCCTTTAGGTCGTGGTTCTATAATCAGTGATGCCGTTGGAGTTGATGGACTCACTTATCTTCCAAGTCTTCCGATGTTATTGTTATTAGATGGCCTTAAGCCATATTTATTGTAATAAGTTCTCTTTTGAGACATTCGATGTAATAAGTGTGTGATTGCTACTCTGTTATAAATCCTTCAAGTACTGTGTGGTGTCAGCATTACTGATCCAGGGATGACACCTGAGCACAGAGATCAGACTGTTTGAGGTCCGGTTGCTACACATCACTTCTGGCTGAAGCGGCAGATGCAAAGCCTCTTGGTGGACGTCAATCGCATTGGCAATCTTGCCACCAAGAATGCCTTTGTTACACATGAAACCTGTCGGAGGTCATGGAAGAGTTTGACACTGCTCAGTGCTGAAGCAGATCTTCAAGACGATGGCTTCACTGAAAGATTCAAGTTTGACTCCACTCCTCCAAGGAATGCAGTCTTGCATCGAACTCCATCTCTTGAAGACTCTAATTATTCCTCCTCCGCTGCAACGGTGAATGCCAGAGTGATCGATGATCAAGATGATGCTACTTCACCACCTCCAACTTCAGCGTGTATCGACACTGCACCAAGTTCGTCTGCACCGCCAAACCCCGACGCCGACCCTGCATCTTCTCCTACTCCTTCTGGGAACGAGTAGAGGCTCTATGTGTTCAAACCTTTTTGGTACTTACTAACAAAAGGGGGAGAAGAATATGAGTTGATAGTCTTCAAGCGGGTCCATATGGGCGGTTGCTTTATATTTTGCCTACTTTTTACAACTCTTGCTTTTGATACATTTGGTTCTTTGAGTTGTAACACTTAAACTTGATGGTCGTCTACTACGTTTTCTGCTATTCTGTGATGCGATGATAAATTCCGCATGTGCGATGATAAATTCCGCACTTAGTCATTTTGCAGACGTCCATTTTTCATTATGCATGTCATTATCTTCGTTATATCAAATCATGCATGATGAATTGTCTTCATAAGTTGAAGAGGATCTCCACAAGTACAACCTGCCATGTGCATTTGCATTCCAAAAGCAAATTACTTATATGCACATCTTCAGGGGGAGCCTTTTGCTACTTATGAAGACAATACCTTTATCCTTCACAATTTCACATACTTTTAACCCCGTTGAAAACTTCAACCATGTAAGTGCATCTAGTGCCACCCCTAGTTGGTTTTGGGGTATTGACGACAAACCTGGTTGAGGGACTAATGTGTTTGTGAGAATTGCAGGATAACACAGGTAGCAGTCCCTCATTGATTCGGTTTACCTACCGGAGATGACCCCTAAAAATGTATGAAGACATTGACGACATTGGTGGTATGTGAAGATATTCACATTGAAGACTATGACAAGAGAAGACATTGCGTGAAGACTATGGAGCGCGAAGACTTAGTTGTTTCATTGTTTCCTTTTCTTCTTTGTTGAGCCATAGGAACCACCGTACTATTAAGTGGGATCCCAGTGAACAAGGTCAGAGTGACTGAAGTGATGCTCAACCAAAATCCTATGTCTTCGAGTGAAGACAATGAGAGCAAATCTTATCCAAAGCTAGATGAGTCACCTTTACTTGTAGCCCAAGTAAAGTTGCCGCGTGTGTTTGCAATTTGACCGTTGGAACACGTGTCAGTTCCTTAGTGACCCACGGTTATTTTGGACAAATCAGGTCGGGTTGCCTAGTGGCTATAAATAGTCCACCCCCTACACCATAAATTGGCGGCTGCTCAGAGTTAGTGCACGGCTTTTGTCGTTTGAGAGCAACCCACCTCCGAAGCTTTTGAGAGAGAGAAATCCTTGCGAGGACAAAGCCCAAACACCCAAAGCCAAAGAGTGTTAGGCATCATTGAAGTCTTTCTGTCCGCGTGACCTGAAGACTTGTTACACTTGAGGACTGTGAATCCTCCAGCCGGTTAGGGTCGTGTTCTGAGCATCCAAGAGTCATTGTGGATTGCCGGTGAATGAAGTCTGTGAAGGTTTGGAAGTCTACCTTGAAGACTTACCAGAGTGATTGAGCGAGGACTGGGTGTCCTTAGCTCAAGGGGAATAAGGTGAAGACGCGCTCTTCTGAGTTAAATCTCAGCCTCCCTAACCAGACATACAGTTGTCACATCAACTGGAACTAGTCCAACAAATCCTGTGTCCTCAACAAGTGACTGGTTCTATCCTCACCCTCTCTTTACTTATAGTTTGTCTTCGTGAAGTCATTGCTTGTTTGCTTTACCTATTTGTCTTTGCTGTGTGACTTCTATCGTTGTTTGGCTTCCTACCATCTTCCATCCTGATCCGTACTACCTAGCTGCTATTAGTCTTCACACTTTCACTTCATTGAATACTTGACTATGGCTTGCCTAGTGTAGCCTACCTTCCGCTGCATATCAATAGGTTCATTTCTATTGTCTGTCTTCGAAACTCTAATGTTTTGCATACTTTCATAAAAATCGCATATTCACCCCCCCTCTAGTCGATAACTAGCACTTTCACCAAGCAAACGCCGCGCCTGCCCGCAAGCGGTAGGGCAACGTGGTCATGCAGGGCGGGAATCCGGCTGCCCCCGCTGCGATGGCCCACGCTCCGGGCGCCAACGCGGCAGCATGATCCCGGATGGCGGCGGAGAAGGTCAGCAAGGTCGCGGGCGCAAAGCAGAGAAAGATTCCGGCTACAAAGAAGCGACCTTCTTCATCGTCTCACTCCATCCCACCGCAAGGAGGTGCTCCGGCGATGCCGTTCAACGGTGCCGCTCCCCCCGCAAGCGAGGTGTTCGACGAAATGGCCGGAAGGTATGCGTCTTCGGCCATGGCGATTTCCTTTCATTTTTCGCCATTATCCTCGATAGCTCGTGACTTGTTATTGTTTGCTATAGTGGTGGTTCAAACAATGCAACAACCGAGTTCGTGAACTTGTCAGACACGAACGCGGTTGACATTGATCAAGCCTCGTTCGCCGCATTCGACTACAATGAAACGGAGGGCGGCGTGGATGATCATGGTTGTGAGGATGAATTGGAGGAGATCGAAGCAGAAGCGTATGAGCAATCACAAACAAAATCTGGGAAAAGCATAAGATCGAAGAACTACACGATCTTGGAATATCAAGCTTTGATCAAAGCATGGAGTGCGGTGTCTCTTGATGCATGCACGGGAACTTCTCAAACCGCCAAGAGATATTGGCAAAGGATCCAAGATCAATACTTCCGCATTATGGCAAAGCATCCCAATAAGACTCCACACACATTTCGGTCGCTTCAAGGGCGTTGGGAGAATATCAAACCAATGTCAAGCCGTTGGGCAGCTTGCTTGGAGCAAGTACTCGATGCACCTCCAAATGGCACTGTGGAGTCCGACTATGTGAGTTTGTTTTGCCTTTGTTCAAGTTGTGCATCATCATATTTGCATCATGGGAAATGATTGCATCACTTTGTTCACATTTTGTAGGACAAGATTGCTCAACATAGATACAAGGACATGGAAGCTTCGGAAGGCAAATTCTTAAACTAGAGCATTGTTGGGAGTTGCTCCAAAATTGCGACAAGTGGAAGTTGATCGACAAAGAGTCCCCACCAAAGAGAGGCTCACTTACAAACATGGATGAAGATGAGGATGATGATGGCCCAAGAAATTTGCATAGGCCCGACGGCGACAAGAAGACCAAGGAGAAGATGAAGAGAGAGCAAGAAGCATCAAGCTTGAGGGAGAGATTGATGCCATGGTGCAATCAAACGAGTCGATGTTGTTGAAGTCGTTGGAGATCAAGAAAGAGTTGGCCGAGAAGAAGGCAAAGGAGAAGTAAGAAAAGTGGCAATTGCTCAAAGAAGAGGGGCTGCGCAAAGCTGCCATTGAGGAGAGAAGAGCACGCGCTGAAGAAAACAAAGCCATGTCCAAGTTGCTCGCTGAAGAGAACAAGATCATGTCAATGAACCGCAATGACATGGACGATCTCACGAAAACCTAGCATGATATGGCAAGGAGAGAAATCTTGAAGAGGAGAATGGTTGCGTCGGCCAGTGCGTGCTACAGTTCCGGAGATGTTTTCTCCGCTCCATATGGTGGCAATATTGATGATTTCGGTGCGGGAGTTGGAACAAGCGCAGGAGGTGGATTCGGTGGTGGTGATGAACTTCAAGATGGACTCGATGGCGCGGAGTAAAGATCGACCAAGATGATGCCGGACATGGGCGCAAACTTTTGCAGGGCCCTCTTTTGCGTTTGCCGTAATGAACTTGGCTTTTATTTGCGCGTAAAACTGTGTTATGTCGTTTGAATTTGAACTTGTTTGTGAAATCTCATGTCAAATGCGAGATTTGTAGTTTTTCTGTTTGCGGGTCGTCGCTGTGGTGCACAAGCAGAACCTGCAGAAGCTAACCCGTAAAAAAACATATTTCACGAATATAATTTTATACGGGTCTGTTTGAGGGGTCTACATCTGTGGCTGTCCGCGCCGACCCGCAAAAGCGGTTTTGCGTGAACTGCAAATGCGTTTTGCGGGCCGGCGGGATGCGGGGTCTACTAGGATGCTCTTAGGCCTACACAAAAAGAATGACCTCCAGCTCACTCTGAACTCCCAGGCCAGGCTTTACAATCACCATGTACGTATTTTACATGGTATCACGATGCGATGTGCCGCCACCTTGAAAGACTTACCTCACTGATATGGTAATGGAGCACTTCCATTTTAGAAGAATGGACAGCTAGCAGTCATTGGTTGTGGACCATACCTAAGATGTACACATCTTCTTCCTTTTTCCTTGTGAAACAGAAAAACAAATCTTGAGTGAAGGCTTTTTTAGGCAATCTTGGGCGCATACCTGAAAGCTGGGTTTTTTGAAGGCCTCTTGGTGAAAAGATCAGCCCAAAATACTACAAAAGCTGGACTTCTTTAAGAGATACATATGGACCAAGCCCAAATGTGTTTGGGCCCTGGTGGACGAGGAACTCACTGAGGTAGCAATCTCGAACAGAACAAAATGATGCTAAGTTTTGGACTCTCTGGTTGGTGGACACTTTGCTAGAGGAGGATTTCACTCGAGTGCTTGTGATGATGCGGGCGCATGGTGGGCTCGTAGGCAAGCTATCCATGACGATGCATACCAAAGTCCTATGAATACACATTGCTTTATCACAAAGTTTTTGGAGGATGTAAACTTGGTTCATATCCATAGTTCTAATCCAGCAAAGGGCATGCATGTAATCTCTAATGATATGCATGTAAATTTCAGGGGCCTCCAGGTGAACCAGAGCAACGTGCATGCCCGGCATCTACGGCCCACTGGCTACGCCCTACGGCACATGAGGTAAAATTGAATGTCGATGGAGGGCTCTCCATGTCGATATGTCACTATCCTGCGAGAGATCAAGGCCAAGCGAAGCTCATTCATAGATGTTCAGTTCATTCATGAGAAGCGTTTTTTTTAAAACTCAGGACAGTGGGGGCAACCCCCCACTGACTTTATATTACTTCAACCATAGTTTACAACACACACTCACCCTGGGTCTACATGGTGCTGACTACGGAAGAGCCTCATCACCATAGGGAGTGGGAGAAGAAAGAGTAACAGGACAAAAGAAAGTAAAGAAAAGGTGTTTTACAACTTAGCTGGAAGCAACCAAATTTTCAACAGAAGAGACCAAGGTCTCCTTGATTCTATGCCTCAGCATCCCAAAGTCTTTTTTGAATCGTAGGAGCCATCCCTCAACCGAAGGCACGATGCCTCTAAAGTGCTTGTTGTTGCGTTCCTTCCACAGGCTCCAGGCCGCAACCGTAAAGACCTCCATAAACATGGGGCCCGACCACCTCCCCCTCGCCTGATGCAAAATTTGGAGTCTGTTCCCGTCGTCAGCCCACACCACCCCAACTTCCCCCAGCAGGTTTTGCTGAAAGTACAGCGGAAGAAGAGGTGCTCTATCGTTTCCTCAGGTGGATTATCACACAGGAGACAGGTGTATACGTCGTCTCGCAGTTTCATGCCTCTCCTCTTGAGCATGTTTCTAGTATTTAACCTGTCCGCGAGGAGCAGCCACGCAAAGACCCTCCACTTGTTGGTGCACTTGGACCGCCATATCCATTTGAACGCATCGTCGGCCACCACCTCACGGAAGCAGTACTCATAGAATTTGCTGGCCGTAAACTCACCAGACCCCCAAATACACCTCCAAACGTCAGCAGTATCATGCAGGTCGGTCGCGGCCAGGCTTTCTTGAAGGTCGTGCAACTCCTCTCCGGCTTGCGGGGAGAGTGGTAGGTGGAAGTTCTGTCCGAGTGTCGGCGCAGTCAGCAGTGTTTTCACCGAGACATCCTCGTGCGCAGCAAATGAGAACAGCCTAGGGTGGCTATCACTGATTATTTGTTCATGCCATAGATCTTTCCAAAAAGGGCCGTGTCCCCTCTCCCCACATCCACCGTTGTGACCCCCCTGTACGCTGGTGTGAACTGAAGGATGTCGCGCCACCAGAATGAACCGCAGGGCTCAGTTGCATGCGGCACACATCCCTCATAGTACATGGTCCAAATCAGGTCAACCCATGGGATGTCATGGCGGTTGTAGAATTTATGCAACTGCTTAATCAACAGGGCCTGATTCTGAGTGTGGAGATCAACAATCCCCAACCCGCCTTTCTCTTTGGGACGACAAACAAGGTTCCACGCTGCCAAGGACGCCACTTTGCGCCCATCTTCTGTGTTCTTCGCCCAGAGACAATATCGCCTAAGCTTGTCAAGATGCTCCAAAATTTTCGGAGGTAGTTTGATGGAGCACATAGAATAAATCGCCAGGGATGTGATCACCGAGTTTACCAGCGTTAGTTTTGATCCGAGATCCAAAAGCGAGGCAGCAGTGGAGAGTCTGCGCTCGACCGATGCAACAAGCGGCATTAGGTCAGCCACCGTTGGCCTGACCGTGCCCATAGGCATGCCCAAATACGTGAACGGCATCTTGCCAACTTTGCATCCAAAAACCCCCGCTAAGCGGTCTTCATGAGAAGCGTTAGTACAATGGCGAGGCGCATGCTCTCGCTAAGGCGAGTACCTCTCTTTCTACCGAACGCCATGTGTGGCTTGTCTCTCTGCTCGATATCTCTGTATTCCCATGAACACTGAACTTAAAAAAAGGGTGCAAATTCTAAAAAAACACGAAGAGTCGTCCCTATGGGGAGCTCCCAATCGGCACTTCAGGCGCCTGGTCACTCAACTAGTGCTCACGCTTCAGTCGGCCCAATAAAATGCGTCGGGCGCTGCCGCTTCCTTCCTTCACGCTCACTCCCCGTTGTCCATTGCTCGTTCACGGTTGACAGTCAACAATTGACCGGGCAATAGTTGACTGGTGAACCCTTTCATTTAAAAAAGCACAAAATAAAAAATGGAATAAATAAATTCATTGAACAAAAGTTCATGAAAAATGGAAAATAGTTCACAAATTTGAGAAAAAGATCAGGATTTTGAAACCATTCATGGAATTCGAAAAAAGTTCATAGATTTTTGGGAGGGAAACTTCGCAAAAAAAGGTGATATATTTTGAAAAAAGAGGTTAATTGCTATTTTCAAAAGGTTCAGAAATTAGAAAAAAAAAGTTCACGGATTTTGGAAAAATGTTCGTAAAAATTGAAAAGAGTTTGTGGATTTGAAAAAAGTTCATGAATTCAAAAAATAAATCCCGGATTTGAAAAAAGTCCATGGTTTTGTAAAAAGGTTTACAAATTTTAAAAAGTTTCATGAATTTCAAAAAGAGAAAAAAATATAAAAGAAAATAAAACCACGTCCTCCATTCTTGTTGGTTTTCGTGAACAGAAGAAAAGAACAAAAAGAAAGTAGTAATCATGACATGTGAGGTGTCCTAGTTGTTTAGCGGCCACCTTTTTGTGCAGGTTATAACAGAAAAAGAAAAAGAAATGCGTCGGAACAGCGTGGAGGAGAGGGATATAACACACTAACGGGCTTAGAAGGCGCCAAATAGGAGCTAAGGTCCCTATGTGCCGTTCGCTGTGGCAGGATGCCGAGCGAACGCACATAGGTGCTCGTCTAGGCCAGCCCAAGAGGAGAGTACGCCTGTACACGACTTGGGTTTCGCTGTAGCGATCAATTTCCCTGTAGCGCCTGCTTCCTCCTCTAGCAACATTGTAAGTATGTTTTTTGAACGTTTCCCACTATGGAAACAATGTATAAGCATTTACATCCAAAACACTACAGCAACATTTTTCTTTTAAAAGCCCAATTTTTTTAAAAAAAATGTGATTTTTTAAATAATAAATGTTTTTAAATTCCAAAAAAAATCTAAAATTTATTTTGAAAAACATGAACACTTGTTAAATTTGTAAGAAACTATTCAAATGAGAATATTCTTTGAAATTCTGAACAATTTTGAGAAACGAGATCATTTTCTGAAATTCACGAATATTATTTGAAACCACAAACATTTTTTATTTGCGAGAAATTTTGAAAATGGGAACATTGTTTGAAAGTCTGAATAATTTTTAAAAAGAATGATTTTTTTGGAAAATTAATATTCTTTGAATTTATCAACAAATATTTAAGAATCATTTTTTGAAAAAATTAGGAACTACTAGCAAAAGAGCCCGTGCGTTGTAACGGGAGAGAAAACATAACACACGCTCTTAACTCAACAACCATCACTCAAGACCACAATAGGTCCATCTCCTTTATTTTTGCGAGGCATCATATTTGTGTTGCCGCTTATCCTCCTTCTCACCCTCGCCGGTGATGGCCTCGGTGTTCACACAAAACAACAAAAAACTTGTGTTAAATATGGTTAATCCTAAGGCGTCTCTCTCTCCCTCTCTCCTCCCACTCCCTTTCTCTCTCGCTTTCTCTCACTCTCACGATGAGAAATCTGTTGTTTTTCTCTGCGATATTTTTCAGAGGTATGCATGCGTAGTTACCGATGTTTTGTTTTCCGTATATGGTTATAGTGGGGTGTTTATTTGCAATCCGGATCCCCGCCGGTATGAAAAAAAAACAAATTATAAGTTTGCTTCCGTAACAATATTTTAAAAACATTTAACAGGTAAAATTAACATCATATTTAGATTCCACACATTTTTCTAATAAAATTTCATATATAATATGTTAAAATCGAAGTTACGGTTTAAAAGATACAGATAATTTAGAAAATCATTTGGTTTGACTCAAATGCATTTCAAAATAATATTTAAAAATACTTAACAGGTAAAAATAATCTCATATTCATATTCTACATATTTTTCTAATTAAATTTCATATATAACATGTTTAAATCGGAGTTACGGTTTAAAAGATATGGATGATTTTAAAAAGCATTTGTTTGACTTAAATATGATCCATGGATGAATTACCTAAAACATCAGGGGGGTTTTCGGAAAATGTAAAATAACGGTTCGGGTGTGACTTAAATCCGGACGGTGGGTTGATTTCAAGAAAAGATAGAGACTTTTCTGAAAAATGCCATGACGGACGAAACAAACCCAACTTGCTTTATTATTAGGTAAAGATTAAAAACACAAAGTTTTTTGAAAAAAATAATTTTTTAAATGCAAACATTTTTAGTGAAAGAGAAGTAAGAAAGGAAAAAAACAAAAAAAGGAGAAAAAGAAAAAGAAACTGAGAAACAAAAAAAGTAAAATGAATATAAAAACAAAAATGGAACTATGAAAATCGGTACAAAAATAAAGAAAAAATGATTCAGGAACCTTCTAGAAGGTTCCCAAAACCGATCGGTTTTCACACAACAATACACACGAAAGTGGGTTGGCCTGTCTCTCGCGCTCGGATGTGATCCCTGTGTGAAACCCCGACAATTGGACAATGACTGTTCCATAGGGACTTCAAACTTTCACACGAATATGTGCAAGGCTTGGGCTCAATATAAACACGAACTGAAACATTTACCCTTGTCGAATAAGAGTTTATGATTTATTATTGTTGGATTCAGGGCTCCACGGGCCGAAGAAGGTTCGAACTCTGGGGCGTGTGCGAAGAACTCAACCTCTCGAGCCTACCAACTCGTCGCCCCACAGTCTAGCCCGATTCGCGCAAGAAAGGAAGAAGATGAGCATGTCAGTTTACCCAGATTCGGGCCACCTTGACCCTACTCCTGCTTTGTGGTGGATTGGCCTCACGAGGGGCTGAGGATGAACGACCTCGCGAGGTTCAGGGGGTGAGGAATCCGTCCCCCCTCTATGATGGTGGCTAACCTATATTTATAGTGACCTCGGCCCTCTTCCCCAAAACGTAGGCGGGAAGGGATCCCACAGTGGCCAATTTGAAAGGGGACAAGTAGTACATCTTATCCTGACGAAAGGTGGTCTTCGCGTGCAAAGCTTCTGGTCGTGACACAGCGGTGGGCTCGGCAATGACATCCGTCCTGCCGTGCTGCTCTTGGTCTTGTTGCACCGGAATGGAAAACTTTGCCACATTCCTCGGGAACCCATGCCTGTCCTTGCCTCCTTAGCACCAAAGAGGAAAGTTCCTCCTCTACGCCCGCTGGTGCCCGCCTGCCTTGGTCGTCATGGCTTGCGTCACGGTGATGTCTACTACGCAACTTTATCCTTGTAGACGTTGTTGGGCCTCCAAGTGCAGAATTTTGTAGGACAGTAGCAAATTTCCCTCAAGTGGATGGCCTAAGGTTTATCAATCCATGGGAGGTGTAGGATGAAGATGGTCTCTCTCAAACAACTCTGCAACCAAATAACAAAGAGTCTCTTGTGTCCCCAACACACCCTCTACAATGGTAAATTGTATAGGTGCACTAGTTCGATGAAGAGACGGTACAAGTGTAATATGGATGGTAGATATAGGTTTTTGTAATGTGAAAACTTAAAAACAGCAAGGTAACTAGTAACAAAAGTGAGAAAAAACGGTATTGTAATGCTTGAAAACAAGGCCTAGGGTTCATACTTTCACTAGTGGGAGTTCTCTCAACAATGATAACGTAATTGGATCATATAACAATCCCTCAATTTGCAACGAAGAATCACTCCAAAGTTTCTATCGGAGAACGTAGGACGAAAACGTGCATAAACCCTATGCATAGATTACCCCAATGTCACCTCGGGAATCTGCGAGTTGAGTGCCAAAACATACATCAAGTGAATCAACAGAACATCCCATTGTCACCACAGATATCCCATCGCAAGACATACATCAAGTGTTCTCAAATCCAATACTCAATCCAACATAACGAAAACTCAAAGAGCAAGACTCAATTCATCACAAGAAGGTAGAGGAGGAGAAACACCATAGGATCCAACTACAATAAGAAAGCTCGTGGTACATCAAGATCGTGCCAAATCAAGAAAATGGGAGAGGACGATCAAACACATATCTACTGATACATACCCTCAGCCCCGAGGGTGAACTACTCCCTCCTCGTCATGGTGGCCGCTGGGATGATGAAGATGACCTCTGGTGATGGTTGCCCTACGGCAGGGTGCCGGAATGGGCTTGGAAAGGGGGCGCGCCCCCCTCCCTAGTCCAATTCGGAGTCCCTATAGGGAGGGGGCGCGGCTGCCCCTTGTGGGCTGCCTCCCCTCTTCCCTATGGCCCATGTAGGCTCAATGTTCCCTCGGGGGGTTCCGGTAACCTCCCGGTACTCCAAATAAATGCCTAAATCACTCGGAACAATTCCGATGTCCGAATGCAACCTTCTAATATATGAATCTTTATCTCTCGACCATTTCGAGACTCCTCGTCATGTCCGTGATCTCATCCAAGACTCCGAACAAATTTCGGTTCATCAAAACACGAAACTCATAATACAAATCGCCATCGAACGTTAAGCGTGCGGACCCTACGGGTTCGAGAACTATGTAGACATGACCGAGACACATCTCCGGTCAATAACCAATAGCGAAACCTGCATGCTCATATTGGCTCCTACATATTGTACAAAGATCTTTATCTGTTTAACCGCATAACAACATACGTTGTTCCCCTTGTCATCGGTATGTTACTTGCCCGAGATTCGATCGCCGGTATCATCATACCTAGTTCAATCTCGTTACCGGCAAGTCTCTTTACTCATTCCGTAATGCATCATCCCGCAACTAAATCATTAGTCACATTGCCTGCAAGGATTATAGTGATGAGCATCACCGAGAGGGCCTAGAGATACCTCTCTGATACATGGAGTGACAAATCCTAATCTTGATCTATGCCAACTCAACAAACACCATTGGAGACACCTGTAGAGCATCTTTATAATCACCTAGTTACATTGTGACGTTTGATAGCACACAAAGTGTTCCTCCGGTATTCGGGGGTTGCATAATCTCATAGTCAGAGGAATATGTATAAGTGATGAAGAAAGCAATAGCTATAAAACTATACGATCATTATGCTAAGCTAACGGATGGGTCTTGTCCATCACATCATTCTCTAATGATGTGATCCCGTTTATCAAATGACAACACATGTCTATGGTTAGGAAACTTAACCATCTTTGATTAACGAGCTAGTCGAGTAGAGGCATACTAGGGACACTCTGTTTGTCTATGTATTCACACATGTACTAAGTTTCCGGTTAATACAATTCTAGCATGAATAATAAACATTTATCATGATATAAGGAAATATAAATAACAACTTTATTATTGCCTCTAGGGCATATTTCCTTAAGTCTCCCACTTGCATTAGAGTCAATAATCTAGTTCACATCGTCATGTGATTTAACACCAATAGTTCACATCTTTATGTGATTAGTTCACAT
This sequence comes from Aegilops umbellulata, assembly GCA_032464435.1. Taxonomy (NCBI): domain Eukaryota; kingdom Viridiplantae; phylum Streptophyta; class Magnoliopsida; order Poales; family Poaceae; genus Aegilops; species Aegilops umbellulata. The sequence goes on along the minus strand of CP136057.1, from coordinate 458,895,978 downwards.
CTCCATGTGACTAACACCCAAAGGGTTAACTAGAGTCAATAATCTAGTTCACATCGTTGTGTGATTAACACCCAAAGAGTACTAAGGTGTGATCATGTTTTGCTTGTGAGAGAAGTTTAGTCAACGGGTCTGCCACATTCAGAGCCATATGTATTTTGCAATTTTTCTATGTCTACAATGCTCTGCTCGGAGCTACTCTAGCTAATCGCTTCCACTTTCAATATGTATCCAGATTGAGACTTAGAGTCATCCGGATCAGTGCCAAAGCTTGCATCGACGTAACCCTTTACGACGAACCTTTTTGTCACCTCCATAACTGAGAAATATATCCTTATTCCACTAAGGATAATTTTGACCGTTGTCCAGTGATCCACTCCTGAATCACTATTGTACCCTCTTGCCAAACTCATGATGAGGTACATAATAGGTCTGGTATACAACATAGCATACTTTATAGAACCTATGACTGAGGCATAGGGAATGACTTTTCATTCTCTTTCTATTTTCTGTCGTGGTCGGTTTTGAATATTTACTCAACTTCACACCTTGCAACACAGGCAAGAACTCCTTCTTTGACTGTTCCATTTTGAACTACTTCAAAATCTTGTCAAGGTATGTACTCATTTGAAAAAGAACTTATCAAGCGTCTTGATTTATATCTATAGATCTTGATGCTCAATATATAAGCAGCTTTACCGAGGTCTTTCTTTGAAAAACTTCTTTCAAACACTCATTTATGCTTTCCAGAAAATTCTACATCATTTCTGATCAACAATACGTCATTCACATATACTTATCAGAAAGGCTGTAGTGCTCCCACTCACTTTCTTGTAAATATAGGCTTCTCCAAAAGTCTTTATAAAACCATATGCTTTGATCATACTATGAAAGCGTACATTCCAACTCCGAGATGCTTGTACCAGTCCATAAATGGATCACTGGAGCTTACACACTTTGTTAGCACCTTTCGGATTGACAAAACCTTCTGGTTGCATCATATACAACTCTTCATTAAGAAATCCATTACGGAATGTAGTTTTGACATCCATTTGCCAAATTTCATAAAATGTGGCAATTGCTAACATGATTCGGACAGACTTAAGCGTTGCTACGAGTGAGAAAATCTCATCGTAGTCAACACCTTGAACTTGTCGAAAACTGTCTTTCGACAATTCGAGCTTTGCATATAGTAACACTAATATCAACATCCGTCTTCTTCTTGAAGATCCATTTATTCTCATTGGCTCGCCAATCATCGGGCAAGTCAATCAAAGTCCATACTTTGTTCTCATACATGGATTCCATCTCAGATTTCTTGGCCTCAAGCCATTTCGCAGAATCTGGTCTCATCATCACCTCCTCATAGTTCGTAGGTTCGTCATGGTCTAGCAACATGACTTCCAGAACAGGATTACCGTACCACTCTGGTGCGGACCGTACTCTGGTTGACCTACGAGGTTTGGTAGTAACTTGATCTGAAGTTTCATGATCATCATCATTAGCTTCCTCACTAATTGGTGTAGCAATCACTGGAAGTGATTTCTGTGATGATCTACTTTCCAATTCGGGAGAAGGTACAATTACCTCATCAAGTTCTACATTCCTCCCACTCACTTCTTTCGAGAGAAACTCCTTCTCTAGAAAGGATCCATCTTAGCAACGAATATCTTGCCTTCGGATCTGTGATAGAAGGTATACCCAACAGTCTCCTTTGGGTATCCTCTGAAGACACATTTCTCCGATTTGTGTTCGATCTTATCAGGTTGAAGCTTTTTCACATAAGCATCGCAGCCCCAAACTTTAAGAAACAACAGCTTAGGTTTCTTGCTAAACCACAATTCATATGGTGTCGTATCAACAGATTTAGATGGTGCCCTATTTAACGTGAATGCAACTGTCTCTAATGCATAACCCCAAAACGATAGTGGTAAATCGGTAAGAGACATCACAGATCGCACCATATCTAATAAAGTACGGTTACGACATTCGGACACACCATTACACTGTGGTGTTCCAGGTGGCGTGAGTTGTGAAACTATTCCACATTGCTTCAAATGAAGACCAAACTCGTAACTCAAATATTCGCCTCCGCGATCAGATCGTAGAAACTTTATTTTCTTGTTACGATTATTTTCCATTTCACTCTGAAAGTATTTTAACTTTTCAAATGTTTCAGATTTATGTTTCATTAAGTAGATATACCCATATCTTCTCAAATCATCTTTGAAGGTCAGAAAATAATGATACCCGCCGCGAGCCTCAACACTCATCGGACCGCATACAACGGTATGTATTTTTTCCAATAAGTCAGTGGCTTGCTCCATTGTTCTAGAGAACGGAGTCGTAGTCATCTTGCCCACGAGGCATAGTTCGCAAGCATCAAATGATTCGTAATCAAGTGATTCCAAAAGTCCATCTGCATGGAGTTTCTTCTTGCGCTTTACACCAATATGACCTAAATGGCAGTGCCACTAGTATGTTGCACTATCATTATCAACTTTTCATCTTTTTGCATCAACATTATGAATATGTGTATCAGTACGATCGAGGTTCAATAAACCATTCACCTTGGGTGTATGACCATAGAAGGTTTTATTCATGTAAACAGAATAACAATTATTCTTTGACTTAAATGAATAATCGCATTGTAATAAACATGATCCAATCATATTATGCTCAACGCAAACACCAAATAACATTTATTTTAGGTTCAACACTAATCCTGAAGGTAAAGGGAGTGTGAGATGGTGATCTTATCAACCTTGGAATCACTTCCAACACACATCGTCACCTCGCCCTCAACTAGTCTATGTTCATTTTGTAACTCCTGTTTCAAGTTACTAATCATAGCAACTGAACCAGTATCAAATACCCAGGGGCTACTATGAACACTAGTAGAGTACACATCAATAACATGTATATCATATATACTTTTGTTCGCTTTTCCATCCTTCTTATCCGCCAAGTATTTGGGTAGTTCTACTTCCAGTGACCATTTCCTTTGCAGTAGAAGCACTCAGTTCCAGGCTTGGGTCTAGCTTTGGGCTTCTTCACAGGATCAACAACTTGCTTGCTATTCTTCTTGAAGTTCCCTTTCTTTCCCTGGCCCCTTTTCTTGAAACTAGTGGTCTTGTTAAGCATCAAAACTTGATGCTATTTCTTGATTTCTACCTTCGTTGATTTTTGTATCGCGAAGAGCTTGGGAATCGTTTTCGTCATATCCCTTGCATATTATAGTTCATCACGAAGTTCTTGTAACTTGGTGATAGTGACTAGGGAACTCTGTCAATCACTATCTTACCTGGAAGATTAACTCCCACTTGATTCAAACGATTGTAGTACCCAGACAATCTGAGCACATGCTCACTAGCTGAGCTATCCTCCTCCATCTTGTAGGCAAAGTACTTGTCAGAGGTCTCATACCTCTAGACATGGGCATGACTTTTGAAATACCAATTTCAACTCTTGGAACATCTCAAATGCTCCGTGGCGTTCAGAACATTTTTGAAGTCCCGGGTCTAAGCCGTAAAGCATGGTGCACTAAACTATCAAGGGAAGTGGTCACTGGAAGCGGAACTGCCCCAAGTATTTAGCGGACAAGAAGGCCGGCAACACCGAAGGTATATGTGATATACATGTTATTGATGTGTACCTTACCAGTACTCGTAGTAGCTCCTGGGTATTTGATACCGGTGCGGTTGCTCATATTTGTAACTCAACAGGAGCTGCGGAATAAGCGAAGACTGGCGAAGGATGAGGTGACGATGCGCGTCGGGAATGGTTCCAAGGGCGATGTGATCGCCGTCGGCACGTTACCTCTACATTTACCTACGGGGTTAGTTTTAAACCTTAATAATTATTATTTAGTGCCAGCTTTGAGCATGAATGTTGTATCAGGATCTCGTTTAATACGAGATGGCTACTCATTTAAATCCGAGAATAATGGTTGTTCTATTTATATGAGAGATATGTTTTATGGTCATGCCCCGCTGGTCAATGGTTTATTCTTAATGAATCTCGAACGTAATGTTACACATATTCATAGTGTGAATACCAAAAGATGTAAGGTTGATAATGATAGTCCCACATACTTGTGGCACTGCCGCCTTGGTCACATTGGTGTCAAACGCATGAAGAAGCTCCATGCAGATGGACTTTTGGGTCTCTTGATTACGAATCATTTGACACGTGCGAACCATGCCTCATGGGTAAAATGACCAAGACTCCGTTCTCCGGAACAACGGAGCGAGCAACCAACTTATTGGAAATCATACATACTGATGTGTGTGGTCCAATGAGCGTTGAGGCCCGCGGTGGCTATCGTTATGTCCTCACCCTCACTGATGACTTAAGTAGATATGGGTATGTCTACTTAATGAAACACAAGTCTGAGACCTTTGCAAGGTTCAAGGAATTTCAGAGTGAGGTTGAAAATCAACGTGACAGAAAAATAAAGTTCTTACGATCAGATCGTGGAGGGGAATATTTGAGTCACGAATTTGGCACACACTTAAGGAAATGTGGAATCGTTTCACAACTCACGCCGCCTGGAACACTTCAGCGCAATGGTGTGTCCGAACGTCGTAATCGCACTTTATTGGATATGGTGCGATCAATGATGTCTCTTACCGATCTACCGCTCTCATTTTGGGGCTATGCTTTAGAGACTGCCGCATTCACTTTAAATAGGGCTCCGTCGAAATCCGTTGAGACGACACCGTATGAATTATGGTTTGGGAAGAAACCTAAGCTGTCATTTCTAAAAGTTTGGGGATGCGATGCTTATGTCAAGAAACTTCAACCAGAAAAGCTCGAACCCAAGTCTGAAAAATGCGTCTTCATAGGATACCCTAATGAAACCATTGGGTATACCTTCTACCTCAAATCCGAAGGCAAGATATTTCTTGCCAAGAAGGATCCTTTCTGGAGAAAGAGTTTCTCTCGAAAGAAGTAAGTGGGAGGAAAGTAGAACTTGATGAAGTACTGCCTCTTGAAGCGGAAAGTAACGCAGCTCAGGAAGATGTTCCTGTGGTGCCTACACCGACTAGAGAGGAAGTCAACGATGATGATCAAGGTACTTCAGATCAAGCTGCTACTGAACTTCGTTAGTCCACGAGGACACGTTCCACACCAGAATGGTATGGCAACCTTGTCTTGGAAGTCATGTTGTTAGACAACGATGAACCTTCGAACTACGAAGACGTGATGGCGGGCCTAGATTCCAACAAATGGCTTGAAGCCATGCAATCCAAGATAGGATCCATGTATGAAAACAAAGTATGGACTTTGACAGACTTGCCCGATGATCGGCGAGCGATATAAAATAAATGGATCTTTAAGAAGAAGACGGACGCGGATGGTAATGTTACCATGTATAAAGCTCGACTTGTCGCTAAAGGCTATCGACATGTTCAAGGGGTTGACTACGATGAGACCTTCTCACCCGTAGCCAAGCTGAAGTCCGTCCGAATCATGTTAGCAATTGCAGCATTCTACGATTACAAGATATGGCAAATGGACGTCAAAACGGCATTCCTTAACGGCTTTCTTAAGGAAGAATTGTATATGATACAGCCGGAAGGTTTTGTCGATCCTAAGAATGCTAACAAGGTATGGAAGCTCCAGCGCTCCATCTATGGGCTGGTGCAAGCATCTCGGAGTTGGAACATTCGCTTTGATGAAATGATCAAATCATTTGGGTTTATGTAGACTTATGGAGAAGCCTGCGTTTACAAGAAAGTGAGTGGGAGCTTTGTAGCATTTCTCATATTATATGTGGATGACATACTGTTGATGGGAAATGATATAGAGCTCTTGGAGAGCATAAAGGCCTACTTGAATAAGTGTTTTTCAATGAACGACCTTGGAGAAGCAGCTTACATATTAGGCATCAAGATCTACAGAGATAGATCGAGACGCCTCATAGGTCTTTCGCAAAGTACATACCTCGATAAGATATTGAAGAAGTTCAATATGGATCAGTCCAAGAAGGGGTTCTTGCCTGTATTGCAAGGTGTGAAACTGAGCTCGGCTCAAAGCCCAACCACGGCAGAAGATAGAGAAAAGATGAGTTTCATCCCCTATGCCTTAGCCATAGGGTCCATTATGTATGCCATGCTGTGTACCAGACCTGATGTAAAACTTGCCGTAAGTTTGGTAGGAAGGTACCAAAGTAATCCCGGCATGGAACACTGGACAGCGGTCAAGAATATCCTGAAGTACCTGAAAAGTACTAAGGATATGTTTCTCGTTTATGGAGGTGACGAAGAGCTCGTTGTAAAGGGTTACGTCGATGCTAGCTTCGACACAGATCTAGATGACTCCAAGTCACAAACCGGATACGTGTATATTTTGAATGGTGGGGCAGTAAGCTGGTGCAGTTGCAAGCAAAGCGTCGTGGCGGGATATACATGTGAAGCAGAGTACATGGCAGCCTTGGAGGCAGCGCATGAAGCAATTTGGATGAAGGAGTTCATTACCGACCTAGGAGTTATTCCCAATGCGTCGGGCCCGATGACTCTCTTCTGTGATAACACTGGAGCTATTGCCCTTGCCAAGGAGCCCAGGTTTCCCAAGAAGACTAGACACATCAATCGTCGCTTCAACTCCATTCGTGAAAATGTTCAAGATGGAGACATAGATATTTGTAAAGTGCATACAGATCTGAATGTCGCAGATCCGTTGACTAAACCTCTTCCACGGGCAAAACATGATCAACACCAGAACTCTATGGGTGTTCGATTCATCACAATGTAACTAGATTATTGACTCTAGTGCAAGTGGGAGATCGTTGGAAATATGCCCTAGAGGCAATAATAAAATGGTTACTATTATATTTCCTTGTTCGTGATAATTGTCTATTGTTCATGCTATAATTGTGTTATCCGGAAATCGTAATACATGTGTGAATACATTGACAACAACATGTCCCTAGTGATCCTCTAGTTGACTAGCTCGTTGATCAACAGATGGTCATGGTTTCCTGACTATGGACATTGGATGTCATTGATAACGGGATCACATCATTAGGAGAATGATGTGATGGACAAGACCCAATCCTAAGCATAGCACAAGATCGTGTAGTTCGTCTGCTAGAGCTTTTCTAATGTCAAGTATCATTTCCTTAGACCATGAGATTGTGTAACTCCCGGATACCGTAGGAGTGCTTTGGGTGTACCAAACGTCACAACATAAATGGGTGCCTATAAAGGTGCACTACAGGTATCTCCGAAAGTGTCTGTTGGGTTGGCATGAATCGAGACTGGGATTTGTCACTCAATATGACGGAGAGGTATCTTTGGGCCCACTCGGTAATGCATCATCATAATGAGCTCATTGTGACCAAGTAGTTAGTCACGGGATCATGCATTACGGAATGAGTAAAGTGACTTGCTGGTAACGAGATTGAACAAGGTATTGGGATACCGACGATCGAATCTCGGGCAAGTAACGTACCGATTGACAAAGGGAATTGTATATGGGATTACTTGAATCCTCGACATCGTGGTTCATTCGATGAGATCATCGAGGAGCATGTGGGAGCCAACATGGGTATCCAGATCCCGCTATTGGTTATTGACCGGAGAGTCGTCTCGGTCATGTCTGCGTGTCTCCCGAACCCGTATGGTCTACACACTTAAGGTTCGGTGACACTAGGGTTGTAGAGATATGAGTATGTGGTAACCCGAAAGTTGTTCGGAGTCCCGGATGAGATCCCGGACGTCACGAGGAGTTCCGGAATGGTCCTGAGGTGAAGATTTATATATGGGAAGTCATCATACGGTCGCTGGAAATATCCGAGGGTATACCGGTATTGTACCGGGACCACCAGAGGGGTTCCGGGGGTCCACCGGGAGGGTCCACCTGTCCCGGAGGGCCTTATGGGCTGTAGGTGGAAGGGAACCAGCCCCATGTGGGCTGGGGCGCCAACCCCCCTAGGGCCCATGCGCCTAGGGTTGGGGGGAACCCTTAAGGGGGTGCCCCCCTTGGCTTGGGGGGCAAGCCCCCTCCCCCTTGGCCGCCGCCCCCCCTCTAGATCCCATCTAGAGGGGCCGGCCCCCTTCCCCCTTCTCCCTATAAATAGAGGGGTGAGGGGAGGGATGCAGCACCACATCCAAGGCGCAGCCCCTCCCCTCCCCAACACCTCTCCTCCTCCGCAAGAGCTTGGCGAAGCCCTGCCGGAGTACTGCCACTCCATCACCACCACGCCGTCGTGCTGCTGTTGGAGCCCTCTTCCTCAACCTCACCCTCCTCCTTGCAGCAGGAGACATCACCGGTCTGTACCCGTGTTGAACGCGGAGGTGCCGTCCGTTTGGCGCTAGGATCATCGGTGATTTGGATCACGACGAGTACGACTCCATCAACCCCGTTCTCTTGAACGCTTCCGCTCGCGATCTACAAGGGTATGTAGATGCACTCCTCTCTCTCTCGTTGCTAGATGACTCCATAAATTGATCTTGGTGATGCATAGAAAATTTTAAATTTCTGCTACGATACCCAACATTCTTCACGGGATCAGCAACTTGCTTGCTATTCTTCTTGAAGTTCCCTTTCTTTCCCTGGCCCCTTTTCTCTGTACGTGTGTTGAACGTGGAGGTGCCGTCCGTTCGGCGCTAGGATCATCGGTGATTTGGATCACGACGAGTACGACTCCATCAACCCCATTCTCTTGAACGCTTCCGCTCGCGATCTACAAGGGTATGTAGATGCACTCCTCTCTCTCTCGTTGCTAGATGACTCCATAAATTGATCTTGGTGATGCATAGAAAATTTTAAATTTCTGCTATGATACCCAACATTCTTCACGGGATCAGCAACTTGCTTGCTATTCTTCTTGAAGTTCCCTTTCTTTCCCTGGCCCCTTTTCTTGAAACTAGTGGTCTTGTTAAGCATCAAAACTTGATGCTATTTCTTGATTTCTACCTTCGTTGATTTTTGTATCGCGAAGAGCTTGGGAATCGTTTTCGTCATATCCCTTGCATATTATAGTTCATCACGAAGTTCTAGTAACTTGGTGATAGTGACTAGGGAACTCTGTCAATCACTATCTTACCTGGAAGATTAACTCCCACTTGATTCAAGCGATTGTAGTACCCAGACAATCTGAGCACATGCTCACTAGCTGAGCTATTCTCCTCCATCTTGTAGGCAAAGTACTTGTCAGAGGTCTCATACCTCTAGACATGGGCATGAGTTTTGAAATACCAATTTCAACTCTTGGAACATCTCAAATGCTCTGTGGCGTTTAGAACATTTTTGAAGTCCCGGGTCTAAGCCGTAAAGCATGGTGCACTAAACTATCAAGTAGTCATCATACCGAGCTTTGTCAAACGTTCATAATGTTGGCATCTGCTCCTGCAATAGGTCTGTCCCCTAGCGGTGCATCAAGGACACAATTCTTCTGTGCAGCAATGAGGATAATCCTTAGATCACGGATCTAGTCCGCATCATTGCTACTATCATCTTTCAACTTATTTTTCTCTAGTAACATATCAAAAATAAACAGGGAGCTACATCGCAAGTTATTGATCTACAACATAGATATGCAAATACTATCAGGACTAAGTTCATAATAAATTAAAGTTCAATTAATCATATTACTTAAGAACTCAAACTTAGATAGACATCCCTCTAGTCATCTAAATGATCACATGATCCATATCAACTAAACCATGTCCGATCATCACGTAAGATGGAGTAGTTTTCAATGGTGAACATCACTATGTTGATCATATCTACTATATGATTCATGTTCGACCTTTCGGTCTCAGTGTTCCGAGGCAATATCTGCATATGCCAGGCTCGTCAAGTTTAACCCGAGTATTCCGCGTGCGCAAAACTAGCTTGCACCCGTTGTATGTGAACATATAGCTTATCACAACCGATCATCACGTGGTGTCTCGGAACGACGAACTGTAGCAATGGTGCATACTCAGGGAGAACACTTATAACTTGAAATTTAGTGAGAGGTCATCTTATAATGCTACTGCCGTACTAAGCAAAATAAGATGCATAAAGGATAAACATCACATGCAATCAAAATAAGTTATATTATATGGCCATCATCATCTTGTGCCTTTGATCTCCATCTCCAAAGCACCGTCATGATGACCATCGTCACTGGCTTGACACCTTGATCTCCATCATAGCATTGTTGTTGTCTCGCCAACTATTGCTTCTACCACTATCTCTACCGCTTAGTGATAAAGTAAAGCAATTACATGGCGATTGCATTTCATACAATAAAGCGACAACCATCTGGCTCCTGCCAGTTGCCGATAACTGTTACAAAACATGATCATCTCATACAACAATTTATATACAATCACTTCTTGACCATATCACATCACAACATGCCTGCACAAACAAGTTAGACGTCCTCTAGTTTGTTGTTGCAAGTTTTACGTGGCTGCTATAGGCTTCAAGCAAGAACCGTTCTTACCTTCGCATCAAAACCTCAACGATTTTTCGTCAAGTGTGCTATTTTAACCTTCAACAAGGACCGGGCGTAGTCAAACTCGATTCAACTAAAGCTGGAGAAATAGACACCCGCTAGCCACCTATGTGCGAAGCACGTCGGTAGAACTAGTCTCATGAACGTCGTCATGTAATGTCAGTCCGGGCTGCTTCATCCAACAATACCGCCGAATCAAAGTAAGACGTTGCTGGTAAGCAGTATGACTATTATCGCCCACAACTCTTTGTGTTCCACTCGTGCATATAACATCTACGCATAGACCTGGCTCGGATGCCACTGTTGGGGAACGTAGTATTTTAAGAAAATTCCTACTATCCCGCAAGATCTATCTAGGAGAAGCATATCAACGAGCGGGGAGAGTGTGTCCACGTACCCTCGTAGACCAAAAGTGGAAGTGTTTAGTAACGCGGTTGATGTAGTCGAACGTCTTCACAATCCAACTGATCCAAGTACCGAACGTACGACACCTCCGCGATCAGCACACGTTCAGCTCGGTGACGTCCCTCGAACTCTTGATCCATTTGAGGCCGAGGGAGAGTTCTGTCAGCACGACGGCGTGGCAACGGTATTGATGAAGTTACCGACGCAGGGTTCGCCTAAGCACTACGACGATATGACCGACGTGTGTAACTATGGAGGGGGCACCGCACACGGCTAAGAGAAGACTTGGTGTGCCTTTGGGGTGCCCCCTCCCACGTATATAAAGGGGGGGGGGGAGGAGGAGGCTGGCCCTAGAGGGAGCACGCCAAGGGGGGAGTCCTACTCTGACTCCTAGTCCAAGTAGGATTTGGCCCCCTCCTTCCTTCAACCGGAGAGGGAAAAGGGGAAGGGAGAGAGAGGGAGAAGGAAACGGGGGGCGCGCCCCCTCCCTAGTACAATTCGAACTCCCTATAGGGAGAGAGCGCGACTGCCCCTTGTGGGATCCCTCCCCTCTTCCATATGGCCCATGTAGGCCCAATCTTCCCCCAGGGGGTTCCGGTAACCTCCCGGTACTCCGAATAAATGCCCGAATCACTCGAAACCACTCCGATGTACGAATGCAATCTTCCAATATATGGATCTTTACCTCTCGACCATTTCGAGACTCCTCATCATGTCCATGATCTCATTCAGGACTCCGAACAAACTTCGGTTCATCAAAACACGAAACTAATACAAATCGTCATCGAACGTTAAGCATGCGGACCCTACGGGTTCGAGAACTATGTAGACATGACCGAGACACATCTCCGGTTAATAACCAGTAGCGGAACCCGGATGCTCATATTGGCTCCTACATATTCTACGAAGATCTTTATCGGTCAAACCGCATAACAACATACGTTGTTCCCTTTGTCATCGGTATGTTACTTGCCCGGGATTTGATCGTCGGTATCATCATACCTAGTTCAATCTAGTTACCGACAAGTCTCTTTACTCGTTCCGTAATACATCATCCCGCAAATAACTCATTAGTCACATTGCTTGCAAGGCTTATTGTGATGAGCATTACCGAGATGGCCCAGAGATACCTCTCTGATACATGGAGTGACAAATCCTAATCTTGATCTATGCCAATGTGACGCCCGGGTAATCAAGCTACAGTAACCTCTGCTAATGATGCCACGTCACCTCGATTACTGTTGCTAATATCGCGTTAGTTCGAAAACGGTTCGAATTCAAATTCAAAATCAAGCAAACATTAAAATTTTGCAAATATTAAAACTAAAATGTTCGGGGTGAGTCAAATAATCCATATTAAATATTGGTGAAGAAACCCCACTTTTATAAAATCTTTAAATACTCTAAAGTGAATAAAATAGTAGCAAAACAATTATTGAAATGCCTTTTATAATTAATAAAATGTTAAGCTATCCTATTTAGGGACTAAACTTTATATGGTAGTGGGTTTAGTGGTAGTACTAATTTAGGGGTCATTTTGTACTTTACAAAACTAAAATAAAAAGAGGAGCAAAGTAAAACAGAAAATAAATAAAATACATAAAAGAAAATAAAACTAAAATACAAAAAAAGGGGCCTCGTGGCCAACTGGACCTCGGCCCCGCCAGTGGCCCAGCTGTCCCCAGCCGCCCGAATGGGCCGGCCCACCCCGCGCCCTAGCCTACTAACCCCTCCCCGGTCCGACCGACCGAAACCCTAACCCCTCACCGCCCCCACTCGCCCCTCCCACGACCCCCTCGCTCTTCCCTCTCCCTCCCATCTGGATCGGGGCAGAGGGCCCCGACCCCTTCACCGCCCGACCTCGCTGCCGCGCGGAGCCTCCCTTGCCGGACGCCTCCCCGTCCTCCGCCACCACGCCAGCGCACCTCGCCGAGGCCGCCTCGCCGTCCCCGTCCTCCTCCCGGTAGCTGGATCTGGAAGGGCCCCCAACGGCGCCACCTGCCGCCCGACACCGCACCGTGTAACGCCCCGGATTCGATGCGCCAGGTGTCCGCCAGTTATTCGCCGTCATTGCCAGGTCATTTGCTTGCGTGTTGCACTTTGCCATGTCATCTTCTGCATTTCATATCATGTCATCATATGCATCGCATTTGCATACATGTTCGTCTCATGCATCCGAACATTTTCCCCGTTGTCTGTTTTGCAATCCGGCACTCCTATGTTCCCCGGCGCCCCCTTTTGCCTCTTTTCGTGTGCGGGTGTTAAACGGTCTCGGAATGGACCGAGGTTTGCTAAGCGGCCTTGGTATAGCACCGGTAGACCGCCTGTCAAGTTTCGTGCCATTTGGAGTCCGTTTGATACTCCAACGGTTAACAGGGTAACCGCAAGGCCTCTTTTGTGTGCAGCCCAACACCCCATTCAAAGTGGCACAAAACCCACGTAAACCCCTTCCATCATCTCGGTCGTTCGATCACGATCGTGTGGGCGAAAACCGCACCTCATTTGGAGCTTCCTAACTCCCTCTACCTATAAATATGCCTTCCCCTTCCAAATTTGCGGATGAAACCCTAGCCTCCTCTTCCTCCGCGCCACCGGACGCGTCTCCACCACCGCTGGACACGTCCACCGCCGCCGCCACGTCGCTCCGGCCAATAGCGCGCTGACACGTCATCGAGCCGCCACCCCGATCCACTCGCGCGCCGCCACGTCGCCGCTGCCCGCGCCCACTTCGCCGGGGCCCGAGGGAGCCCAGATTTGGCCCTCCCCGGGCCCGAGTAGGGCCACCGCCCGCCCGTCGCTGCTCCCGCGGCTCCGCTGCCTGCCTTCCGCGCCCGCTCACCGGAGCTTCGCTGGACTCCGTCGTCCCCGTCGCCCAACGCTCGCCGCCTCGGCGTCTGCGCCCGTGCGGCGGCGCTCGCCGTGCGCCCCGTGCCCGCAGCCGGCCCTACCGTGCTCGCCGCGCCCCGCAGAGCCACCTCCGTCGCCGTCGCGCCCGGATCCGGCGTCAGCCGGCCGGATCTGGCCAGCCGCCACGTCGTCCCTCGCCGGCTTCGCCATCGGGCGCCGCCGCCCCTGCCTCCCCGGTCCCGATCAGGATCGAGGGAGACGGCCGCGTCCGCCATTGACCGTGCTCAGCGCCTCCCACGTGGGCCGGCCCCCCACGGCCCAGTCAGAGCCGGACCAGCTTCGCCTCTCTCCGGCCCAAGGCCACGCTGGGGAGGAGCCCCGCTATATCCCGCCTGTGCGTCGGTTTACTATTTGACGCTCGCTGAAATTCTGCTAAGTCCTAAGACTCCAGTAATTTTATGCCTCTGTTCATCGCATCATAACTTGCTGCATACTGCTCTGTTTCGCGCGTGTAATATGTCAAATTGTTTGCCCCGATGAGTACATAATTTCATCTCATTGCATAATTTTCATTTGAGCTCATATTGATGCCCGAAATGCTGTTGAAAGAGGGCTATGTGATGTTAGTTTCAGATCTGTTTCAGTAGATGCACGTTTGTCTTTTTGCCATGATTGATGTGTGCATCCTATGAACTGGAGTCCTACATGTGTTTTGTAATATGCCATGCCGTCTTTACAGGGGTGTATGCCATGTATTTTTGTGATCTTTGTGGTGACTAGCACAAGCATGCAAACTAGGGATCATATTGTTGCTGATTTCAGGGACTTAGTAATTTCACTGTCATGTCCTGATTTTATTTTGATGCTATGTGTTCTTGTTGTTACAGGGAGATCTATGCCAATTTTGAGCATGATCAGTAAGAGTGTTTTGAACATATGGATTTGCTCTATCCATCCATGCCTTTTTTTTAATTATGGAGTGCCATAGCTTGAGTCAATCGAGCTCTTCTTTTGCTACAAAATGTTACTGGCAGATTGTTTACATGTTATTCGATTTTGCCAAGCTTGTTGTAGTTGATCCTTACATGCTATGTTGTTGTTCTTGCCATGTATACATTCTATGCCGTGTCTAGTTGCTGGATGTATGCTTAGTTTGTCATGCAATGCCTCATAGTGAGTGCATCGAGCTCGTAAACATGCCTACATGTTATCTGTTTTGGCCATGCTTCAGTTTTTCACTAAGTCTGAATCTGTTTATGTTTTTGCTATGTTCACATGCTTGCAATTGTATTTTCTGATCCCTTTTGGCTCATGGTCAGTAAGGGACTTTTGTTCTATGCCTTGAGTAGATTCATGCCATGCTCTAGTTTGACATGATAGCTTGCTATAACGTGTTGTTTGTTAGCTCTAAACATTGCAACCTAATGTTACTTCTGCCATGTCCTGAAATTCTGCTAAGTCTGTGAACCTGTTATTATTTGCAATCTTGCCATGTCCTTTTGAGCATGTTCCAGTAGTTTCTGGAGATAGCTCAGTGTTCATGTTTTGTAATGCTTTACCTGCACATCATGTCCATGCCTTTTTTCTTCATGTTGAGATCCTGTAGCATGTTGTTTTGATGCTTGCTAGATCCCTACTTGCTGTTATGAACAGATTGTTGTCATATCTTGTATAGAGTGTATGTGTTGAACCGTTGCTCCGTTTTGAGTGTGCTCTATATGAAACTTGCTTAGTTTTGTATGTAGTTTCATGTTACCTTGTTGCATCCATGATTTGAGGTGTGTGCTTGATGTTTGTATGCATTTTGCATCAATGCCATGCTTAACTTGTTTTGCTCATATCTTCTAGGTCGTAGCTCCGAATTAAATGAACTCTATATGTAACTTGACTAGAATTTCGTGTAGATCATGTTGGTGCATATTAACTTGCTGTTTAACCACTTGAACATAAGGTTTATTCAGATCTGGACTAATTTCGAAATTTGCATATGAGGACTTACCGGAGTTGTTCTATGTTGTTTCCGGCCTCATTTAAACTTGCTTTGATGTGTTGCTCTTGTATGCATCATCTCTTGCCATGAGTAGATTCATGTAGCTTTGCCATGCATCATACCTGGTTGAGCATCATGCCTTGTTCATGTGTGGTGTGTTTACCATGTTGTCTGCTTCTTCTCGATAGTTCCCGTTTCATTGCGATCGTGAGGATTCGTTCGTCTACGCTTGGTTCTTCTTCATGGCTTCATCTTCTTCATGGACTCGTTCTTCTTCCTTGCGGGATTTCAGCCAAGATGACCGTCACCTTGGATCTCATTACTATCATTGCTATGCTAGTTGCTTCGATCTATTGCTATGCTGCGTCACCTACCACTTGCTGCTCAAGCCTCCCAAATTGCCATGAACCTCTAACCCTTGTTACCCTTCCTAGAAAACCGTTGTTTGGCTATGTTACCGCTTTCGCTCAGCCCCTCTTATAGCGTTGCTAGTTGCTGGTGAAGATGAAGATTGCTCCATGTTGGATTATGTTTATGTTTATGTTGGGATATCACAATATCTCTTATATTATTAATGCATCTATATACTTGGTAAGGGTGGAAGGCTTGGCCTTATGCCTGGTGTTTTGTTCCACTCTTGCCGCCCTAGTTTCCATCATATCGGTATTATGTTCCCGGATTTTGCGTCCCTAACGCGGTCGGGTGATTTATGGGACCCCCTTGACAGTTCGCTTTGAACAAGACTCCTCCAGCAAGGCCCAACATTGGTTTTACCATTTGCCTACCACCTATCCCTTTCCCTTGGGTCGGCCAGCCCGAGGGTCATCTTATTTTAGCCCCCCCCCTCGGGCCAATGCTTGTCTAAGTGTTGGTCCAAACCGAGCCGCCTGCGGGGCCACCTCAGGGAAACTCGAAGCCTGGTTTTACTCGTAGCCTGTCTCATCCGGTGTTGCCCTGAGAACGAGATATGTGCAGCTCCTATCGGGATGTCGGCGCATCGGGCGGTCTTGCTGGTCTTGTTTTATTAATGTCGAAATGTCTTGCAGCCGGGATTCCGAGACTGATCGGGTCTTCCCGAGGAGAAGGAATATCCTTCGTTGATCGCGAGAGCTTATCATGGGCTAAGTTGGGACACCCCTGCAGGGTTTTGAACTTTCGAAAGCCGTGCCCGCGGTTATGTGGCAGATGGGAATTTGTTAATGTCCGGTTGTAGTAAACTTAAAGTAAACTCTTCTAAAATACACCAACCGTGTGTGTAACCGTGAGTGTCTCTTTTCGGGGTTGGTCGAGAGGAGAACACGGTTTCTGGGTTATGTCTGACGTAAGTAGGAGTTCAGGATCACTTCTTGATCATTACTAGTTGACCACCGCTTGCTTTGCTTCTCTTCTCGCTCTTATTTGCGTAAGTTAGCCACCATACATTGCTTAGTCGCTGCTGCAACCTCACCACTTTACCCCTTCCTCACCCTTTAAGCTTTGCTAGTCTTGATACCCATGGTTATGGGATTGCTGAGTCCTCGTGGCTCACAGATTACTACACCACCAGTTGCAGGTACAAGTTATGCGATGATCATGACACGAGAGCGATGTTTATTTGTGTTGGAGTTCTTCTTCTGCTTCTTCTTCGATTGAGGGATAGGCTCCTGGTCGGCAGCCTGGGCTAGAAGGGTGGATATTGTTTGATTTTCTGTTTATGTTTCATCCGTAGTCGGATGTTGATCTTGTATATGATGTATTGTTGTATTCATATGTCTTTGTATGTATTGGATGTATCCCCACTATTATGTAATGTTGATGTAATGATATCCACCTTGCAAAAGCGTTTTCAAGATGCGCTTCTATCCTTGGTGGGACCTTCGAGTTCCTTTAGGATAGGGTCGCATCTTGGGCGTGACACACCGTCTCTGGTGCCCCGCCGCCTGCTCCGTCCCGCCGTCCGCCGCCTGGGGCTGCCCTCGCCGGACCGCCCCGCCCCGCCTCTCCATCGCCGGACCTCCCTGAACCTCCCCGGGCCCTCTGCCTAGACCCCACGCTCCCGTAGTGAGCTCCTGCGCCGAGCGTGTCGTCCCCTGTCCCCCTTCCGACCTCGTCAACGTAGCCACCAGCTCCCGGTCTCAATCCGCGCCGCTCCTCACTCCGGCCTCGTCCAGGCCACCCCCCAGCGCTCTGGCTCTGGAGATCCAGGCCCGTCCCCAGTCGCGCCCCCCTGCTGTTGCCCCGCCGTGGTCATTGGCCGCCCGCGCCCCCTGTTTTGCTCACGCTGGCCTGCGCGCCGCTGCGCTGCTGTTCGCCGCCGGCCCTGTTCCGGGCTGCCGTGCCCGTCGCCGCCCGGGCTCGGCCTCCGCTCAGGCGCCCGCACGCCCCAGCACTCGCTACCCGTTTCGCCCGCTAGGCCCCCAGGGGCCTATGACAGCCGGGGCCCACGCCCCCTGAGAATGTTTTTATTTGTAAAAAGAATAATAATAATAATAATAATTAATAAACTTAATAATTAATTAATTAGTGAATTAATTAAGTTAATTGATCATGTTTAATTAATCTAATTAACTAGTTAGTTTAACTAAATAGTAATTGGATTAGCTAGAATCTAATTAACCTAAATAGAGTATGACAGGTGGGTCCCACTGGACCCACACGTCAGTTTGACCAGTCAACACCCCTGTTGACTGCTGACGTCATGCTGACATCAGCATGCACTATTCTGGATAATGTTGAATTAAATAAATTAAATAAATTCTAACAATGATTTAAAACTTTAGAAAATCATATTAAATAAACCGTAGCTCGGATGGAAAAACTTTGTACATGAAAGTTGCTCAGAACGACGAGACGAATACAGATATGCGGTCCGTTCGTCCGCCACGTGTCCCTAGCATAGTGAACCTGCAACATTTCACCTCCGGTTCATCTGACCGAAAACGCGAAACTTCGGGAATACTTTCCCAGATGTTTCCCCCTTCGCCGGTATCACCTATCCCTACGTTAGCTCACCCCTGGCACCGTGTTTTGCCTTGTTATATTTTGTGATGCTATTGTTGCTTTGTTATTTATTTGTTTCCCCTTTGTTGCTTCTTTTGGTAGACTCCGATACTATGATAGACCCCGTGACGATGCTGATGCCCCTGTGGTCTACTACGTCACCGACGACCCCCTCCTTCTTGTCTGAGCAACCAGGCAAGCCCCCCCCCCCTTGATCACCAGATATCGCCTACTCTTCTCTATACTGCTTGCATTAGAGTAGTGTAGCATGTTACTGCTTTCGGTTAATCCTATTCTAATGCATAGCCTGTCCTTGTTACTACTGTTGTTACCTTTACCTGCAATCCTACATGCTTAGTATAGGATGCTAGTTTTCCATCAGTGGCCCTACATTCTTGTCCGTCTACTGTGCTATACTATCGGGCCGTGATCACTCAGGAGTTGATCACGGGTATATACTATACTTTATACATGATACATGTGGTGACTAAAGTCGGGTCGGCTCGAGGAGTACCCGCGAGGAGTACCCGCGAGTGATTCACGGATTGGGGGCTGAAAGGACCTTTGTCCCAACGGCCCTCTGTGTGGATCTTTGAGGCGGAGCGACAGGGCAGGTTGCGACCACCCAGGTGAGAGGTGGGCCTGGCCCTGTCGGCGTTCACGGATACTTAACACGCTTAACGAGATCTTGGTATATGATCTGAGTCTGGCTACTGGCCTATACGCACTAACCAACTACGCGGGAAAGATATGGGCACTCGGCGTCGTGGTATCAGCCGAAGCACTTCGTGACGTCAGCAACTGAGCGGCGCGCGCCGGGTTGGACCGCGTAACGTGACTTCCTTTGTAATGGAGGTTGCTAGGTCTGCTCTCCGGCCGCGTACGCAACGTGCAGGTGTGCAATGGGCAATGGGCCCAGACCCCTGCGTACATAGGATTTAGACCGGCGTGCTGACCTCTCTGTTGAGCCTAGGTGGGGCTGCGACATGTTGATCTTCCGAGGTCGGGCATGACCCAGGAAAGTGTGTCCGGCCAAATGGGATCAAGCGTGTTGGGCTATGTGGTGCACCCCTGCAGGGAAGTTAATCTATTCGAATAGCCGTGTCCCTCGGTAAAAGGACGACCTGGAGTTGTACCTTGACCTTATGACAACTAGAACCGGATACTTAATAAAACACACCCTTCCAAGTGCCAGATACAACCCGGTGGTCGCTCTCTAACAGGGCATCGAGGAGGGGATCGTCGGGTAGGATTATGCTATGCGATGCTACTTGGAGGACTTCAGTCTACTCTCTTCTATATGCTGCAAGACGGAGGCTGCCAGAAGCGTAGTCTTCGACAGGATTAGCTATCCCCCTCTTATTCTGGCATTCTGCAGTTTAGTCCACTGATATGGCCCTTTACACATATATCCATGCATATGTAGTGTAGCTCCTTGCTTGCGAGTACTTTGGATGAGTACTCACGGTTGCCTTGTTTCCCCTTTCCCCCTTTCTCTACCCGATTGCTGCGACCAGACGATGGAGCCCAAGATCCAGACGCCTACTACTACGTGCAGCCCGCTGACGACGACCAGGAGTAGTTAGGAGGATCCCAGGCAGGAGGCCTGCGCCTCGTTCGATCTGTATCCCCGTTTGTGCTAGCCTTCTTAAGGCAAACTTGTTTAACTTATGTCTGTACTCAGATATTTTTGCTTTCGCTGGCTCGTCTATGATCGAGCACTTGTATTCGAGCCCTCGAGGCCCCTGGCTTGTATTATGATGCTTGTATGACTTATTTTATTTTGTAGAGTTGTGTTGTGATATCTTCCCGTGAGTCCCTGATCTTGATCGTACACATTTGCGTGCATGATTAGTGTAAGATTGAATCGGGGGCGTCACAGCCAACTCAACTCACAGCCAACTCAACAAACACCAACAAACTCCATCGTATCTACTTTTCCAAACACTTTTCCCTTGTGTTTGGACTCTAACTTGCATGATTTGAATGGAACTAACACGGAACGATGTTGTTTTCAGCAGAATTGCCATGGTGTTATATTTGTGCAGAAATAAAAGTTCTCCGAATGACCTGAAACTTCACCGAGAATATTTTTGGAATATATAAAAAATACTAGCAAAGAATCAAGACCAGGGGGCCCACACCCTATCCACGAGGGTGGGGGCGCGCCTACCCCCTGGGCGCGCCCCCTGTCTCATGGGCCCCCTGAGGCTCCACCGACCTCAACTCCAACTCTATATATTCACGTTCGAGGAGAAAAAATCAGAGAGAAGGATTCATCGCGTTTTAAGATACAGAGCCGCCACCAAGCCCTAATCTCTCTCGGGAGGGCTGATCTGGAGTCCGTTCGCGGCTTCAGAGAGGGGAATCCGTCGCCGTCATTAGCATCAACCTTCCTCCATCACCAATTTCATGATGCTCACCGCCGTGCGTGAGTAATTCCATCATAGGCTTGCTGGACGGTGATGGGTTGGATAAGATTTACCATGTAATCGAGTTAGTTTTGTTAGGGTTTGATCCCTAGTATCCACTATGTTCTGAGGTTGATGTTGCTATGACTTTGCTATGCTTAGTGCTTGTCACTAGGGCCCGAGTGCCATGATTTCAGATCTGAACCTATTATGTTTTCATGAATATATATGAGTTCTTGATCCTATCTTGTAAGTCAATAGTCACCTACTATGTGTTATGATCCGGTAACCCCGAAGTGACAATAATTGGGACCACTCTCGGTGATGACCGTAGTTTGAGGAGTTCATGTATTCACTAAGTGTTAATGCTTTGGTCTGGTACTCTATTAAAAGGAGGCCTTAATATCCCTTAGTTTCCAATAGGACCCCGCTACCACGGGAGGGTAGGAAAAAAGATGTCATGCAAGTTCTTTTCCATAAGCACGTATGACTATATTCGGAATACATGCCTACAATACATTGATGAGCTGGAGCTAGTTCTGTATCACCCTATGTTATAACTGTTGCATGAGGAATCTCATCCGACATAATTCTCCATCACTGATCCAATGTCTACGAGCTTTTCAAATATTGATCTTTGCTTAGTTAATTTACCGTTGCCACTGTTACAATTACTACAAAACTGCTACTGTTACTTGCCATCGTTACCGTTACTTCCATACTACTTTGCTACAAAATACTTTGCTGCAGATATTAAGTTTTCTAGCTGTGGTTGAATTTACAACTCAACTGCTAATACTTGAGAATATTCTTTGGCTCCCCTTGTGTCGAATCAATAAATTTGGGTTGAATACTCTACCCTTGAAAACTGTTGCGATCCACTATACTTGCGGGTTATCAAGACTATTTTCTGGCGCCGTTGCTGGGGAGCATAGCTCTATTCTTTGAGTCACTTGGGATTTATATCTGTTGATCACTATGAGGAACTTGAAAGATGAAAAAACTAAGATTTATCCCTCAACTATGAGGGGAGGTAAGGAACTGCCATCTAGCTCTGCACTTGATTCACCTTCTGTTATGAGTAAATTTGCGACACCTACACATGCTATTGATTCTGATAGGTCGCATGTTATTGATGATGCCACTTCTGCTATGCATGATGCTTATGATGAAACTACTTCTATGCTTGATAATACTATGCCACTAGGTGAATTTCTTGATGAACAACTTGCTAGGGTTAGAGAGAATGAAATTATTGAAACTGATAATATTGATGAAAGTGATGATGAAGATTCTCCGCCTAGATATGAATTGCATGTTGTGCCTGAGGGTTATGTTATGGATGAAGAAACCTAGAGACTTTTTATCTTGCAATGATAGATATGATCTTAAGAAATTATTAGTTAAGCTGAAAGAAAAATCTTTGAATGCTAGAATGAAATATGACCTTGCTTTTTATTTCCGATAAGGATTATGATTTCTCTGTCGATCCTGAGATAATTACTTTGGTTGAACCTGATCCTTTTTATGGATATGAATCTGAAAATGTTGT
Organism: Aegilops umbellulata; assembly: GCA_032464435.1. NCBI lineage: Eukaryota > Viridiplantae > Streptophyta > Magnoliopsida > Poales > Poaceae > Aegilops > Aegilops umbellulata. The sequence continues at coordinate 458,873,341 of CP136057.1, read as the reverse complement.
GGCACATCTTACTAAATTAAATGATATAGCCATCCTATTCACTCATGAGGAGAAAATTTGTTACTACTATATCCTTAAATTATTTCCTTCTCATTAAAGGGTGATGCTAAAACAAGGTTTAATCCTCTTGATCCTGGTTGTGTGCGTAGTCCCCAGGATATGATTTATTACTTCTCTGCTAAATATTTCCCCGCTCATAAGAAACAAGTTGCCTTAAGGGAAATATATAATTTTGTATAAATTAAAGAAGAGAGTCTCCCACAAGCTTGGGGGAGGCTTCTCCGATTACTTAATGCTTTGCCTGATCATCCTCTCAAGAAAAATGAAATACTTGATATCTTTTATAATGGACTAACCGATGCTTCCAGAGACCACCTGGATAGTTGTGTTGGTTGTGTTTTCAAGGATAGAACTGTTGATCAAGCTGAATTGCTATTGAATAATATGTTGAGTAATGAAAATGATTGGACACTTCCTGAACCAATTCCTAAGCCAACTCTGAAGAAAAGGGTATTCTATTTCTCAGTCCTGAAGATATGCAAGAGGCAAAGAAATATATGAAAGAAAAGGGTATTAAAGCTGAAGATGTTAAGAATTTACCACCTATTGAAGAAATAAATGGTCTTGATAACCCGACACATGTAGTAAAGGTGAATTCTCTCTATAGATTTGATGAAGGTGATATTCCTCGTTATAAGTCTGATAGCCAATGCTTAGATGAGTTTGATAATTTTATTGTTAAACAAGAAAACTTCAATGCTTATGTTGGTAGACAATTGAAACGTAATGCTTATATGATTGAACACTTGAGTGATTATTTGTCTAGAGTTGAAGGTGAACTTACACTCATTAGTAAACATGCTTCTATGGTTACCACTCAAGTAGAACAAGTGCTTAAAGATCAGAATGATTTGCTCAATGAATTAAATAATAAGAAAAATAATAATGTTGTTAGAGTTATGACTAGAGGGGGTAAAATGACTCAGGAATCTTTGTATCCTGAAGGCCACTATAGGAGAATTGAGCAAGATTCTCAGAGAACTAATGTTGATGCACCTAGTCCTTCTAAAAAGAAGAAAAATAAAAATGATAGGACTTTGCATGCTTTTAGTGAACCTGTTGTTGACACACCTGAGAATCCCAATGATATTTCTATTTCTGATGCTGAAACACAATCTGGTAATGAACATGAACCTAGTGATAATGTTAATGATGATGTTCATGTTGATGCTCAACCTAGTAATAACAATGACGTAGAGATTGAACCTGTTGTTGATCTTGATAACCCACAATCAAAGAATCAACATTATGATAAGAGAGACTTCATTGCTAGGAAGTACGGTAAAGAAAGAGAACCCTGGGTTCAGAAACCCATGCCTTTTCCTCCCAAACCATCCAAGAAAAAGGATGATGAGGATTTTGAGCACTTTGCTGAAATGATTAGACCCATCTTTTTGCGTATGCGTTTGACTGATATGCTTAAAATGAATCCTTACGCTAAGTATATGAAGTATATTGTTACAAATAAAAGAAAGATACCGGAAGCTGAAATTTCCACCATGCTTGCTAACTATACTTTTAAAGGTGGAATACCTAAGAAACTAGGAGATCCAGGAGTACCAACTATACCATGCTCCATTAAAAGAAACTATGTTAAAACTGCTTTATGTGATCTTGAAGCCGGTGTTAGTGTTATGCCTCTCTCTTTATATCGTAGACTTGATTTGAATAAGTTGACACCTACTGAAATATCTTTGCAAATGGCTGATAAATCAACTGCTATACCTGTCGGCATTTGTGAGGATATGCCTGTTGTGGTTGCGAACATTACTATTTTAACGGACTTTGTTATTCTTGATATACCCGAGGACGATAGTATGTCTATTATTCTTGGTAGACCCTTTTTGAATACTACAGGGGCTGTTATTGATTGCAACAAAGGCAATGTTACTTTTCATGTTAATGGTAATGAGCATATGATACACTTTCCGAGGAAACAACCTCAAGTCCACAGTATCAATTCTATTGGAAAAATTCCAATGATTACTATTGGATGTTTTGAATTCCCTCTTCCTACTATCAAGAAGAAATATGATATTCTTATAATTGGGGATGTGCATATTCCCATTGAGGTAACCTAGTGCTATTCGAAAATTCTTCGGTTTCATGCGATTCAGAATGAGTTTGTTAACAAGACTTGATCAACCTTGTTAGTGGATTCCTTTTGATGAGCATGAGATGGATGAAGTTAGAAAGCACAACTCTCTGTACCCTCCTTTTAGCTTCTGTTATTTAGATTAAATAAAGCAAAAATAGCCTTTTCTGTCTGTTTTCTGAATTATCCTTGCATTAAAAATACCCCGAAAATAAAAGTTCTCCAAATGTCCTAAAATTGAAATATTATTTTTTGTAGAATATTTAAGAATATTTGGCACTTAGAACACACCAAAGGGGGCAACCACCTGGCCACGAGGGTGCAGGGCGCGCCCTACCCCCTGGGCGCGCTCCCCTGCCTCGTGGAACCCTCGTGGCCCCCCTCCACTTATTTGTAACATCCCAAATTTTCAATTTGGAATGTTATACATTAGATCATCTTGCATATCATATTTATTTTGCTTTTGGTTTTGATCCTAGAAAATCCTAAGCAACTCAAGGACCCACGGAGAGAGTTGGGGATTTCGTTATTTTCATATTTGAGTTTTCTCAAATTTGGTAAACAGGATCATTTGATTTTATTTATTTTATCGTAAATTATTTCTATTACAAAAATATGAGAGAGGGAATAAAATGACTTTCCCAAAATATAGAAATATTGAGGATTTAATAAAAAAACAAATAAGATTTATTTCGGAGTTTTTCGATATTTTTAATTGAATTTAGGAAAAATACGCGTTTTTCAAAATCGTATTTTGGACCCAAATAAATGTTCACTTTCTCTGTCTTGATATTAGAAACCCGGGAAAATTTATTTCATGATTTTTGGAGTGCGTTTACTATTTCTTTTTATTTTTCTTCCGAGCGTCATTATTTAAAAAAAACGAAACCGACTATGGGCCGTACCCGAGCGGGACTTCGCCCGGGGGCGCCTTTAAATAGCGAGGCACCCGGCGCCCCAGCCCATAACCGCGCCCGCGCACGAAAACCCTAACCCTAGCCCGCCGCCGCCGCCGCCGCCGGACCCTGCCGCCGACTCGCCGGAGTTGCACGCCGCCCGAGGTTCGCCGCCGCCTCGAACTCCGTGCCGAAAATTTTCTAAAAAAATATATATATGTTTTCAGTTTTATTTTCGATTTTTTTATTTTATTATTATTTTATTATTTTAATTATTTTCGGATTAGGTTAATTAACGATTAATCTGTTCGTCGATTTTCTTTTTCGTCGGATTTTCCGCGGTTATTTTCTGATCTTGATTTCTGATCCGATTTTCGTTTTAGTATCTTTTCGCTCGTTTATCGGAATCAGGCGATTCAAGCGCCTGGAGTTTCATCTCGAAACCCTCTTTCTGAATAATCAACTTAAACAAACTTTTGCTACTGTAAAATTTGACTTAGATCCAGATTACTAGAACGAAGTTGATTTCTTTCGCCGTTTGATTTCTTTTGCTTCGTTCGATTTGATTCTTTTTGCAAACCGGAGTTCTTAAGTTGAACTTTCTGGTTAGATCTTCTATTTGAGCTTTACCTGTGCATTAGATGAGTACTTATTGTATGCTTGTTTCTTTGTCTGCGATAGAATACCCGGAGTGCGCCGCCTGTTATTTCGAATCTCTAGGTTTCGCGGATCATCAGCAAAGCAAGTAACACTTTGATCATACCTCTTTTACTACCCAGTTTTATTGCATTAGATAAATCCTCAAACACTGCATGATTAGGATCTAATTAAATTGTGTGATGGGAAGTAGATGAGGTAGTACCTATTGCCTGTATTATTATGAAACCTTTGGGAGTTACTTCTACGTTCGCTTATTATGCCATGCTATGCTAGTAGACGTGGATTGGGTGAGTGATATCCATGATAGATGTGAGTTTGTTAATTTTAATGGTTTACTTAAGGTGGCCACTTCAATACACATCTGGGTGGACTGAGGCACCTGGTTTCTATCAGAACTGCCTGTTTCTTTTTGGACCGCCACCCAGGTTCAAAGGGATCATGAGATTATTCAAACTAGAAACTTCCGTGTGCAGCCACAAGCCATTATGGGCTCTGGCATAGTTGACTAAGTCGTGCGAACTCTTACAGTGGTAGACTAGCTGATGTAGGGGATGTAGGTTGGTACGGTCTATCACGACGTAAGGTGCTAGCGCTTCCGAAAGACTATGTCTCGGTCATCCGTTTCTCAAACACCATGTAGTGCGAGAACCCAAACGGAGGCGATCGAGTCTTGTGGGGAAAAGTGCGCAAACCTCTGCAGAGTGTACAAACTAATCATGGTTAGCCGTGTCCCCGGTTATGGACGTTTTGAGTAACTAGTACTTGGATATCATGTGAATCTCATCATGTTACTTCTAAATTAATATTGTTGGGTTATTGATGATTATTTTTAATTGGGATTGAGGATGCTGTCAACCATTCTCAATGTTTAACAATCACCCTGATAGTTAAATAAATTTATTTCTTTGTAGTAGGGAAAAATTGGCTTTACGCAAAACTGTAACTATAGAGCTTTTTCCACCAGCCGTATATGCATGTAGTATAGGCTTATCATTCATTATTCTCTATGTGTTACATTGCCAGCATATTCCATCTGCTGACCCGTTTTCGGGCTGCAACGTTTCATGTTGCAGACTTTTCAGACGATGAGTAAGGTGCCTTTTAGGTCGTGGTTCTATACTCAGTGATGCCTTTGGAGTTTATGGACTCACTTATCTTCCAAGCCTTCCGCTGTTATCGTTATTAGATGGCCTTAAGCCATATTTATTGTAATAAGTTCTCTTTGAGACACCGATGTAATAAGTGTGTGATTGCTACTCTGTTATAAATCCTTCAAAGTACTGTGTGGTGTCAGCATTACTGATCCAGGGATGACACCGGAGCACAGAGATCAGACTGTTTGAGGTCTGGTTGCTACAGAGATGGTATCAGAGCACACGCCGACTGTAGGACATGACCACTAAGCTAAAGCCCTAGTTCACTACTCTCTTCTCATTTCTGACTCCTCATCTTTTATACTCTTTTAGGATGACGGAAGCGAGGATCAAGTTCACCCAGCCGGATGAAGATACGTCGTTTGGACGACACCTGAAGGAAGTCACTAAGTATCTGAACATTGGAATACCAAGCTTTACCGGGACCTACGACGCCACTTTACCCGAAGAGGAGTGTTGGAAGATTCAAGCTATAGTTCCAGGAAGGACGTTCGCACCAATCACGGAACCCATAGAGTGTGTTTTCAATGCACCAACATGAAGTCTGGGAAAGAGCATGGCAGCTCACATCACCATGGGACGCATTGCAGAAGTTTACCAAGAAGACCTCAAGGATACTATTTACCAGATTTGCGGACGCCGAGATGAACAATGGGAGATAGTTAGCATCAAGAAGGGTAGATCCATTGCAGCTTTCATCCAGGAGTTAAACCAGCACATTCGACGCCAGGAGAACCAGATGTGCGCAGACATGATGGAGTTGAAGAAAGCAAAGGCCAAGATTATTGAGCTAGAAGGAGAACTGAAGGGCCACTCGCAAGGACTACATGGATGAGATTGTAGCTCTAGTGAGATAAAACGGCGATCTTAAGGAGAAGATTGAAGAACTCATGGGGAATTCAGCACCCAGAGGAGAAGATGAAGATTGCACTTGTCCAGATAACTACATCATCATCGACGACACCGATTCCGAGCCTAGTGATGATGATTTTGAAGACGAAGCTGGAGCAGATATCATGGAGTCTTCATCGGAGCAGTTTTTCTAGTAGACTACCATAACAGTAGTAGTGTTCCACCATGTACATATTATAGTCAACACACTTTTGCGATAAGTTCTAGACCGATTGTATGCTCTTGTTTGATTGAATGAAGTGATTTTGTGTGCATTTGTCTCATGTGCATTTGGGTAGTGTTTTCCCTTTAGACCTCATTCTATTCTTAATTCTCATCTTTTCTAAAACCCTCAGATGCCTCCGAGACGTGACAATGGATTCGCTTTCCCACTGGAGCTCACTCAGTTGATCCAGCAGCAGAATGCTTTGATGCTGTTGTTAGTATAGAACCAGAACAACAACAACACACCGTCGCCACCACCAGTCGATCACTTGACCCGTTTCCTCAGGCTGAATCCGCCGGTGTTTTCCAGTAGTATCGAGACGATTGTAGCAGATGAGTGGCTCTGCAAGACAGGGAGGGAGTTGACCACTGCAGGATGTACGATGGAGAAAAAGTGAAGTTTGCCGCACATCAGCTTGAAGGACCCGCAGCAGCATGGTGGGAGAATTTTACAACCACTTATCCTGTAGACACTGTCACATGGGACCAGTTTCAGCAAGCTTTTCGTACTGCCCATGTTTCAGCAGGAGCTATGGCCATGAAGAAGCATGAGTTTCGCAACTTACACCAAGGAGGACGGACAGTTGGCCAGTATGTGGATGACTTTAGTAAGCTAGCACGTTATGCCCCAGATGACGTCGCTACGGATGCAGCTAAGCAGGAGAAGTTTCTGGAAGGACTGAATGACGAGATGAGTATGCAGTTGATGGTAGCAAGTTTCAACAACTATTAGGAGTTGGTAGATCATGCTCTTATGATTGAAGGGAAGCAACAGCAGATTGAAAACCGCAAGAGGAAGTATGGACAGGGGAAGTATAACTCAGGAGCTTAGCAGAAGCCCCGTCTTACCCCTAAACCGGGAGTTCATTTTCAGCATACCCATGGAGGAGGTAGCTCGCACAACCATAATGGCTCCACGAATGGTAATGGGAATGGAGAAAGCAACGGCCAGAATCGGACCACCCCATCAACCCCAGCTAAGAGGGACCTGAGCCAAGTCACCTGTTTCAAGTGTTCCAAGATCGGACATTATGCCAATGAATGTCCTGAAGGCCAAAATGGAAATGGAAGCTCTGGAAAGAAGCTGAACCCTTTCAACAGGGGACAAGTGAACCACGTTAATGTGGAGGAGGTTGAAGCTCAGCCTGATGCAGTAATCGGTAAGTTTTTGGTTAAGTCATTTACTGCACTCGTTCTTTTCGATACCGGTGCATCGCATTCATACATATCAAGGGGATTTGTGGATAAGTATAACCTGCCAACCCAAGCCCTTAGGTCACCCATGTTAGTAACCTCGCCTGGAGCAGAGTATATGGCTAGTCGATGGTGTGATCGGTTACCATTAAGGATTGGTAACTATGTGTTTCCCTCAGACCTAATAGTATTGGAATCTCAAGGGTTGGATGTGATATTAGGCATGGATTGGTTGTCAAAGTATGAAGGGAACATTGAATGTACCAGTAAGACAATTTTGCTTACAACGCCAGAAGGAAGAGGGATCAAGTATGTATCCCGACATGCGCCAAACAGGACACAATTAAATTCCTTATTAGGAGTTGTACAGGAGGAAGTACCAGTGGTAAAGGATTTTCCTGACGAATTTCCAGAAGAGTTGCCAGGCATGCCACCGGATAGAGATATTGAGTTTTTGATTGAGCTTTTGCCAGGCACTGGGCCAATATCGAAGAGACCGTACAGGATGCCCGCACAGGATTTGGTGGAAATTAAGAAGCAGATTAAGGAGTTACTGGATAAAGGTTACATTCGCCCAAGTTCTTCGCCTTGGGGATCACCAATACTTTTAGTGGAGAAGAAGGATGGATCATTAAGAATGGTTGTTGATTATCGAGGATTGAAGGAAGTAACAATCAAAAACAAGTACCTGCTACCAATGATCAATGATCTGTTTGATCGATTGCAAGGGGCTAAAGTGTTTTCCAAGATCGATTTGCAATCAGGGTACCATCAGTTGAAGATTCGAGAGCAGGACATACCTAAGACAACATTCACCACAAGATATGGACTGTATGAGTATACCGTTATGTCATTTGGACTGACTAACACACATGCCTATTTTATGAACATGATGAACAAAGTGTTTATGGAGTTTTTGGATAAGTTCGTCGTGGTTTTCATTGATGATATTCTGGTATTTTCGAAGAATGAAGAGGAGCATAAAGAACATTTGCGATTGGTACTTGAGAAGCTCAGAGAACATCAGTTATATGCCAAGTTCAGCCAATGTGAGTTTTGGTTGAAGGAAGTAGGATTCCTCGGACATGTTATATCCGGAGAAGGAATAGCAGTTGATCCCACAAAAGTTATCACCGTGACCAATTGGGAAGCACCAACAACAGTTGGAGAGATCCGGAGTTTTCTGGGACTCGCAGGATACTACCGGAGATTTATTGAGAACTTCTCAAAGATTGCAAAGCCTATGACGGAGTTGCTGAAGAAGGATACTAAGTTCAAATGGACTGAGGAGTGTGAGGCTAGTTTCCAGGAATTGAAGAAACGTTTGGTTACCTCACCAGTGTTGATTTTGCCAGATCAAACCAAGGATTATGAGGTGTATTGCGACGCTTCACGTCAAGGACTTGGAGCAGTGCTTATGCAGGTGGGAAGAGTTGTTTCGTATGCTTCACGACAACTGAAGCCTCACGAATTGAATTATGCCACGCATGATTTGGAGTTAGCAGCCGTAGTGCATGCATTGAAGACATGGAGACATTTCCTCATTGGAAATCATTGTGAGGTGTACACGGATCACAAGAGTTTGAAGTACATTTTCACGCAGAAGGAGTTGAACCTCAGACAAAGGAGATGGTTGGAGCTCATCAAGGATTATTATATGAGATTGCATTACCATCCCAGAAAAGCTAATGTAGTAGCTGACGCATTGAGCCGTAAGAGCCATGTCAATACCCTAATGACGGGGGAAATACCAAAGGAGTTAGCAGAAGATCTTCGTGAGCTATGTTTGGAGATAGTTTCAAGAGGCTATGTAGCAGCATTGGAGATTCAGTCAACATTGATGGATAAAATCAGAGAGGCTCAGAAATCTGACAAGGAGATTGCTTCTATAAAGGAGAAAATGAGCCAAGAAAAAGCTAAGGGATTTCGTGAGGATGAGCACGACACCCTATGGTTTGAAGACTGTGTTTATGTACCCAATGACCCGGAGATCAGGAAGTTGATTCTGCAAGAGGCACATGATTCACCGTATTCGATTCACCCAGGAAATACCAAGATGTATTTGGATTTGAAGGATACTTTCTGGTGGACCGGAATGAAGAAGGATATTGCGGAGTATGTAGCAGTTTGTGATGTATGTCAGAGAGTAAATGCAGAGCATCAGAAGCCAGCAGGATTGTTGCAACCATTGCCGATACCCGAATGGAAGTGGGATAAGATAGGCATGGATTTTATCACGGGATTACCAAGGACTCGTTCAGGCTATGACTCGATTTGGGTTGTAGTTGATCGATTGACGAAGGTAGCTCATTTCATCCCAGTAAAGACCACTTACACCAGTGCTAAGTTGGCAAAGATATATATGACCAGAATTGTATGTCTGCATGGAGTTCCGAGGAGTATCGTATCAGATAGAGGAACCCAGTTTACCTCAAAGTTCTGGAAGCAGTTGCATGAGACTTTGGGTACCAGGCTAGAATTTAGTACAGCTTTTCATCCGCAGACAGATGGACAGACCGAGAGAGTCAATCAGATTTTGGAGGATATGCTGAGAGCTTGTGCGCTAGATTATGGATCTAGTTGGGACGACAATTTGCCATATGCGGAGTTCTCTTACAATAATAGCTATCAGACCAGTTTGAAGATGGCCCCTTTCGAAGCTTTGTACGGAAGGAGGTGCAGGACACCGTTGTCATGGGACGAAGTTGGAGACCGCCAGTTGTTTGGATCAGATCTGATTAAAGAGTCTGAACAGAAGGTGAAGTTGATTCGCGATAGCCTCAAGGTAGCCCAGTCCAGGCAGAAGAGCTACGGAGATTCTAAACGCAAGGAGACAGTTTACGAAGTCGGAGACAGAGTTTATGTTCGAGTATCCCCACTTCAAGGGATTAAGCGCTTTGGAGTTAAGGGGAAGTTAGCGCCACGATTTGTAGGACTATATCGAGTTTTGAAGCGTATGGGAGAAGTGGCCTACAAGTTGGAATTGCCAGAAGGATTGTCAGGAGTTCATGATGTGTTCCATGTTTCTCAGTTGAAGAAGTGTCACACGGAGATGGCTGACATACCTTTGAGAGACACAGTGCCATTGGAAGCAATTCAGTTGGATAACAATTTGACCTATGAGGAGAAACCAGTCAAGATTCTCGAGTTTGCCAGCCGAGTCACTCGCAGCAAGGTTATCAAGTTTTGCAAGGTTCAGTGGAGCCACCACACGGAGGATGAAGCCACCTGGGAGCGAGAGGAAGATTTTCTCAAGGACCACCCTCACCTATTTTCCAGCCAACCCGAATCTCGAGGGCGAGATTCATCTTAAGGGGGGTAGGTTTGTAACATCCCAAATTTTCAATTTGGAATGTTATACATTAGATCATCATGCATATCATATTTATTTTGCTTTTGGTTTTGATCCTAGAAAATCCTAAGCAACTCAAGGACCCACGGAGAGAGTTGGGGATTTCGTTATTTTCATATTTGAGTTTTCTCAAATTTGGTAAACAGGATCATTTGATTTTATTTATTTTATCGTCAATTATTTCTATTACAAAAATATGAGAGAGGGAATAAAATGACTTTCCCAAAATATAGAAATATTGAGGATTTAATAAAAAATCAAATAAGATTTATTTCGGAGTTTTTCGATATTTTTAATTGAACTTAGGAAAAATACGCGTTCTTCAAAATTGTATTTTGGGCCCAAATAGATGTTCACTTTGTCGGGCTTGATTTTAGAAACCCGGGAAAATTTATTTCATGATTTTTGGAGTCCGTTTAGTATTTCTTTTTATTTTTCTTCCGAGCGTCATTATTTAAAAAAAAAGTGAAACCGACTATGGGCCGTACCCGAGCGGGACTCCGCCCGGGGGCGCCTTTAAATAGCGAGGCACCCGGCGCCCCAGCCCATAACCGCGCCCGCGCCTGAAAGCTCTAACCCTAGCCCGCCGCCGCCGGACCCCGCCGCCGACTCGCCGGAGTTGCACGCCGCCCGAGGTTCGCCGCCGCCTCGACTTCCGTGCCGAAAATTTTCTAAAAAATATATATTTTTCGGTTTTATTTTCGATTTTTTATTTTATTATTATTTTATTATTTTAATTATTTTCGGATTAGGTTAATTAACAATTTATCTATTCGTCGATTTTCTTTTTCGTCGGATTTTCCGCGGTTATTTTCTGATCGCGATTTCAGATCTGATTTTCATTTTAGTATTACTTTTCGCTCGTTTATCGGAATCAGGCGATTCAAGCGCCTGGAGTTTCGTCTCGAAACCCTCTTTCCGAATAATCAACTTAAACAAGTTTTTGCTACTATAAAATTTGACTTAGATCCAGATTACTAGAACAAAGTTGATTTCTTTCGCCGTTTGATTTCTTTTGCTTCGTTCGATTTGATTCTTTTTGCAAACCGGAGTTCTTAAGTTGAACTTTCTGGTTAGATCTTATATTTGAGTTTTACCTGTGCATTAGATGAGTACTTATTGTATGCTTGTTTGTTGGTCTGCGATAGAATACCCGGAGTGCTCCGCCCGTTATTTCGAATCTCTAGGTTTCGCGGATCATCAGCAAGGCAAGTAACACTTTGAACATACCTCTTTTACTACCCAGTTTTATTGCATTAGATCAATCCTCAAACACTGCATGATTAGGATCTAATTAAATTGTGGGAAGGGAAGTAGATGAGGTAGTACCTATTACCTGTATTATTATGAAACCTTTGGGAGTTACTTCTACGTTCGCTTATTATGCCATGCTATGCTAGTAGACGTGGATTGGGTGAGTGATATCCATGGCAGACGTGAGTTTGTTAATTTTAACGGTTTACTTAAGGTGGCAACTTCAATACACATCTGGGTGGATTGAGGCACCTGGTTTCTATCAGGACTGCCTGTTTCTTTTTGGACCGCCACCCAGGCTCAAAGGGATCATGAGATTATTCAAACTAGAAACTTCCGTGTGCAGCCACAAGCCATTATGGGCTCTGGCATAGTTGACTAAGTCGTGCGAAATCTTACAGTGGTAGACTAGATGATGTAGGGGATGTAGGTTGGTACGGTCTATCACGACGTAAGGTGCTAGCGCTTCCGAAAGACTATGTCTTGGTCATCCGTTTCTCAAACACCATGTAGTGCGAGAACCCAAACGGAGGCGATCGAGTCTTGTGGGGAAAAGTGTGCAAACCTCTGCAGAGTGTTCAAACTAATCATGGTTAGCCGTGTCCCCAGTTATGGACGTTTTGAGTAACTAGTACTTGGATATCATGTGAATCTCATAATGTTACTTCTAAATTAATATTGTTGGGTTATTGATGATTATTTTTAATTGGGATTGAGGATGCTGTCAACCATTCTCAATGTTTAACAACCACCCTGATAGTTAAATAAATTTATTGCTTTGCAGTAGGGAAAAATTGGCTTTACGCAAAACTATAACCATAGAGCTTTTTCCACCAGCCATATATGCATGTAGTATAGGCTTATTATTCATTATTCTCTATGTGTTACATTGCCAGCATATTCCATGTGCTGACCCGTTTTCGGGCTGCAATGTTTCATGTTGCAGACTTTTCAGACGACGAGTAAGGTGCCTTTTAGGTCGTGGTTCTATACTCAGTGATGCCGTTGGAGTTTATGGACTCACTTATCTTCCAAGCCTTCCGCTATTATCGTTATTAGATGGCCTTAAGCCATATTTATTGTAATAAGTTCTCTTTGAGACACCGATGTAATAAGTGTGTGATTGCTACTCTGTTATAAATCCTTCGAAGTACTGTGTGGTGTCAGCATTACTGATCCAGGGATGACACCGGAGCACAGAGATCAGACTGTTTGAGGTCTGGTCGCTACATTATTCCAGCACCCACACACTCCTTCTTCCTCCAGAAAAAATCACCTACCAGCTCAAGCATGAGTTCTAGCTCATCTTGCTACCATATTCGATCTCCTTGCTCAAAGCTCCATTCACAAAACTGCTTTGGGGGATTGTTCTTCAAGGAAGAAATATGTTTAAGAAAATGTACCAAGGTGGTTCCTGAAGGAAGCAGGCACCTAGTCTCCCGATACGTGAGACGGACTATGAACTACCGTGGGAAGCTCAAGTGCGGCCTTGTGAATGGCCGTCAGGGGAGTTTATGGCCAGAGCAGGTATAAAGGATGAATTTGACGCGTATGCGCGTAATGCTGATCTTGAGGGCTTCATGTCAGATAAGTGCCCCCAATATTACCACCTAATTGATTCCTTTGTGAGAAGGTTTAAATTTACATCCTCATGAAATTCGCACACTGTTCTGTTTGATCTTTATGATAAATCTTATACCATGGACCTAGAAGATTTTACTGCTGCTTGTAAACTCCTGCAGTGGGGTAATGTTTGTGAACCTCGCAAATCTGAGTTTAAAGATTTTCTTGCTAGTATCATTGTGGGGGAATCTAGAGAAATAACACAAGCTACCATAGGGAGATTCATTTTCCTGCCATACATTATTTTGCTCTCTTTATAGATAGATGCATAAACGGTAAGGATGAGGCATGTCACATGTGCGTTTCCGATCTAGGTGTTCCCAAAAGTGCTGTATTAGGAGATAGAGAATACAACTTGGGGGCTATTATTGCATGAAGGTTGCATCATAACAGTATTAGTGGAGATTTGTTTGGTGGAATTTATGCAACCCGTGTAGCTAATTATCTTGAGATACCCATACATGAAAATGATATGGAATTGCCTCCTACTTATTTAGATTATAATGCTATGGTTCGTCATCAGTTTTTTGAGAGGAATGAATAGTTACTCAATACCTACTAATCTTTGATAGACGCCGCACTGTCCATGTTGCTCTCCCTGCTCCTGCTTTCTTTGACTTTCAGGCAAAAGGGAGATATGTTATAACTGTTGGGGAACATAGTAATAATTCAAAAATTTCTCCGCATCACCAAGATCAATATATGGAGAGACTAGCAACAAGAGAGAGGGGAGTGCATCTTCATACCCTTGAAGATCGCGATGCGGAAGCGTTACAAGAACGCGGATGAAGGAGTCGTACTCGTAGCGATTCAGATCGTGATTGATTCCGATCTAAGCGCCGAACAACGGCGCCTCCGCGTTCAACACACGTACAGCCCGGGGATGTCTCCTTCTTCTTGATCAATCAAGGGGAGATGAGAAGTTGAGGGAGAGCTCCGGAAGCACGACGGCGTGGTGGTGGAGCTTGCAGTTCTCCGGCAGGGCTTCGCCAAGCACTACTACTACGGAGGAGGTGTTGGGGAGGGAGAGGGCTGCGCCATAGGAAGGGGTGTGGCTCCCATGCACCTCCCCACTATATATAGGGGTGGAGGGGGCTGGTTTCTTGCCCTCCAAGTCCATTGGGGCGTTGGCAAAGGTGGGGGAAAGAAATCCCGTCATTTCCCTTCCCCATCGATTGTTATCCCCCCTTTTTAGGGATCTTGATCATATCCCTTCGGGATATGATCTTATTCCTTCTAAGGGGGGATCTTGGTGCGCCTTGACCAGGGGTGTGGGGCCTTGCCCCCACTACCCACGTTCATGTGGGTCCCCCCATGCAGGTGGGCCCCACTCCGGAACCTTCTAGAACCTTCCCGGTACAATACCGAAAAATCCTGAACATTTTTCGGTGGCCAAAATAGGACTTCCCATATATAAATCTTTACCTCCGGACCATTCTGGAACTCCTCGTGATGTCCGGGATCTCATCTGGGACTCCGAACAACATTCAGTAACTGCACACTAATTCCCATGACAACTCTAGCGTCACCGAACCTTAAGTGTGTAGACCCTACACGTTCGGGAATCATGCAGACATGACCGAGACAGGTCTCTGGCCAATAACCAACAGCGGGATCTGGATACCCATGTTGGCTCCCACATGTTCCATGATGATCTCATCGGATGAACCACGATGTCGGGGATTCAATCAATCCCGTATACAATTCCCTTTGTCTATCGGTATTCTACTTGCCCGAGATTCGATCGTCGGTATCCCTATACCTTGTTCAATCTCGTTACCGGCAAGTCTGTTTACTTGTACCATAATGCATGATCCCGTGACCAACTCATTAGTCACAATGAGCTCATTATGATGATGCATTACCGAGTGGGCCCAGAGATACCTCTCCGTCATACGGAGTGACAAATCCCAGTCTCGATTCGTGCCAACCCAACAGACACTTTCGGAGGTACCCGTAGTGCACGTTTATAGCCACCCAGTTACGTTGTGACATTTGGCACACCCAAAGCATTCCTACGGTATCCAGGAGTTGCACAATCTTATGGTCTAAGGAAATGATACTTGACATTAGAAAAGCTTTAGCAAACGAACTACACGATCTTTGTGCTATGCTTAGGTTTGGGTCTTGTCCATCACATCATTCTCCTAATGATGTGATCCCGTTATCAATGACATCCAATGTCCATGTTTAGGAAACCATAACCATCTATTGATCAACGAGCTAGTCAACTAGAGGCTCACTAGGGACATGTTGTGGTCTATGTATTCACACATGTATTACGGTTTCCACTCAATACAATTATAGCATGAATAATAGACAATTATCATGAACAAGGAAATACAATAATAACAATTTTATTATTGCCTCTGGAGCATATTTCCAACAGTCTCCCACTTGCACTAGAGTCAATAATCTAGTTCACATCACTATGTGATTATAATGAATTCAACACCCATGGGTTTGATCATATCTCGCTTGTGAGAGAGGTTATTAGTTAGCGGGTCTGAATCTTTCAGATCCGTGTGTGCTTTACAAATCTCTATGTCATCTCCTAGATGTAGCTACCACGCTCTATTTGGAGCTATTCCAAATAACTGTTCCACTATACGAATCCAGTTTACTACTCAGAATAATCTGGATTAGTGTCAAAGTTTGCATCGGCGTAACCCTTTACGATGAACTCTTTTACCACCTCCATAATCGAGAAAATTCCTCAGTCCACATCAGGTCCTGTGATCCATTCCTGGATCACTCTTGTACCCCTTGACTGACTCATGGCAAGGCACACTTCAGGTGCGGTACACAGCATAGCATACTGTAGAGCCTACATCTAAAGCATAGGGGACGACCTTCGTCCTTTCTCTCTATTCTGCCGTGGTTAGGTTTCGAGTCTTACTCAATACTCACACCTTATAACACAGCCAAGAACTCCTTCTTTGCCGATCTATTTTGAACTCCTTCAAAATCCTGTCACGGTATGTGTTTGTTTGAAAGTACTATTAAGCGGTTTTTGATCTATCTTTATAGATCTTGATGCTCAATGTTCAAGTATCTTAATCCAGGTTTTCCATTGAAAAACACTTTTCAAACAACCCTATATGCTTTCCAGAAATTCCACATCATTTCCGATCAACAATATGTCAACAACATATACTCATCAGAAATTCTATAGTGCGCCCACTCACTTCTTTGGAAATACAAGTTTCTCATAAACTTTGTATAAACCCAAAATCTTTGACCATCATCAAAGCGTATATTCCAACTCCGAGATGCTTACTCCAGTCCTTAGAAGGATTGCTGGAGCTTTGCATACTTGTTAGCATTTTTCAGGATTGACAAAAACTTCTGGTTGTATCACATACAACCTTTCCTCAAGAAAATTGTCAAGGAAACAATGTTTTGACATCATATCTGCAATATTTCATAAATAATGCAGTAACTGCTAATATAATTCCAACAGACTCTTAGCATCGCTACGAGTGAGAAAGTCTCATCGTAGTCAACTCCTTGAACTTGTCGGAAAACATCTTAACGACAAGTCGAGCTTTCTTAATGGTGACACTTACCATCATTGTCCGTCTTCCTTTTAAAATCCATCTGCACCCAACAACCTTACGACCATCAAGTAGTTCTTTCAAAGTCTATACTTTGTTTTATACATGGATCCTCTCTCGGATTTTATGGCCTTGAGCCATTCGTCGGAATCCGGGCCCACCATCGCTTCTCCATAGCTCGTAGGTTCATTGTTGTTTAGCAACATGACTTCCAAGACAGGATTACGTACCACTCTGAAGTAGTACACATCCTTGCCGACCTATGAGGTTTGGTAGTGACTTGATCCGAAGTTTCATGATCACTATCATAAGCTTCCACTTCAGTTGTTGTAGGTGCCACATGAACAACTTCCTGTGTCCTGCTACACACTAGTTGAAGTGACGGTTCAATAACCTCATCAAGTCTCCACCATCCTCCCACTCAATTATTTCAAGAGAAACTTTTCCTCGAGAAAGGACCCATTTCTAGAAACAATCACTTTTGCTTCCGAATCTGAAATAGGAGGTATACCCAACTATTTTGGGTATTCTATGAAGATGCATTCATCCGGTTTGGGTTCGAGCTTATCAGCCTGAAACCTTTTCACATAAGCGTCGTAGCTCCAAACTTTTAAGAAACGACAGCTTAGGTTTCTCTAAACCATAGTTCATACGGTGTCATCTCAACGGAATTGCGTGGTGCCCTATTTAAAGTGAATGCGGTTGTCTCTAATGCTTAACCCGTAAACAATAGTGGTAATTCGATAAGAGACATCATGGTATGCACCACATCCAATAGCGTGCAGCTATGATGTTCGGACACACCATCATACTATTGTGTTCCAGGCGGTATTAGTTGTGAAACAATTTCCGCAATGTCTTAATTGTGTGCCAAACTCGTAACTCAGATATTCATCTCCATGATCATATCATAGACATTTTATCCTCTTGTCACAATGATCTTCAACTTCATTCTGAAATTACTTGAACCTTTCAATAATTCAGACTTGTGTTTCATCAAGTAAATATACTCAGTATCTACTCAAATCATCTGTGAAGTAACAACATAACGATATCCACTGCGTGCCTCGGCACTCATTGGACTGCACACATCAAAATGTATTACTTCCAACAAGTGCTTTCTTGTTCCATCTTACTGAAACGAGGCCTTTCAGTCATCTTGCCCATGTGGTATGATTTGCATGTCTCAAGTGATTCAAAATCAAGTGAGTCCAAACGATCCATCTGTATGGAGTTTCTTCATGCATATCTACCAATAGACATGGTTCGCATGTCTCAATCTGTTCAAAAACGAGTGAGTCCAAAGATCCATCAACATGGAGCTTCTTATGCGTTTTATACCAACATGACTCAAATGGCAGTGCCACAAGTATGTGGTACTATCATTACTATCTTATATCTTTTGGCATGAACATGTGTATCACTACGATCGAGATTCAATGAACCATCATTTTAGGTGTAATATCATTGATGGTATTATTCAAATAACCAGTGTAACAATTATTCTCCTTAAATGAATAAACGTATTGCGATAAACATAATCCAATCATGTCTATGCAAACACCAAATAACAATTATTCAGGTTTAACACCAATATCAATGGTAGAGGGAGCATGTGATGCTTGATCACATC
Source organism: Aegilops umbellulata (assembly GCA_032464435.1). Classification (NCBI taxonomy): domain Eukaryota; kingdom Viridiplantae; phylum Streptophyta; class Magnoliopsida; order Poales; family Poaceae; genus Aegilops; species Aegilops umbellulata. Next base: position 458,854,747 of record CP136057.1, on the reverse strand, counting down.
AACCTTGGAAACACTTCCAACACATATCATCATCTCACCTTCAGCTGGTCTTCGTTTATTCTGTAGCCTTTTATTTCGAGTCACTAACACTTAGCAACTGAACTGGTATATTAATACCCTGGTGCTACTAGGAGTACTAGTAAAGTACACATTATAATGTATATCCAGTATACTTCTGTCGACCTTGCCAACCTTCTCATCTACCGAGTCTCTAGGGTAGTTCTGATTCAGTGACCGTTCGCCTCATTATAGAAGCACTTAGTCTCGGGTTTGGGTTCAACCTTGGGTTTCTTCACTAGAGAAGCAACTGATTTGTCGTTTCATGAAGTATCCCTTCTTTCCCTTGACCTTCTTGAAACTAGTGGTTTAACAATCAACAATTGATGCTTCTTCTTGATTTCTACTTTCGCGGTGTCAAACATCGCGAGTTGCTCAAGGATCATTATGTCTATCCCTGATATGTTATAGTTCATCACGAAGCTCCAATAGCTTGGTGGCAGTGACTATGGAGTACCATCATTATCTCATCTGGAAGATTAACTCCCACTTGATTCAAGCGATTGTAGTACTCAGACAATCTGAGCACATGCTCAACGATTGAGCTTTTCTCCCTTAGTTTGCAGGCTTAAGAAACTTGTTAGAGATCTCATACCTCTTGACTGTGGCACTAGTCTGAAATTCCAATTTCAGTCTTTGGAGCATCTCATATGTTATGTGATGTTTCAAAAACATCTTTGGTGCCACAATTCTAAACCATTTAGCATTACGCACTGAACTATCATGTAGTCATCAAAACGTGTATGTCAGATGTTCGCAACATCCACAACCGACGCTCGAGATTCAGCTCACTGAGCGGTGCATTAAGGACAAAATCCTTCTGCGCAGCAATGAGGACAATCCTCAGTTTATGGACCCAGTCCGCATAATTGCTACTATCAACTTTCAACTAAATTTTCTCTAGGAACATATCTAAAACAGTAGAACTAAAGCATAAGCTACGACATAATTTGCAAAGTCCATTTGACAATGTTCATGATAATTAAGTTCATCTGATTAATTAATGAACTCCCACTCAGATAGACATCCCTCTAGTCATCTAAGTGATACATGATCCGAGTCAACTAGGCCTTGTCCGATCATCACGTGAGACGGACTAGTCATCATCGGTGAACATCTTCATGTTGATCGTATCTTCTATATGACTCATGTTCGACCTTTCGGTCTCCGTGTTCCGAGGCCATGTATGTACATGCTAGGCTCGTCAAGTCAACCTAAGTGTATTGCGTGTGTAAATCTGGCTTACACCCGTTGTATTCGAACGTTAGAATCTATCACACCCGATCATCACGTGGTGCTTCGAAACAATGAACCTTCACAACGGTGCAAAGTTAGGGGGAACACTTTCTTGAAATTATTGCAAGGGATCATCTTATTTAAGCTACCGTCGTTCTAAGCAAATAAGATGTAAAACATGATAAACATCACATGCAATCAAATAGTGACATGATATGGCCAATATCATTTTGCTCCTTTTGATCTCCATCTTCGGGGCGCCATGATCATCATCATCACCGGCATGACACCATGATATCCATCATCATGATCTCCATCATCGTGTCTTCATGAAGTTGTCTCGTCATCTATTACTTCTACTACTATGGCTAACGGTTTAGCAATAAAGTAAAGTAATTACATGACGTTTATGTTGACACGCAGGTCATAAATAAATTAAGACAACTCCTATGGCTCCTGCCGGTTGTCATACTCATCGACATGCAAGTCGTGATTCCTATTACAAGAACATGATCAATCTCATACATCACATATATCATTCATCACATCCTTTTTGGCCATATCACATCACACGGCATATGCTGCAAAAACAAGTTAGACGTCCTCTAATTGTTGTTGCAAGTTTTTACGTGGCTGCTATAGATTTCTTAGAAAGAACGTTTCTTACCTACGCCAAAACCACGACGTGATATGCCAATTTCTATTTACCCTTCATAAGGACCCTTTTCATCGAATCGAATCCGACTAAAGTGGGAGAGACAGACACCTGCTAGCCACCTTATGCAACTAGTGCATGTCAGTCGGTGGAACATGTCTCATGTAAGAGTACGTGTAAGGTCGGTCTGGGCCGCTTCATCCCACGATACCGCCGAATCAAGATAATACTAGTAAGGCAAGTAAATTGACAAAATCGACTCCCACAACAACTTGTGTTCTACTCGTGCATAGAAACTACGCATAGACCTTGCTCATGATGCCACTGTTGGGGAACGTAGTCATAATTCAAAATTTTCTATGCATCACCAAGATCAATCTATGGAGAGACTAGCAACAAGAGAGAGGGGAGTGCATCTTCATACCCTTGAAGATCGTGATGCGGGAGCGTTTCAAGAACGCGGATGAGGGAGTCGTACTCGTAGCGATTCAGATCGCGATTAATTCCGATCTAAGCGCCGAACAACGGCGCCTCCGCGTTCAACACACGTACAGCCCGGGGACGTCTCCCCCTTTTTGATCCAGCAAGGGGAGAGGAGAAGTTGAGGGAGAGCTCCGGCAGCACGACGGCGTGGTGGTGGAGCTTGCAGTTCTCCGGCTGGGCTTCGCCAAGCACTGCTACGGAGGAGGAGGTGTTGGGGAGGGAGAGGGTTGCGCCAAAGGAAGGGGTGTGGCTCCCATGCGCCTCCCCACTATATATAGGGGTGGTGGGGGCTGGTTTATTGCCCTCCAAGTCCATTGGCGCATTGGCAAAGGTGGGGGAAAGAAATCCCATCATTTCCCTTCCCCACCGATTGTTATCCCCCCTTTTTAGGGATCTTGATCTTATCCCTTCGGGATATGATCTTATTCCTTCTAAGGGGGGATCTTGGTGCGCCTTGACCAGGGGTGTGGGGCCTTGCCCCCACTACCCACGTTCATGTGGGTCCCCCCCATGCAGGTGGGCCCCACTCTGGAACCTTCTAGAACCTTCTCGGTACAATACCGAAAAATCCTGAAAATTTTCCGGTGGCCAAAATAGGACTTCCCATATATAAATCTTTACCTCCGGACCATTTCGGAACTCCTCGTGACATCCGGGATCTCATCCGAGACTCCGAACAACATTCAGTAACTGCACACTAATTCCCATGACAACTCTAGCGTCACCGAACCTGAAGTGTGTAGACCCTACGGGTTCGGGAATCATGCAGACATGACCGAGACAGCTCTCTGCCCAATAACCAACAGCGGGATATGGATACCCATGTTGGCTCCCACATGTTCCATGATGATCTCATCGGATGAACCATGATGTCGGGGATTCAATCAATCTCGTATACAATTCTCTTTGTCTATCGGTATGCTACTTGCCCGAGATTCGATCGTCGGTATCCGTATACCTTGTTCAATCTTGTTACCGGCAAGTCTGTTTACTCGTACCGTAATGCATGATCCCGTGACCAACTCATTAGTCACATTGAGCTCATTATGATGATGCATTACCGAGTGGGCCCAGAGATACCTCTCCATCATACGGAGTGACAAATCCCAGTCTCGATTCGTGCCAACCGAACAGACACTTTCGGAGATACCCGTAGTGCACCTTTATAGCCACCCAGTTATGTTGTGACGTTTGGCACACCCAAAGCATTCCTACGGTATCCGGGAGTTGCACAATCTCATGGTCTAAGGAGATGATACTTGACATTAGAAAAGCTTTAGCAAACGAACTACACGATCTTTGTGCTATGCTTAGGTTTGGGTCTTGTCCATCACATCATTCTCCTAATGATGTGATCCCGTTATCAATGACATCCAATGTCCATGGTTAGGAAACCATAACCATCTATTGATCAACGAGCTAGTCAACTAGAGGCTCACTAGGGACATGTTGTGGTCTATGTATTCACACATGTATTATGGTTTCCAGTCAATGCAATTATAGCATGAACAATAGACAATTATCATGAACAAGGAAATACAATAATAACCATTTTATTATTGCCTCTAGAGCATATTTCCAACAATAACCAGGGAGGAGGCGAACGAGTATGAGAGGAGAACGGAGGCAGCTCGCCTCCAAGTACATCTCTTGAGGCAGTAGCTGCTGCATCTCAGTACGACCCCAGTTACCACTTTGGATATCCGCCAGGCCAGCCATGGCCATAGACCAACTTAGGCCAAAAGCCTAAGCTTGGGGGAGTACGTATTTCTCACCGACATTACATTCATGTTCACACACTCATTCTAGTTGTCGGTGCTCATACTTTTTCATTGTACTATCCATGCTAGTTTATTTTCTTTTCTAAGTCTTTTTCTTGTGTGTTTGAAAAACCTCAAGAAAAACCAAAAAAATAGTTGTAGCCTTTAGCTAGTTTATTTTCCATACCTGTAGTAGTTGTAATTAAAAAGAAAACCCAAAAAGATTTCCCGTTCCTCTTTTGTTTGATGGGAGCTTTCCCGTGTAAATAGTTTTATTTCTTTTCTTTTCTTTGGGGGTCGAGAAGAGAAGACCATAATGAAAATGTTAAGTGGATTTTATATGCATTATTGTTGATTTAACAAAGAGCCCATGTTACCTTGTCTTCTCCTGTGTATTAAATGCTTGCAGATTCTAGCTTAGTCCAATGCACATGCACTATTATTATTATCCACACCATTCGGTTGTGCAAGTGAAAGGCAATAATGACGATATATGATGGATTGATTGAGACGAGAGAAGCTGGTATGAACTCGACCTATCTTGTTTTTGTAAATACGATTAGTTCATCGTTCCTGATTCAGCCTATTATGAATGGAACATGTTTGCAATGACAATTAGAGATTATAGTTGCTTATGCCATGCTTGATTAGCTAGGAGTTTATAAAGGTTTACCTTGCGTGCCAACATGCTATTAAAATGGTTGTGATGTGGTATGATAGGGTGGTATCCTCCTTTGAACGATTCGAGTGGCTCGACTTGGAACATGTTCATGCATGGAGTTGAAACAAAATCAACATAGCCTCCAAAATATTTATGTTCATGGTGGATTATATCCTACTCATGTTTGCACTCAATGTTTATTAATTTTAATGCATGTTCATGACTGTTGTCGCTCTCTATTCGGTCGCTTCCTAGTCTTTTTCTAACCTTCACTTGTACTAAGCAGGAATACTACTGGTGCATCCACTTCCATAAACCCCAAAGTTATTCCATATGAGTCCACTATACCTTCCTATATGCGGTATCTACCTGCCGTTCCAAGTAAATTTGTATATGCCAAACTCTAAACCTTCAAATGAAATTCTGTTTTGTATGCTCGAATAGCTCATGTATCAACTAGGGATGTCTGTATCTTCCATGCTAGGCAGGTTATTCTCAAGAGGAGTGGAATCCGCTCCTCATTCACTCGAAAATGGCTGGTCACCGGGATGCCCAGTCACATGCTCAAATCAAAATAACTGCAAAAAAAACTCCCCCAGCACTGTTGTTAGTTGGAGGCACCCGTTGTTTTAGGCAAGCCATGGATTGATTCTTGTTGGTGGTGGGGGAGTATAAACTTTACCATTCTGTTTGGGAACCGCCTATAATGTGTGTAGCATGGAAGATATCGAGATCTCTCGGTTGTTATGTTGACAATGAAAGTATGCCGCTCAAAATATTATTCATCTCTATTTAAAAAATCGAGCTCTAGCACCTCTACAAATCCTTGCTTCCCTCCGCGAAGGGCATATCTATGTACTTTTATGTTGAGTCATCGCCCTCTTATTAAAAAACACCAGCTGGAGAGCACCGCTGTCATTTGCATGCATTATTATTAGTTTATATTGAGTATGACTGGATCTCTTTTACCATGAATTACAATGTCTAGTCAGTCCTTGATCTTCAGAGGTGCTCTGCATTTATGTTTTGCGGTCTTAGAAAGGGCCAGCGAGGTACCATCTTGTTATATCATATTATGGTTGTTTTGAGAAAGTGTTGTCATTTGAGATTTATTATTATTGCTCACTAGTTGATTATGCCATTGATATGAGTAAACATGAGACCTAAATGTTATTTTGAATATGGTTAGTTCATAATATTTGCTGAAAACTTGAATGTTGGCTTTACATATTTACAACAACAAGAGTGAACAGAGTTTGTAAAAGTTTTTCTTTATCACTTTCAGCTTATCAACTGAATTGCTTGAGGACAAGCAAAGGTTTAAGCTTGGGGGAGTTGATACGTCTCCATCGTATCTACTTTTCCAAACACTTTTGCCCTTGTTTTGGACTCTAACTTGCATGATTTGAATGGAACTAACCCGGACTGACGATGTTTTCAGCAAAATTGCCATGGTGTTATTTTTGTGTAGAAATAAAAGTTCTCGGAATGACCTGAAACTTCACGGAGAATATTTTTGGAATATATAAAAATACTGGCAAAAAAATCAAGACCAGGGGGCCCACACCCTGTCCACGAGGGTGGGGGCGCACCTACCCCCCTTGTGGGCCCCCTAAGGCTCCACCAACCTCAACTCCAACTCTATATATTCACGTTCGAGGAGAAAAAAAAATCAAAGAGAAGGATTCATCGCGTTTTACGGTACGGAGCCGCCGTCAAGCCCTAATATCTCTCGGGAGGGCTGGTCTCACTACAAAAAAATACAGTTCCGTGATGATACGTGTTTGTCACAGTAGGTTGGTTTTTTTGTCATGCATGTACATCCATGACAAATTTATGACAGAATCAAGATAGTCATACCTGTGTTGTTGTAGAAGTGTTCCATGACATTACCAGAATTATCATCACGGAAGTGTCCACTTCCATGACGATAAATCGCGCGTCACAGAAGTGCTTTTGTCAAGGGTGACCGACACGTGGCATCCACCATAACGGAACACCGTTAAGCTATCGGGTCGGGTTTTGGATCCGATAACCCGTTAACATCCCCGACCAATGGAGATTTTCCACGTGTGAAATCATCATTGGCTAGAGGAAACACGTGTCGGCTCATCGTCGGGACAGATGTCATCCACTCACTGGACAGAAGGCGCCGATTTTACGTCGACACGTGGCACGGCCCAACAAGTTTAAATGGGCCGGCCCAACTAAAGGTCCACAAGATTTTGCGGACCATAATGGGCCGGCCCAGCTAAAGGCCCACGAGATTTTGCGGACCATAATGGGTTGGCCCAGCTAAAGGCCCACAATATTTTGTGGGCCATAATGGGCCGGCCCGGGTAAAGGCCCACGAGATTTTTGTGTGCCATAATTGGCCGGCCCAGGTAAAGGCCCACAAGATTCTTGCGGGTCATAATGGGCCGGCCCAGCTAAAGGCCCACGAGATTTCGCTGACATTAATGGGCCGACCCAGCTGTAGGCCCACAAGATTTTGAGGACCCTAGTAGGCCGGCCCATTAACTGGCTGCCATGTTTTGGTCCAAATGCCGGCCCATATTTGATCCGGTCCATTAATGGCCTGCCACGCTCCGGGCCTAATAGTGGCCCATATGAGATCCGGCCCGTTAAAAGCCTACCACGTTCTGGGCCAAATTACGGCCCAGTTCAGGTCTGGCCCTTTAAGAGGCTTTGGGCTCAATTATGGCCCATGTCAAATTCGGCCCGTCAACTGGACACTATGCTTTTGGGCCCACTTGCTAAAGGCCCACTTAGTAATTCGGCCTTATATTAGTTTTGGCCTGTTAAGGGCCCGTTTAATATTTCGGCCCTATATTAATTTCGGCCTGTTAAAAGCCCGTCATATAGTTGGGCCTAACTACGGCCCGGTTTGCATCCGGCCTGCTCGCAGTCGATATCTGATTGGGCCAAACAAGGACCCAGACAATTTTGGCCTGTTAAAAGCCCGTGTTTTGATTCGCACAATCATGGACCGGGGTTCATTTCGGGCTGCTGCGTAACTAGTAGGAATTAAGAACAAACCTACTCTATACAATAAAGAAATTACGACATAGTAACTAAGAATAAACCTACACTACACAATAAAGGATTTAAGGTATATTACATCCATTGGGCATCGTAGTTCGCCACCAGTGATCATAAAGCACAGCGAAGAAGCAGATTACAAAAACTGGGCACCATTGCAGCGTAACAAAATAATACTGAACCAAGACCACTTACAAGACAGTTCAAGAAAGGTTATCCTTGCGGGGGAACTGCTGCGCAAGCTGCTGAGCAAGGCTGTGAGACCGGCCTAGCATGTCGGTCATAGCTTCCAGGTGTAGCTATTTAGCGATGAGGTTCTCATTGGTGTTCTCCGCAATCTTTCTTAGAGATAGGACTTCAAGTCGAAGTTGAGTTGCAGAATGCCTTTCTGCTAGAACTTGGGACTGAAGAAGTCGAACTGATTCAGACAACGAATTATGTGAGCTTGTCTGACTGTTAGTCTCAAGTAACTTGAACACTGCATCAAGACAAGACTTTGGGGTTGTCTCGCTATCTTCAAGATGTTTTGCCTTCTTTGCTGCAATATATGTTGGGTTTTTCTCACAGCCTTCAGCAGAGTTGTGCATGCCAACAGGCATATCACCCTGAAACAAAGCAGAGAGATGACAGGTTCTGCACGTGTATAAACAAAGATGATAACTGTTCTGTCAATTCTATCCAATTTCAAATTAGAAAATAAAGAGTATGTTAAAATATCAATAGCATAATTTGGCATTGTTCATAATGCGGGGAGCTTCACCACACTACTGGATCACCATGTCAACATAACAATCATAGATGAAGGGCAAAGAAAATCATTGTATCTATTTTGGATAATGTGCATGGCATGTAGTCCATATCATCGGCCACATCAGTAAGATAAAACAGGAGATGACAAGGTGCAAACGTGGGCTGCTTCACCACACTGAATTATAGATCCACAAAAACAAGCATACATATAGGGAGTATTAAGTAATGTGCATGGTATGAATAAGGAATTTGGTTTTACAAGTAAAACTTAGAACTTACGGTTCTTACGAACATGCATTTTGGTAGAAACAGCAAACTAAACAGCAGTAAACGATAGGGAGTATGAGCAAATTAAACAGCAGTTTAGGGTAAAGGCTTTAGAAGGACTGACTTACATTAACAGTTAACACCGGCTTTATAATGCCCTTCTCCATGGCAAGGGAAGGATAACTTAAGAATTTCAGCACATAATCTTCTTCATAAGCATTGCCTGTACTCTACATTTTGTAGAGAGTAATTATAGATATGATAATACTGGAAGGGATAGAGGATAATGAAGATAAGATGCAGATTGATGCTACATAATCTACTACCAATCGCTGGAAGTACAAGTGTTACACGACAAAATGTACTGACAAGAGCAATGGGCTACACTTCTGCACTGGCATTGTCTGTGTATTCTACTTGTTGGTAAGATTAAATATAGATCTGATCTTTTTTAGTAAATGGTGGGCTAGGGAGATAGGATGCAGAATACTACAAAATGAACCAATCCCTCTTCCCATAATACAAGAGTGTTTTGAACACTGGTGTACTATACAAAACGTTCTTATATTATGGGACGGAGGGAGTAGTTGTTAATGTAAGTAAAGTGATAAACCACATTCAGTCCTTACAAGAGGACCGCAGAGCTAAACCTCTTCAAAAGCATTGGGTTGATTCTAAATTTATGTAAGAGTCCATACGGATCTTATAATGTCCACCAAATGGACGATTACGAGGCTAACATGTGCAGTGATGCTACACAATCAAACAGCTATGAAAGTAAGTATGGTCATACAGGGCAAGAGGTACTCACAAGAGCAATGCAGTGTGTAGTATAGTTGCGAGATTCCGTGGTCCCTTGAGAACGAATGTTCTTCTGCTAACAGTTTTCGTACAAGTGAGACATTAAGGCAAATGCAGAAATGTAGTTCAAATTGTGATGTGATATCATAGACAGTACCTTACGCTGCAGTTGAGACCAATGTGTAACAAGATTATTCCTGTCACCGTCGGATAAATTTAGCACTGGAGACTTTACAGAAATTTCGTTCAGAGGCTTGCCATCGAAGTGCACTTGCCTCAGGTAGGAACAATACTTCATCAACGAGTGCTTGAAAAGCGCAACCAACCCTTGTTCGTCATCACAATCCAGTTTGCGCCTTGCCTATTTAAAAGAATGAAATCGTGTGTCTTCTGTCAGCAGAAACATATGCAGTAATGACCATGAATAACATTAGTACATTACTTACGCGTAAGTTGCGGAGGAAGACTGGAAATTGTTCTATGTCTGCGGTATAATCTTTCCATGAAGGAAAGATGCGCACAAAGTTCCTGACAACAACATAAGCTTCGTCTTCTAAACGGGAAGAAATGGAACAGGGGTCCTATTTGCTGCAATTGGGGCTCTCTCTGGTTTGAAAAGGGATTTGGCAACTGGATTTGGTGTGCTCTTTGCTGGAATGGGGGTTTTGCATCGTACAGCTGGTGCTATGTCATCTGGCATAATCATACTGTTTGCTGCAGTTGGGGTCTACTGAGTTGGGGCATCAGAAATGACCAGTGTAGTAGGGCTAGAGTCTGCTAGAGTTGGGGTATTTTGGGTGTCAGGTGATATTGCAACTACACCTAATGGGCTATTTGATTTATCAGGTGCCACTACCTTTTCCAAATACTTTGCTTGTGCTCCTCCGCGATCAGCAATCACCCTCTTCTTTTTGAATGTTTGATACACAAGAACAACATTTGAATGGATAAATATGGTATGACGACAGATGGAATATGTACTGAAAATGGATAGGCAGGGTGTATTCACAACACGATGTGTAAACTAAGCTAATGGCAGTTCAACAAAGTAGAAGCAATGCAAAGCATCAGTTGCAAGATATGTGCGAGCAATGTAACCTTGGAAAGTTAGAGCAAGTACCTTGATGGCTGAATAAGATAGGGCATCTTCCTCTCACTCCTCCACTAGGGAGCTACATTGACTTAGGTCTCCCTCTAGCTCAGAATCACTGCTAGGATCATATTCTGAGGATGAATCTGTAGGTGGAGAGTGTTTGCATTGCATTGCATCCAGACTTGATTTCAGTCCCTTAATGCCAAGTTTGACAGCCATGGCATTGTTATGCTTTATTCTTTTCATGCGCGCAAGCTCATAATCATTATGATGCTGTTCAGAATCTGTGATTCATGAAAACATAAAAAGTAGTCAGATTATCTATGGAATGCATTGCGGTTTCAACTCGGAGAGTGTGTCCCTATAAACCGTTGCATATGCAAAGTTCACCTCCCCAACCGTGCTGACCAGACTGCACACAGAGATACACACCCGAGCGGCGAACATGCATTTTCGAAACTAATTTAGGAACATTTAGCTGACCAATTAAACAAATCTGTTTTAATAATATCAGATTCGTATTTGAACAACTAAGCTTGTTTAGCTTGATGGGTGGAGCAATGTTATTATGACACGAATCATGTATTCTGATAGTATAGTGATCATAAAAGGGGGAAACTCTAAGCATATATTTTTTAGCAAAAGAGGGTTTCCCCTCTGATTTCTATTAAAGAAACCACCACGGAACCAACATGATCAATTAAACCCTAAGCATGATCAATTAAACCGTATTATGGCTATGCCATGACAGATTTGAAGCTGCAAACCGGAGAAATGATATTTAGCATCCATTGTTTGCTTCGAACTAAGAACTAAATTCTAAGAGCTGAAAAGAAAGTAGAGTAACCAAGTTAAGATCTATTTTGTGGTTGAGATCAAGAAGTTGAGGAGATATGAAGTACCACCTCTCTTGCGGCACCGTGTAGGCATAGGGGGTGCGACGGTTGTCGGTGGCGTTGAAGCAGATCTGCGATGATAGATGGGTGCATTGGGGGATAAGTCCTGTTGCGGTGGAAGAGAAGGTCGTGTGAGCGGCCCCGGCAAAGAGGACGACGGCGCTGATGAAGCGAGAGGACGCGATGCAAGGCTATTGGTCCATCGCCGTGGATGGGAAACGTCCATCTCTACCAGTGGACGACGCGGTCTTGGTAGGCGCTCCGGCATGGTGGAGGACAGTGGCGATGGATGTGGTGGAGGACGGCGGCGATGGATGGGGTGGCGGACGGAGGCTGGTGTGGGAATGGGGTGTTCTAGCGCAGACGGTGTATGAATGGGAAAATGGAGGGAAAGGTACGGGGAACCATGTTTTTGGGACGCGCCTGTCTGAAATATGGGAAAGTTACGAACTTATCCCCCGTTTCAAATTTGGACGTCTCGTCGGTTGGGGATAGGACGGTAATCTCGCATCTCCCAAATATTTGCCGGTAACTATTTCAGGCGAGGAGAGGGTGTTTTGCCGCCCACGGTTGGCTCCCATGGTGTATGAACGGGGCTGACAGGTAGGGCGGTTGTGTCACGTCTGATGGAAGTTACATATCTGCCTCTATTTAAAATATTAGCCTACATCTATTTCGGACGAGAAGAGTTTGTTTTGCCGCCCACAATTGGCGCCCACGGTGTATGAATGGGGAATGGAGGAAGAAACAGAGGTCTTTCAGACGAGTTTGAATCAAATGAGTTTTGCCGCCCATGTTTGACGCCCACCGTGTCGGAATGGGCTCAGAGGCGGTCGTGTCATGTCTAATTGACGTTACTAACCTACCCCTATTTAGAGCAGTGGAAATCGGGCCGATGGATTGTCCGTGTAATGGGTAGACAGTAATTTCCATCTCCCAAACACTTGGCTTCGGGCAGCCGATGTGGGAGTGGACATTTTGCTGTTTCTTTCGAATTTTGGGACAATAAGCATCCACATTTACCCTGGCAACTAAATTCGAATCCATTTTGTATTCCTGTATGAATCTTTATAAATTATTATATGTGTTTTTATATATCTTCAAAAGGACGTCAAAGATGTATTCCATTGTCATATATGAATATGGTTTACAAATGCCAATACTAAAATTCACAAACTAGAATGTAGTTTAAGGTGAATTCGAATATTTGGAACACTTCATGTCCAACTCAAATGTCACACGCAGCATAATGTGTACTCCCATTTAGATATGTACACAAGTGATGTATCAAGATTCAAATACCGAGTCAATCAACCAAGAATGTACGGAACTAACAGACATATAAACACTTATAGAGTATATGGATCAATAATATCAACTAACATACATAAGCCAGGCCGCTGTACTTTTTTTTGGCTACAACAACATCCTTTTTTTAGCCAGCATCTTGGCCCTTTTCGATGCGTGCCACTTATGGTCCATCTATGCTACTATTGCTGAATGCACATTCAACCCGATTGGCATATTTGTAGGTCTGGCACAACAATCCAAACGAAATGTCTCTGAGTCTTATCAATTAATACAGACTTGTGCTCAAATAAAATTACAAAAAAAAACAAAAAAACAATTATTACATGATCTCTAAAACAAATGGTTTGGTTGATTACATGAACAGACAACACAAAGGTTATTCAACTATGGAAAGAACATTTCACCTATGATTTACCAAGTTGGAATTTAATTTCCTTTTTTCCTTCAGGACCTTAACAATCTGGTCAGTCTCAGCTTGCTTCGTTTTGAAATCCACCAAATATTTAATGGTTGTCTTGAGTACTGCTTGTGATTGTGCTGTTTGCTTCCTCAACATGTCAACTTCATCTCTAAGTGCAGAAGCAGAATCTATTTCTACCACTAGTTTAGCCTCTAGAGCATAAACAGTTGGCAATTCATAATGCATGATTGGGCCGGTGCCACTGCTGTGGGATGATGCAACGTCCATGGGGACCTCGCTCTTTGATCTTGGGCTAACCTGTTTTGCCATTAAAGTTCTGATTGGATTCAAAAAAGTTGAAGTTAGCAAAACATCTCAACTAGGAGTTATAACAGCAAACCAGTTAAACAAACAAGGAATTAAAGAGTTTCAATTGGATGCTGAAAAGTAGTTATTAACATCATTGTAACCCGCTGTTGCAGCAGCAAAGCAGTTAAACAAACAAGTAGATATTTAAGTTAAGGCAAATAGATAATTCTCAGCAGTAAGTATCAAACACATAGATAGGCGCAGTCTACAATATGATTAACAGGCTGTGCCATTATGTAATCAGTAGCAAACTAAATAAAGCCAAGCAACGTAATTGAACAATTTTGCAATAAGTGGCTAACTAAAATTACGAGAAGCAGGTAACTGAACTTACGCTAGTTCTTTGTACAGGCACACTGCAACTTATTTTTCGCTTACAAGGTTGTACGAAGGAGTCCATGGCATCAATTGCTTGGATACGCATTCCGAATACTTCTTTCTTCCCACATTGCATGGGTAAGTCGAAAGGTTAATCTGGTAAGATGGTGCGTCCTTGATACGTTATATGAGGACGTGTAGTCAGACTAGTTGTAGCCAAACACATCACACTGGCTTTTATTGTATATTTCATGCGATTACTTTTGGCATATCGAGATCTAAGCAATCTACAATAGGATGAAAAGACTGGCATCCTTCACATTATTGGCGAACTCAGTTCATAGAAACAAGCAATTCAACCATTCTGTGGGTAAATCAAAAGCGCCACTGGAATATTTTTCACTATAAAATCGTACACGCAAAAAGGGGCGACACCACCACAGGGGCTGGTATGGGCAGCCGCCTCATGTGGCTGGAAAGTGTGCACCTAGTTTGAGTCGTCCAGGTTGGCCCATGCTAGTTTTGTTCGTCCCAACGCACGAGCAGGCAATGTAAAAAATGAAGAAAAATGTTTCAATCTGGATGGGCCAATAACATAAGTGCAAGGCAGGCCCTATAGCAGGCTGGCGGCCCAAACGAGCGCCTCCCATATCGATCGACAGCAGGAAAAATCCAATTCATTCGCTCCAGCCTCCAGTCTGGTTCGCTCCTAACCTAGCCGCCGCTGGACAGACCGACACAGCACTTCCTCGCGCCCTCGTTGGAGGGCGGTCGCCGGGCTTCAAGCGAACGAAAGGACAAGAAGATGAAGATCCAACCCTGGGTGTAGCCTGCGTGGGAGGCAGCGGCGGCAGCACGGGCATGGCATCGAGCTTGCACAAACGGACAGCCGCAGCTTGCAAGAGTAGCATGCGCAACGAGCAGGTACATCATATCCCTGATTATATCTAATTCAACTCTTCAATTTCTGGACAATAGTTAAACCTGACGGTGTTGTAAAACTGCTTGTATGTAGGGAATCTATGAGAAAATGAAACCAAATTCTACTTATTTTATAACTCCCCCAATCAATACTGAACTGACTGAATCTGATGTATCTAATCAAGTTTCCGGTGCAAACATACAAGCTCATGTTGTTCTTGAGCCTAAAGTGTCTAATGAACAAACTGCTAATGAAGGATTTGATGCAAACATTTTACATGCTCCTTGTGATGAACATATAGTGTCTAATGAGGGATCTAATGCAAGCATTTTGCAAGCTCATTGAAGGATTTAGTGTCTAATGATGATCTACTATGTTGAGAGAGAAAGAGATTTGCAGGCATTGATGACAAGCAAATTATAGTGCATTTTCATAGCTTGAGGAAACGTCGAGGCCATCTACCAGAAAGTCCCCGTATCATGACAACATAGCATAAATACTTTTCTAATCTGTTGTTTGAAACTATTGGCATACTTGTGCAGGATAGATATATTGATATGCAGTTTGCACACTAGTTATACGTGCAATTACACTTCGATATTTTCAGCCAGAGAACGAATAATTCAAGCAGGTACAGACCATGTTTGTAGTCCTTGTACACCATGTTGCATTTCGTGTTTTTTGGTGCTTGCATCATTTAGTGTTTATAATCTGAACTAGTTTGGATCATTAGCTGGTTTTCAAAGTGCATGTAGCTTCACATTTCTCAAGTTATGTTGATTTCCGGAGTGCAAGTGCCTTCGTATTTTTTAAGTTAAATGTTCGCCGCTGGTAACTTGAATTTGTGGATCAGCCACTGCACACAAATCATACACGAATGCCAGTACGAATTTAATGAAATGCAGGGACTTACGCTAGCTCGTTGTACATGCTCACTGCAGCTTGCACTTGGGATGTTCCATGTACAAGTCCATGTTACCACTTGCTTGGATGTGCAGGCCTTGTGCTCCTTGCATCCCCCTCTGCATTTTTGACATGACGAATGGTTGATCAAGTAAGAGGAATCGACCTTGATGTTGTACCGAAGGACAGATACTTACAAGATTATACGGGTGTGCAGGCTGTGTACCAGATCCCGTAGCGCCGCCATGCTTCGCTAAAATATGGATTTGCTTGTTTCAGATGATATCTCCAGAAGAAATAAGAGTTAAGGTCAGAGTTGCATAGGCGTGTAAGATAAGAGAGCAGTGAAAGGATATCCAAACATCGTCGGAACAGTGCACAGGGGAGTGATGTGTGGATACCTAGTTCGGGTCGGCGTTTGGGCATGCTCGCCTAGCTAGAGTGCGGGTCACTTCAGAGCCGTTGAGGGTGATGTGCTGGCGTTGGCTGGCCGCGCACGGATGGAGATCTTGAGTGGCAGCGGAGCGCTATGATGCGGTGGACGAGACCATTGGTGAAGCCCCAACGGCCTCGGGGGGGCGGAGGTGCGACGATGTGCTTGCTGAAGTAGCCCCGGTGAGCTGGGAGATGGCGTCGGTGAAGCGCACCTGATGCGGTGGAACTCGATGTCTGTGAGGCACGTCGGTTGCGGCGGCCGACATTGTCGGTGGACCACCCGGTGTGGTGGACGAGGGCGTAGATGAGGTAGCTCCGGTGCGGTGGTGAAGCGCGAGACGTCCGGCACAGAGGTGGGGAACGGTGGGGAAAGAGACGAGACGAGGGGCGATTCGAGGGTTGGCGGCGAATTAGGGATTTGAGCAATCTGGGCGCGGAAGGGGACGGTGGAGAAAAGAGATTTTGTAGGGCTGGAATTGGGGCCGCCAGATATTTCAATCCGAAACGTGGAAGCGCGAAATTATGTTGTCGTCGTCCTTTTTTTGGGGGGGGGGGAGGGGGTGGGTGGCTGGGTGCTACGCGTTCGTCCGACACACGCGACCACCCCAACATGACTATGCTTCGGTGCCTTAAGGCACCTAACTTTGTGTCCATGACATATGGGCCCAACAGGTGGCTAGCCCACATGTCAGTGACCCAAAGGCAGTTGCCTTTAAGGCACCAAAGCAGCGTCCACCCCGACACGACCCTGGTTTGCCTGGTGCACCTACATTTGAGAATGCAAACGTATCTTCTTTCATTTGCAAACGAATCTGTATGTATTACCATGCCCGTGTTTTCCTTGCAATAATTAGTCATTCGAAACGAGATACTCCATCCGTTCACATTTGTAAGTCGTTTCAGACAACTTAAAATGAATTGTTTTGCACATTGTCTGAAATCTCTTCAAGGTCTTATAAAAGTGAACAGAGGGAGTACTATAAATTAATTAATGAGGAGTTATTTGAAAAAAATTGAAACGGTACCCACGCTAACGTGGATTAGACTCTGTGTCACACAATTAGTCATTTGAATTAGAGTGTGTGTCACGTAGTTAGTTATTTGAATTAGAGTGTGTGTGTCACGTAGCGATTTCACTGTAACCACGCTACTTTTTTAATACAAATTCATATGTATATGATGAACACCATAGTAGTGAGAAAACTTTTGGATGGATTCAAACATATGACCTACAAAATAGCACAACAAATTGAGTCAATGTCAACTTTTCGAAACTTAGTATGGCAGGAATTCGAAATAATTACCCGTATGCCTGGTCCTCGGTTCAAATCTTACAATGTACACCGAATTGAAACATCGATATTAAGTCACATACTATGTATATTCAAATGTTGTTTCTAGCCCCCCCCCCCGCACAAACGCTACATACTTCCTGTATCTGTCAATCTTCCTCTCCTAACCACCTTAGGAAGCTATCGGTTTCCAACACACGTTCATTCTTTCTCTCCATATTTCGATCTCTAAGTCTCTCAACTACACAACCCCTTTTTCCACTCTGTTACCAAATGTATTTACCTCACACACCCGCCATTGCACCCCATGCCGAGCTCTCTCTCTCTCCCCCCCTCTCCCTGTCACCCTCTTGCGCTAAATACATGCATTGCCTATCTAGCCCCCCAACCTCTCGTGCATGCGCACGCACACACGTTGTATATCTAGGTCACTCCCTCGAGACTGTCTCGCTCTTTCTTTCGCACGACGGGCCACACTCGCTCAATCTCGCTCTCTTTATCTGAGTCTCGTTTAACCTCGTTTTCTTTCACACACAAATGACATATCTCCCTGTTCGAGCCTCGATCGACACACTCAATACTCTCTGACGCGAATTCTCTATCTAGGTCAGTCCATCCAAGCCGCCACCACTCTTTCGACCTCATGGTTGGCCACACTCACTCAGTCTCTATCTCTGTCTCCGTATGTCTTGATTGACCTCGCTCTTTCTCGGACAAAAACGATATGTCACCATGTTTGAGCCCAATTCGAGCTATTCACATTGTATACTCTCTCACGCACATCGTCTATCTAGGTCACTCTCTCAAACCCGTCTCACTCTTTCGATCGCACGACTACCCTATGTGATCGGTTGACCTTGCTTCCTCCCACGCACAAAATATATCTACACGTTTGTGACCTGATCATCTCTCAAGCTCTATCTTACAGACCTCACCCTTGCCAAAAAGCTCAATCGGACAATATCTCTCTCTAGAGCATATATATTTGTTCAATGAATGTGGGACCACACTCACTTTGTCTCTCTATCTATATGTCTCTCGATTGACCTCGCTTTCTCACACCGTATCTTCCACGCGTTGAAGCTACTACCTTTCCACCCCTCACAAAGCCGGAGCTATTTACATTGCGAGGGGCACTCCAACCTTGGATTAATTTGTGTAGGCATTTATTTCGGTCGGTTTAGATTATATTTTCGTAGCATTCGGCCCACAACTACTCCAAACACCGTTGCAACCCACGCAACTGCCATAGTTGATTTCCTTCTGGCTCGGTCATCGCTCTCTCGCACGTACTTTCTCGCCTTCAACATCGCACCATGGTATTATTGAAAAAACTATGTTGCTCTCTTTAATTATTATAAATAAGCTACAAAACTACACACTAATAGTCCACTTGGAATGGAACAAATTTCGACCCACAAATTAAAGTGGTACAAAGTACACACCGAGGGGCCCACATGTCATGAAACAAATTTGGACGCATATACAAATTAAAAAATAAAGGACGAGGATCGAACATGCGACCGGGCCTTCAAGCTGCACGTCAAGAGTAGGCAACATACATAGAATAGCAATGTTTGTTGTACCCCCTTTGTTCACATAATATTTTTATATTACCACAGCCTAATTAATGGATAACATGTAATATTATTTTTAGTACTATTCGCCTTCACTTACTGGTGGGTTCCATGTGTGCTCTCTCTCTCCTCCCCTTCTGCGTTTAGACGCACGGGCAAACAGGAAGAACTCGCGGGCGATGTTGCCGTTGACCATATCTGGACGCGTTCACAAGTCACGGCACCAGTTTCACGTACTAGCAGCTCTAGTCAGTGTGTACGTGCAATGCACGTTAATTTGGAAGTATATTAAGTGCATGCGGATATTAACTACTAGGATATTATTTGCGTGTTGTCATGTGATTAGCACTATTTTTGGCATGAAATTAACTGCATGCTAAACGTGTTGAGCGCTCGACATTGAAGCAGTTTAGGTCGTTGGATGACAAGGAATACATGTGGCTTGATGATGTTTTATATTTAATTTGATACGGCTCTAGCAGAACATTCAATCGATCAAACCATACATTTCGTTCAGTCTAACTCCGACTTTAAATTAAACGACGATCGATATAGAATAAACGGAAATGATAAACATTTGGATTTTAAGCATGGCAATCCAAACGTTTTTCATGGCAAATTTAGATTACGCGGCGGCGGCGGGGGCGTCTCGCGGTGGGAAGCGGCTCCTCTGCCGTGCTCTGTGTGTCGTTGGGCCACTGACCGATGGCGACGGCGGCGTCTTGCGCCGTTGTTGGCGTACTCCTGGACGTTGGCCTAGCTTCAAGGAAGGCCAAAATGTTCTGGACTTCGGAGCGAGTCGACTGGCGGGAGGAGGCGACTGGCGTTGGTGCAAGGAAGTGGTCGACGGCGGCCATCCATGCCGCCGAGGGGGGCACTGGCACCCGCACGGGGACATGCGCTGTCAACGGCGCGGCGGAGACATTCGTGTGCACGGGCACCAGCACGGGCGCGCACATCAGTGCACGCGCAGGCGCATGCACTGGCAGGTGCACGGGCGCGTGAAAGTTGGCGGAGACCTCGTGGAACCCCGTGGGATCAAGCTCGGCGACAATGTGCGGCTCCCAGCCCATCAACGCCACGGGGATGTGCGCTGGAGCAGTCGGGGCGACGGGAGCTGGAACGGGAGTGGGGACAGGCGCGATGTCTTCCCGCAAGGCCAGTTCAAGCTCGTCCCAAAGCGCCTTATGTTCTTGAGACTCCGGCTGGGTGTCTTCCTCAGGAAACTGGAACACTAAGGGCAGACCATCGTGATGCGGCGTGGCGTACATTAGGTCAGGCTAGTTGGAGGTAGACGGCAAGAGAATCGGAGAGGAAGAGAGAGGATTGTAGCGATACCGGGCAGTGCGGAGTTGATTTTAAACTGCGGCGCCGGCGACATTAAAAGTGGGAGCAGTTGGGATGACGGTGGGCGGCGGAGCCTGGTCAAAGGGCTCGCCTCCCGGTGAGCCTGCACAGCGGTCTGCTAGCACGCCTCCCTGACAGCCGGCACAGCGGTCTGCTCGCATGCCTCCCG
This sequence comes from Aegilops umbellulata, assembly GCA_032464435.1. Classification (NCBI taxonomy): domain Eukaryota; kingdom Viridiplantae; phylum Streptophyta; class Magnoliopsida; order Poales; family Poaceae; genus Aegilops; species Aegilops umbellulata. The sequence goes on along the minus strand of CP136057.1, from coordinate 458,834,003 downwards.
TCAACTCACACACTTGCTTGGTCGGCACCTACCGATGAGAAGCGGGGACTCGTGGCGGCACGTAAACGCCCACGGTTTCAATAGTGAAAGTGTTCGCCTTAACGTGACAGGTCTTTGTTCCAAAATACCTTGGCTCCTCATTTGTGCAACTTGTCATAAGCTGCTTGTCTCAAATTGAAGAAAAAACTTACGAAGTAATATTTGTGCCATATCACGTGACCATGCTTAGTTTCAAGAACTTGTGCTCACTTTTGGATTTTCTGAAATTTAAGATCCAGGATTCGAAACAATATCATAACCTGCATCATGCAATAAATTTTGAAGCCGTACATCTGTCCTATTGTATTTCTTAAGAAAGGATTTGGTCAAACATTTTGTTTAGTTAGACTTCAGACAAATTATATATGTAGAGTAAAAGGATAATCCTGGTGTAGTAGTAAGTTGACGGGTGACCTTGACGAGCGGCGACCGAGGGAATTGAGCCGTGCTCGGCATGGTAGGTAACGTTGTCTAGTTACTAAAGCATCCCTCCGTTGTTCATCGGTAGTCATTGGACCGGGGACATGAGGGGAATTTCCTAGGGCTGGAATTCTGGCCGCCAGATATTTCGACTTGAAACGCTGAGGCTCGACTGGTTGGGGTTTCCTAATGTGCGTACCACACATGCCACCGAAGGACACGAGCCCGGTTTTTTTAGGATCAACACGAGACAAGATTTGGCTGGTACGCCGTTGGGTCCTACCATTCGAGAATACGAAAGGAGCCTTTTAAATTGCCGAATGAATCTATGTGTATTACAATACCCGTATTTTCCTTGCAAATACTAATCTTAGCGTGGTAATTGATTTATGATGAGTTGTTGAATTAGAGTGAGTTTGTGATATAGTGATCTCAACGTGGATTTCACATTTCATGGTATCCCTAGTAAGTTTTCCAATGCAAATTCAAATTTAAAAGATGAACAATATGGAGGTGAGAAAAGTTTGTATGTATCAAGCATATGACCACACACACACACACACTGAGAGAGACACACACACGCACGAACACAACAACAATCCAATAAGTATAGTGCATCTATTTTTCCAAACCATGCATGTATGACACGAATCCAAAAATACTCCTTCTATTCCTAAATATTAGTCTTTTAGAAAGTTCAACAAGTGACCACACACGGGGCAAAATTAGTGAATCTAGACTCTAAAATATGTCTATATACATCCGTATGTGCCAGTCCATTCGAAGCCTCTAAAAAGACTAATATTTAGGAACGAAGGGAGTAAAATGTAAGACATCCACGGTCCTCAGTTCAATGAAACTGAAACATGAATATTAAGTCTAGTACTACAGTACATGCAAATGTTGTGTTTAGGCGGAGCTATGATTGTCGGGGGTCAACTCCTCGACCTTAGATAAAATTGTGGAGCTCTGTTTAGGGTTGTTTAGATTATATTTGTCCCCACCCTCCCAGCCACCGATTGGTTGTGCACCCCCACCCCTCCTCCCCGGGAGAATATCATGTGCCCCCATACCTTAGATGCTATATGCCGATACGAGTTGCTTGGAGCTTGTAGATCTGAGGTATAGCAGCTCACATGATGTGTCTTAATATTGATGAGTTTGAGAATTGCACACAATTTTTACAAAAACTACTTAGATGCCCTTTGATCCCATATCCAACGACATCAAAGCTCGTATCACCGTAGCATCTAAGATGACGGAGGACATCATATTCTCCTGTATGTAAGAATATCATGTGCTACCACACCTTAGATGCTTTGGTGATACAAGCTCTTCGGAGGCGTTGGATTTGTGACCCAACACCTCCTCGGTGGTTCGAATAGTTTTTTGCAGAAAAGCCCCAAAAGAGTTCGGCAACTGCTTACAAGCACAAAGACTGCTCAGATGCCATTGGATCTCAGATCAAACGACCTCCAAGCTCGTATCACCGTCGCATCCAAGCTGCGATAGCACCTTATGTTTTCTTGCACGGGAGAGTATGAGGTGCTCCCGCACCGTAGATTCTACGGTGATACGAGTTCACTGAGATCTAATAGCCCACAATAGGAGGTTTGAATGGTTTTGCAATATACGGCTGATAGAGTTTGGGAAATGCGCAGAAAGTACAAGTACTACGCATGTGCCATCTGATCACTGATCATACGACCTAGATGCTCATATCACCGTACCTGGTAATTAAGCTATGGGGAGCACCTAATATGAGCTCCGGGGAGCCGTTGGATCGAAGATGCAACGGCACACACGAGGCATGAATGTTTTATTTGCAAAAAAAGAACCTTTGGAGAGTTTGGAAATTGCGCATAATTACAAAGACTACTCCCAAGCCATTGGATCTCACTTCCAACGGTGTAAAAACTTGTATCACCATAGTATCTAAGCTGTGGGGTGGATGCGATATACTATGCCGCTGTCATTTTTGTTCGTAAACTTGCAAAATACGTGTAACTCGTGCCGTTACTTGTCTAACCACGCAAAGTGTTTGTTCAAAAAAACCATCCTACACTAAAATATCAGAAGAACACATGGGGTCCCACTTGTCATTAATCAATTTTGGACCTAAAACTAACAAATCTGAAAGACGAGATTCGAACTGGCAACCTGGACTACAAAGCGTAAGTCGATAGCCTGAAAAAACGAACGATTGTTGGCTTTGTCCCATAACTTGATTTTATTTATACAGTACTTGCGTTGAGTAGAGTAGAGGGAGTTCCTCGTCAACACGTGCATGACCGTTGTCTCACTTACTGGTGGGTCGCAGGTCTGCGATCTCAATCTCTCTTCTCTCCATCGTCTAACCTTTGCACGGGCACACATGAAGAGCGGCGCTAGCTTGCCGTGGTGTTATTACAACTAAAAAAAGCTTGGAAAATAGAAGAATTGCCTAGAACAAGAGACGTTGTGGCTGGTCGAGATGGAGCTAACCACATCTATCCTCCGTGCCATGTTTGCATGATGAAGCTGTGTGGCTAGTGGGGTGTTTTCGACCGACTGGCTGGGTCCCGATGTCGAACCATAGGTACTATGTCTGATATAGTATATTTTACACGCACATTTTTCCTCCGTGCCGAGACGTGGCACACCCTACCACGCGGTTTCGGGGTCCTCCCGGGTGGTGCACGCATTTATTCTTCCTGACGTGGGATGCCCTACCCCGCGTTTTTTGGGTCCTCCTCGGTCATAGCGCCAAAGCAAGTAAATGAGTCGTCAAATCACGAAAGACCACCTTTCCCGCCGAGTACATCTGTGAAGCACGGTGGCTAGCTAGTTGGGCTAGTTCGACCGATTAGCTAGGCCGCCGCCACATTTGTTTTTTCACCCCCTTTTTATCTACTTGCTGGCAGGTAAATTTAAATATCCACCGCGGTGTTGCTCTAGTGTTTGGGTGCGGCAGGATTTTTAATTTTTTGATTGATGGGAGCAGGCGCGGCAGGATTTTTAATTTTTTGATTGACGGGAGCAGGCGCGGCAGCAATTAGTCATGATGACTCCGCCTGTAAAAACCCACTGCTCCCTGATGTGAGAAGTCGTCGACTGGTGTTTTACCATGGTGAAAACCAAAAGATTCCCCGCTCCCTCTGCCTTCCCGTAGATTGCATTGCCTTTCATCCGTTTCACCCCCTTTGCTTCCTCTCCCCATTGCTTCTACCTGGTGCCATGGCAGCGCAACAGATCATGGAGTCCGAGGTGAGGCGCTTGACATAGGAGCTCCATGCCAAGGATGCGGAGCTCAGGGCCAAGGACGTGGAGCTCTGTGAGCTCAAGGAGGAGAGGAGTGCCATGCTCCTCTGTTATGTGCGGGAGTTCACGGAGCTTCAAAAGCGGCAGGCGTCCACCACAAAGATGCTCGAGGCGTCGGCGGCGTTGCTGCAGAAAGCGGGAGATACGATAGGCCGTCAGGGGAGCCGGCTGGAGCGCGAGCGGGCCGATCTGACGAGGTCCAGGATCGCCTCAGCCACTTGGTGAACAAAGTTGCCACACACGTGTTGCGGCTGCGCGATGCCTACCGTCGTGCCAGCGCGACGATGCCGATCGTCGGGCTAAACCTGTTCGACCACCCGGTCGACTTCAACGAGCCGCGGCTTCCTGAACTGGTCTCCTTCTTCACCTATATCTCCGAGGAGCTGAGCCGTCTCTGCGCGATGGTGGGGGATGAGCTGGACAAGGAGGGGTTGCAGGCTGCTGTTGCCGTTGTCGGGCGAATCATTTCAGGGCTCCGTCACCGGAATCCATTCATGCCATTGGACGCCATATTTGACGAGCTGGCTCCCGCCGACCGGGAGCGGGCTCTGCGGGTGGTTGCACCCTGCATCACCAACGTCGTGCGCCTCGAGAAGCAGGGGGACTTCAGTGGTGTTTAGGCGCCCTCTGCATGGGCATGTCCATGTCTCGGCGCAACATGACCGTTGGATCAAACTCAGACGGTGCAGACCAGTCACTGTAGCACAAAGCGTGTGGGTGTGTTTGGTTGCATTCTCATCTCAATATAGTTGTTTCCTCTTCATGTATTTTTGTCAACCTACTAGTGTGGACTCATGCACCCTTCATGCACTCTGCCAAACACCCAAAAGTGGGTCGAGAAGGGAACTTTTGCTCCCATCCCGTGCACCCTTCAAACACCCTGCCTAACACTATTTGTGCTTCATATGGTTCATGTTTCGTGGAGTAGTGTAGCACCGTACTCTCCGTGCGGTCTGGACCTAGTTATGTTAACATTGATCTCATCGTTCATTCTCGACCGAACAGTCGAAAAAGCAGTACTATGTTACATATAGGAGTAGTTGACATGCGCACAACATCATTTGTTATCGTCATATCTTACTACACTAGCAAAAAGATTGTGTTGTACTGACGTATGAACCACTGCACATGCCTAGTAGTGGGAGCACTGTGTATGTTCAAGTGGTTGTCGTGTTTCGCACTCCTCCGTCGTAGGAGTGGAAACGCTTGCTGTAATCATTTTTTCTTCTGAAAAACAGTGGACACGCTCTACCTTGCGGATCCTCCTCCAGCCATGCACTAAATTACTCACTTTCGCCGACGTGTGGGACAACCAGCATCGGGGTCCACCAGCCATGCACCAAATTACTCCGTAGTAGAGTGACAGTAGACTACCCCGATCGAAGCGCCACAGTAATGCCCAATGAGCCGTCAAATCACAAAACCCCCTCCTTTCCAGCATTAAGTTGGACGGACGAAGCAACCATCATTTCACTCTTCTATCTCAGCTTCCTCTCTACCCAACCCTCGCTTCTGCCTCATCTTGTTCCTCATTTCTTCAAGAAAACCCCGACCTGCTTCTGCCATTGTTCTTCTCTCCCAAAGAAGGAAAGGTGAGCGCATCAATGGTGTTGATTCTGGCCAAGGCCCGGTCTTGCAACCCCGAGACTAATCCTATAACTCCCTTTCTTTTCTTCTTTTATTTCTATTTGACATTTTCTTGATGGACGCTGGAGCACCGGCCGAAGTGATGTCTATGGCTCCGGCCAAAACCGTCGAGGCTCATGGTACGAAGAAGCGCAAGCACCCCGCCGAGACTACCGCAGAAAAGCTCAAAGCCATCGCCCTTTCCAAGCCCCCCTCTCAGGGATCCCTCATTAAGCAAGTCCAGGTAATATCTCTTCTTGACGATCTTTTTGTCGATCTTGATCGTGTTTTTTCATCTAACACGCTGTACTAGTACTAGTAGTACAACTTTCTGGGTGATCTTGCATGTGATTTTTGTGTGCCAAATGACGGTTCTAAATTCCTGTTTTGACCAAAACATGCGAGAGGTTGACACTGATTTCTTATAGATTACTTTCAACTACTCCCTCTGTCCCAAATTTCTTGTCTTAGATTTGTCTAGATACGGATAGATACAGATGTATCTAATACTAAAATGTGACTTGATACATCCGTATCTAGACAAATCTAAGACAAGAATTTTGGGACGGAGGGAGTACTTTATGAACATCAATGCTACCTTTTAAGAGGGTATATTTGCCTCAGTAACTTGTGTTATGGATATTGCATGTAATCCCTCCGCTCTCATGCCTTTGAAGACATGTTCTAGTGTCTTGTTCACTCATTTCAGTGCGTATATGTAGTCATATATGGAGTATAATATCGAAAATCATCTTATATTTCTGAACGGAGGTAGTAATAAAATATGGTTTCTGTTTGAATTAGAACCAGGTCCACGGTGGAGATGAAGTTCTCAAAGTCATGTTGTGTGAACTGGAAGACCTGATGATGAGTTCTACTGCTGAACTGTCCAGCTGTTGTGTCCTTGTCGCCACGTGTCCTAAACTAGTGTTTTCCTGTAGCATTGTTGTCAGCGTGTTCTCGAGGCTGTACTTGACCACAACAATTTCCTGGCCGTGCCTTCGATTACGAAGTGTGTGGTTCTTGTAAAGCTTCCCAACAAATGCGATGCGGCCTGTCTTCATCATCATGTTTATGAGTGGAAAGACCACTATGTTAGGTCCTCCAAGGTTGACAAGATGGTGATGGTGCATGTTGACATCTCACACGAAGTCCATGGCCTAGTCAGTTATGCGGGGTTCATCCCGTAGGTCGGTGGCAAGAAATAGTCTGCAGAATTTAGTTAGTGCAACTTTGCTTGTATGTAGTAAGTACTATTGTTCAGTACTTGATTTGTGTTTGTGAACCCTGTATTGTTTATTAGTATTGCCGCTTTTGGTGTGTGGTCAGTCCTGAGAACGGTCTATGTTAATGTCTGTCCACTCAATTCAGTCTGTATATTTTGAAGTATCCATGTCATATTTTTTGTGAGGACGGTCTATCAATTATGGTTACACTCCAATATCTGTATGCATTGCAGGATTTATCACACCCACAAGGATTTCCAGTCCCATGGATGCTCGGTCCATACGATTTGTCACGACCTTTGGACTGTCCTGCTTGTGGGAGTAGGCGGGGCCCCTGCATGCCACGCGTAGTTGGATGATCAATCTTCTGTTTAGTACTTCAACATAGTGATTTCCTGGTAAGGATTCACTCGTGTCACATCAAGTAAATCTTATTGATTTACTGTCTAAATCTTATTGATTTAATGTCATGTTTTCTTTCTTTTCCTGCAATTTTACGATGCAGGTTTTGCCATGTGACATTCATCACAGAATAAACCGTTTGGTTTTCTCTACGATGGCTATTTTTGCAGGTTTCACTTCTTATGTCGTGTCAGTAACGAAGGCACCGTCCATCACATATATTACTGGAAAAAATTGGATCAGTCTGTTGTGTGAGTACAAGCTGAATCCCTATGATGAACTGCAGTTTGGTTTAACAAAAATGCCACAATTAGTCCTTCTCGCGTTTAAAAGAAATGAAGAAAAAGACTGGATCATGGTCACGGATCCTAGTCAAGTTAGAAAGCTGATCATAGCAGACCAGACACGATCGCCGTTGTCTCGCATAGATCGAGCACCGGCAGTTGCTCTAGCACTGATAGCGGCAGCAGCTCAGTCTGATCCAGCTGAGGATTGGGCACTGACCGCGTCAGCGGATCAGTCTGATCTACCGGAGGATCGGGCATCGACACCGGCACCTGCTCCGACACCGGCACCAGCTCTACAAGGAGAACCATCTCCGGCAGCAGCAGCGGCTTCGGCACCTGCACCTACACTTGCACTTGCATCTGCTCCGGCCCGTGTAGTTGCACCGGCAACAGACTGGGCTGCAGTTCGCACTTCATATACCAAAGTCCTTACAAAAACCAACATGTCCACCTTCTTGGTAAGCATTGGCTGCCCAAGTGCTTCGTTCTTTTTTCTTTCCATGTTGTTTCACATGATTCACTGTGTTGATCTAACTGTTTGGGTATGTCTTCTTGTTTGCGAACAGAGAATTCCTAGAGAAACGAGGGAGTCGTTCAACAATCCGGGCGACTGCGGCCAAGTTTCTCTTACCATGCGCAGCCTTGGTGTGAATGAACCTGCTCAATATACCGTAAGTACAAAGGATGGTCGCATGATGATTGATGCTAAAGGATGGTCAAGGATCAAATCTAAATCATATCTTGCGGTAGGGGATGATGTCAAAATCGAACTTTCTCGGCAAGGAGAGCTGGTCCAAATCAACTTTGAAATTAGCAGCACGCAACTGCCGAACTGATCTATCCTCCGAGAGATTTTGATGTAATAATCTGACATGGTGAAACAAGGGTCCTGTGTGTATAAGTAGTACGACAGTATTATTTATCACATGGTATATCGTTGATAGAATTGCAACTCTGATTGCTGGTTAGGAACTGTCGTTTGATTTCATTCCAACAGCTGCCGTGCTTTATTCAATTTTGTGTATTCGCCTTGCGACATCATCTAAAACCAGCGCCCTACCGATCGCTTGCAATATGAAAAGTGCTGAGGTAGAACACATGGGCCCCCTACACTTTATTGATCGTCTTGAGGTCCTTATGGGGCGTTTCAATGGTGGAAGGCCATGTGGGATATGTGTGCCACTGCTGCACTCGTTGAACAGGTCCAACTATGTCGAGAAACTTATGGTACGAGCTGTTTTCTGTTATATATGTTATTCATAAACTATTGCTTATACACAGTTTTACAGTTGTGATCTTCTTGAAACAGGAACTTCCGAGTTCTATTGTTCCTATACAGATGCCTGACCATGGTCGGGTCAGACTTGCGCTTGGTCACAACATGATGTTTATGTGGACCTACTCAATTCCCCTTGGAGGTGACAAGATACTTATTCATGGGTGGTCTCAAATAATGAAGGCCCGTCCATCTTGGAGAATAGGACAGAAAATTATGTTCATGCTTTTCCATGGCTCTAAAGCGAATATCCTGTTTATTGACCATGTTGCGAGATGAGCCACTTACAGAAGGTTGTGGATGCGCGGGGTGGCGCCTGGGCCTTTTCCTGGGGCGTGGCGGCCTCACCTTTGGTTAACTGTAGGCAAAGTAGCACTCTTTGAGGCGTGCTTTGTACGGTTGAACATGTATAAGTACTCATACTGCTTTCACCTTTGGTTGTTATGTGCCCCTGCTGGTTTCAGTTAAGGTTGTTAAGTACTCATGCTGCTTTTACAGTCTGTCGTGTTTCTTCAGTCCTGTCTTCCTCCAGCCGCCAAAACCAAACCAGCGCCGGCGGGGCCGCCTGCTTCCGCCTCCCACGGCTGGATGCGCCTCAGCGCACGCATTGCCGCCCCACCGTCTCCTAAATTGTTAACGTCGACATCCTCCGTGCGCTTTGGTGCGCTGGCCGTGGCGCCGCGCTCTTGCTTTGTCAACATGGTCAACAAACAACAGGAATCGGCAGAAGTACGTGGAGAGGATGACAGTAGGGGCCCACCACGTCAGCGTATGGAAAAATAAAATGCTTCCTCCTAGTGTTTTCCTGACATCTGGGACCCACAACATTGTGAGCGTATATAATCAATGGACAAGAGAACAACACAAGATCGGCTGACACTTGGGACGTAGCTAGTCGAGCAGTATTTTTTCGTTTGGTATAGTTGAGACGGAGCAGGGTTTGAACTAGGCTATGGCCTGTCTAGACAAGGCTTATATTTTATGTTCACTATGTGACCAGCCCAGCTATTTTTTCTTTGTGAAAATGAGCCCAGTTTATTTTTTCTGAAGAATACCCAATCCAGGCCTACTTTTTTTTCTACGCCCTGATGGGCTGCAACTATTTCAAGACGCCTGCAAATCTTGAAAATAATATGAAATGGGTTGTAAATATAAAAACAAATGACAAATTGGCAATTACTTTATAATTTCTGAATTTTATCACATTTTCAGATTCCTATTTCACTGGGCATTAACCTAATTTAAATATATCTTCAAAGTACTTTTAATCTGGCTGGACATTTCGGTATTAAAAATAGTTTGGAACCCACAGAAATATGCGAAATTGGCCCTGGCCAACCAAAAAAAAACGACTGCAATAAATTGCAAAAGAAGTTGCCATGAGCTATATATAAATTATTAAAAAAAGAGGGAGTGGTCTGACTTTTGGGCCTGTTTAGTTGACGCGTATGCAAGATTTTTTTAGTTATTATATACGTCAACAAATGATTCTAGGAGACGTAACCGTTGGATGTCAATCCAACGGCCGTCGTGTTTCTTCAATCTCTGATCTTCTTGCTCCAGCCGCCAAACCAGCGCCGGCGGGACCGCCTACTCCCGCCTCCCGTGGCCGGCTGCGCTACCGCGCAGGCCTCAGAGCCCCCTACTACTCCCACCGCTGGCTAGGGCATCCTTGTACTCAGCCACACCGCCTGTTATTCTGCGGCAACGGCAGCCTCACACTGCAGCCGAACCGGTGAACGCTCGTACTCCTCTCCGCGTGCGCATCCACTGCCGCGTCTTCCCAGGCTCCGCATCGTCCCCTTCCTATTCCTCGCCGTCGTCCACCGCCGTGGTTCTCTCGGCGCGGCGTGGTCATTGTGGTCAACGACCGACTTCCATCGGAAGAGTACTGTACGTGGAGAGGCTGGCAGATGGGTCCACGGCAGCCGCAAGGAAGTGCCTCCTTATTACGCGGAAAATAATTATTCCTCCACCTGACAGCGGGCACCCACCAGACGGGCCACCAGTATTTTGCGAAAAAAATCGTTTCCCCCTGACTGCTGGGACCCACCGGACGGGCCACCGTATTTCGTGAAAAAAATGTTCCCCCCACTGTCAGCTCAGACCCACTGGAAGTGCCTCCTTATTATGCACAAAAAAATGAATACTCCCCCGGCTAGCTGGGCCCACCTCCGTGGGAGGCTGACTTGGCCTACTAAGTTGACAGGGACGAAGGGCTTTGTCAACTTGGTCAATATGAACGATTCTAGCTCCAGTTACCGTACGATGTCCATCCAATGGCCGTAGTGCTTCTTCAACCTCTGGTCTTCTTGCTCCAGTCATGCCTCGTCATGCCTCGTGCTCCTGCCTCCCGTGGCCGGCTGCGATGCGGCGGAGGCCTCACCGCCCCTACTACTCCCACCGCTGGCCGCCTCTACTACGACACGTATGTGTACATATGGGCGGGGTCTCGAACGCCTACTCGTGCATACGTATGGTGAGGGCTCGTTGACATGGCTGGGTCGGAACAGAGAAACATCATCGTCATCGTGTTCATGGGGAGGCAACGGAATGCGTCGTGTTAATGGGGAGGCAACGGAATGCATCGTGTTCATCGGGAGGCAACGGAACGCGTGGGAGCCAACCGGCTCGGTCGGAACGGAATGCGTGGTCGTGTTCATCGGGAGGGCATGGACGGAAGAGGCGATGGAAACAAGGCCTGGCGTACCGCACAACAGAGGAAACGGACCTCCTACAGTCGAAACGGGGGTCCTATTGATCGGGAGGGGTGTGGCGTACCGCACAACGGAGGAAATGGACCTCCTACGGTCGAAACAGGGGTCTTGTTGATCGGGAGGGGTGTGGCGTACCGCAAAACGGAGGAAACAGACTTGTGTTGGAGCGCTACGGTCGAAACGGGGGTCCTGTTCATCAGGAGGGGTGTGGCATACCGCAAAACGGGACTCCACGGGATACTGTTCATCTCCACCGTCGACCCCCTCCAGCCTCCACGAGCTACTGTTCATCCACCATCGACCTCCTCCAGCCTCCACGGACTCCTATTCATCCAGCCTCCACCGCGCGCTACTCCACCGGCTACTGTTCAACCACCCCTCCACCGTCTACTGTTCATCCAGCCCTCCACACCCAGGGGTCCTGTTCAACCACCCCTCCACGGGCACCCCTCCACCGTCTACTGTTCATCCTGCCCTCCACGGGGTGGTCCTGTTCATCCAGCCCTCCATGGGGTCCTGTTCATCCAGCCCCAACTGGCTCGATTGATCGGGCTCCTGTTCATCCAGAGGCAACACCACGGGGTCCTGTTCATCCACCCCCACCGGGAACTATTCATCCAACCCCCCACCCCCCCCCCCCGCAACACTCACTGTTCATCCAGAGGTAGCATCGATCGGCTTTAGTTAGCAGCAGTAGCGAAGGAATCGCTCGATCGGGTTCAGTTAACAGCAATCGATCGATCGCTCGGGTTCAGTAACCTGTAGACTACAGTGCAATCGCTCGGGTTCAGTTAGAGCCCAATGCCTCGCTCGGGTTCAGTTAGAGCCAACGCCTCGCACACACGCGCGTACATGTATGAGAGAAACGCGCATCACTCAGCCCCCGACCTCCCACCATAATCGGGAACTCCCCGAAGTTTTCCTCCCCTCACTTCTACCATGGTTTGTTCCGTCACGGACGGCCCAATGAATGTCATGCAGCTGCATCTCCAGCCCGCCCAGGACAAAAAGCCCATTTTCTGTCATGATTTTTTGTCATAGAAGTAGGAGCCCACCACATCTATGATGATACCGGGTTTTGTCACAATTATCGTCATAGAAGTGTCATATGTATGACAGAATTTTTTTTCGTTCGGCCCAAAATGTCATGGATGTGTCTTTTTTTTGTAGTGTCTGGAGTCCGTTCGGGGCTTCGGAGAGGGGAATCCGTCGCCGTCGTCATCATCATCCTTCCTCCATCACCAATTTCATGATGCTCACCACCGTGCGTGAGTAATTCCATCGTAGGTTTGCTGGGTTGGATGAGATTTACCATGTAATCGAGTTAGTTTTGTTAGGATTTGATCCCTAGTATCCACTATGTTCTGAGATTGATGTTGCTATGACTTTGCTATGCTTAATGCTTGTCACTAGGGCCCGAGTGCCATGATTTCAGATCTGAACCTATTATGTTTTCATGAATATATATGAGTTCTTGATCCTATCCTGCAAGTCAATAGTCACCTACTATGTGTTATGATCCGGTAACCCCGATGTGACAATAATCGGGACCACTCCCGGTGATGACCGTAGTTTGAGGAGTTCATGTATTCACTAAGTGTTAATGCTTTGGTCCGGTACTCTATTAAAATGAGGCCTTAATATCCCTTATTTTCCAATAGGACCCCGCTGCCACGGGAGGGTAGAACAAAAGATGGCATGCAAGTTCTTTTCCATAAGCACGTATGACTATATTCGGAATACATGCCTACAATACATTGATGAACTGGAGCTAGTTTCTGTGTCACCCTATGTTACAACTGTTGCATGAGGAATCGCATCCGACATAATTCTCCATCACTGATCTAATGCCTATGAGCTTTTCAAATATTGATCTTTGCTTAGTTACTTTACCGTTGCCACTGTTACAATTACTACAAAACTACTACTGTTACTTTTACCACCGTTCCCGTTACTTCCATACTACTTTGCTACTAAATACTTTGCTACAAATATTAAGTTTTCCAGGTGTGGTTGAATTGACAACTCAACTGCTAATACTTGAGAATATTCTTTGGCTCCCCTTGTGTCGAATCAATAAATTTGGGTTGAATACTCTACCCTCGAAAACTGTTGCGATCCCCTATACTTGCGGGTTATCAAGACACCTGTAGAGCATCTTTATAATCACCTAGTTATGTTGTGACGTTTGATAGCACACGAAGTGTTCCTCCGGTATTCAGGAGTTGCATAATCTCATAGTCAGAGGAATATGTATAAGTCATGAAGAAAGCAATAGCAATAAAACTATACGATCATTATGCTAAGCAAACTAATGCGTCTTGTCCATTGCATCATTCTCTAATGATGTGATCCCGTTTATCAAATGACAACACATGTCTATGGTTAGGAAACTTAACCATCTTTGATTAACAAGCTAGTCAAGTAGAGGCATACTAGGGACACTCAGTTTGCCTATGTATTCACACATGTACTAAGTTTCCGGTTAATACAAATCTAGCATGAATAATAAACATTTATCATGATATAAGGGAATATAAATAACAACTTTATTATTGCCTCTAGGGCATATTTCCTTCAGATGGTCTCTCTCAAACAACCATGCAACCAAATACAAGAAATATTTTGTGTCCCCGACATAACCAATACAATGGAAAATTGTATAGATGCACTAGTTCGGCGAGAATATGGTGATAAAAGTGTAATATGGATGGTAGAAATATATGTTTATAATCTGAATAAATAAAAACAGCAAGGTAGCAATTGATAAAACGGAGCAAAAACGATATTGCAATGCTTGAAAATGAGGCCTAGGGTTCGTACTTTCACTAGTGCAATCTCTCAACAATGCTAATATAATTGGATCATATAACCATCCCTCAACGTGCAATGAAGAATCACTCCAAAGTTCCTATCTAGCGGATAACATAAGAAGAAATCGTCTGTAGGGTATGAAACCACCTCGAAGCTATTCTTTCCTATCGATCTATCCAAGAGTTCATACTAAAATAACACCAAATAATTTCAGATTCCTAATACTCAATCCAACACAAAGAACCTCAAAGAGTGCCCCAAGATTTCTACCGGAGAAACAAAGAAAAGAACATGCATCAACCCCTATGCGTAGATTACCCCAATGTCACCTCGGGAATCCGCGAGTTGAGTGCCAAAACATGTATCAAGTGAATCAGTATGATACCCGATTGTCACCACGAGTATTCATATGCAAGACATATGTCAGGTGCTCTCAAATCCATAAAAGTATTCAATACAATAAAACGAAATCTAAAAGGAAAACTCAATTCATCACAACAAGATAGAGAGGGGAAAATACCGTATGATCCAACTATATCAACAACGCCCCCAATACATCAAGATCGTGCCATCAAGAACACGAGAGAGAGAGAGAGAGAGAGAGAGAGAGATTAAACACATAGCTACTAGTACAAACCCTCAGCCCCGAGTGCGGACTACTCCCTCCTCATCATGGTGGCCGCCGGGATGATGAAGATGGCCACCAGAGATGATCCCCCCTCCGGCAGGGTGCCGGGACGGGGTCTAGAGTGGTTTTCGTGGATACAGAGGCTTGCGGCGGCGGAACTTCCGATCTAGGGTCACCCCGAGGGTTTTTGGAATATTTGGTGATTTAAAGGGCAAAGAGGGGGTGTGGGAGGCCACCGAGGTGGGCACAACCCACCTGGGTGCGCCTGGGGGCCCAGGCGCGCCTTGGTGGGTTGTGCCCCCCTCGGGGCACCCCCCAGGTGCTTCTCGAGCCCATTGGATGTCTTCTGGTCCATAAAAAATCCACAAAAAGTTCCGCGGTGTTTGGACTCCGTTTGATATTGATTTTCTGCGATGTAAAAAACAAACAAAAAACAACAATTGGCACTGGGTCAATAGGTTAGTCCCAACAAATGATATAAAGTTGCTATAAAATGGTTGTAAAACATCTAAGAATGATACTGAAATGGCATGAATACTCCATAAATTTTAGATACGTTGGAGACGTATCAGCATCCCCAAGCTAAATTCCTACTCGTCCTCGAGTAGGTAAGTGATAAAGGAAATAATTTATGAAGTGTGAATGCTAGCAAAGTGCATAAGTTTGATCAATGATAATTTCAATCACTTTCCCTAGCATCATAACAACAATTGTTTCTTATAAAACTTCTCATGTTAAAGTAGCAACCAATTCACATGTTAAGGTTCAAACAATGAACTCTCTTGAAACTCAACAACCTATGTTATCATTCACCAAGAAATTGCAATTCAACTTATTCAACATAGTCTAAGTAAGAGCTCCACATACTCAACCATCATAAAGTCTTCTATGATTGCTAACACTCACCGCATACACATGAGCAAAACGTTTCAACCGGACACAAAGAAAGATAGGGACTTATAATTTCGCCAAGGGCCTTAACATGCGGCTGGAACTGCCAACTAGGCTACTGGAGAAGCTTGATAGGATGTCGCTTGAAGCTACGTCGGTATTCCCCAAAGAGGAAGGGATGATGCAGCATAGCATCGGTAGGTATTTCCCTCAGATATGAAACCAAGGTTATTGAACCAGTAAGAGAACCAAGCAACACAACGTAAACATCCCCTGCACACAGATAACAAATCCTCGCAACCCGACGTGTTAAAGGGGTTGTCAATCCCTTCTGGGGAACGGCGCCTCAAGTAGGTAAACATACATGCGATAAATTTGTAGTAAATTGATAGATTGAACGCCAAATAAAATAAATAGGGAAAAATTGCAGCAGGGTATTTTTGTATTTTTGGTTTAATAGATCTAAAAATAAATGCAAGGAAAAAGTAGATCGCAAAGGCAAATATATGAGAAAGAGACCCGGGGGTCGTAGGTTTCACTAGTGGCTTCTCTCGAGAAAAATAGCAAACGGTGGATGAACAAATTACTGTTGGAGAATTGATAGAACTTCAAATAATCATGACGATATGCAGGCAATGATCATTATATAGGCGTCACGTCCAAGATTAGTAAACCGACTCCTGCCTACATCTACTACTATTACTCCACACATCGACCGCTATCCAGCATTCATCTAGTGTATTAAGTTCATGGAAAAACGGAGTAATGCAATAAGAACGATGGCATGATGTAGACAAGATCTATCTATGTAGACATAGACCCCATCGTTTTATCCTTAGTAGCAACGATACATACGTGTCGGTTCCCTTTCTGTCACTGGAATCAAGCACCGTAAGATCGAACCCACTACAAAGCACCTCTTCCCATTGCAAGATAAATAGATGAAGTCGGCCAAACAAAACCCAAATATCGGAGAAGAAGTACGAGGCTATAAGAGATCATGCATAAAAGAGATCAAAGAAACTCAAATACTTTCATGGATATAAAAAGATAGATCTGATCATAAACTCAAAGTTCATCGATCCCAACAAACACACCGCAAAAGAGTTACATCATATGGACCTCCAAGAGACCATTGTATTGGGAATCCAGAGAGAGAGATAGCCATCTAGCTTCTAACTATGGACCCGAAGGTCTACAAAGAACTACCCACGCATCATCGGAGAGGCACCAATGGAGGTGGTGAACCCCATCCGAGATGGTGTCTAGATTGGATCTAGTGATTCTGGACTCTGCGGCGGCTGGATAAATATTTCCTTGACATGCCTAGGGTTTCTGGAATATTGGGGTATTTATAGAGCAAAGACGCGGTCCGGGGGGCACCCGAGGTGGGCACAACCCACCACGGCGCACCTGGGCCTCCTGGCGCGCCCTGGAGGGCTGTGCCTCCCACGGGGCACCCCCCATGCGTAGCCAGGGCCCGTTGTGTTCCTTCTGGCCCATAAAAATTCTATGTAAAGTTTCGGGGCATTTGGACTACGTGTGATATTGATTTTCTGCGATGTAAAAAACATGGAAAAAATAGCAACTAGCACTTGGTGAAGGAAATATGCCCTAGAGGCAATAATAAAGATTGTTATTTATATTTCCTTATATCATGATAAATGTTAATTATTCATGCTAGAACTGTATTAACCGAAAACTTAGTACATGTGTGAATACATAGACAAACAGAGTGTCACTAGTATGCCTCTACTTGACTAGCTCGTTGAATCAAAGATTGTTAAGTTTCCTAGCCATAGACATGAGTTGTCATTTGATTAATAGGATCACATCATTAGAGAATGATGTGATTTACTTGACCCATTCCGTTAGCTTAGCACTTGATCGTTTAGTATATTGTTATTGCTTTCTTCATGACTTATACATGTTCATATGACTCTGAGATTATGCAACTCCCGACTACCGAAGGAACACTTTGTGTGCTACCGAACGTCACAACATAACTTGGTGATTATAAAGGTGCTCTACAGGTGTCTCCGATGGTACTTGTTGGGTTAGCATAGATCGAGATTAGGATTTGTCACTCTGATTGTCGGAGAGGTATCTCTAGGCCCTCTCGGTAATGCACATCACTATAAGCCTTGCAAGCAATGTGACTAATGAGTTAGTTGCAGGATGATGCATTACGGATGGAGTAAAGAGACTTGCCGGTAACGAGATTGAACTACGTATTGAGATACCGACAATTGAATCTCGGGCAAGTGACATAGCGATGACAAAGGGAACAACGTATGTTGTTATGAGGTTTGACCAATAAAGATCTGCGTAGAATATGTGGGAGCCAATATGAACATCCAGGTTCCGCTATTGGTTATTGACCGGAGACATGTCTCAGTCATGTCTACATAGTTATCGAACCCGCAGGGTCCGCACGCTTAATGTTCGGTGACGATCGATATTATGAGTTTATGTGTTTTCATGTACCGAAGATAGTTCGGAGTCCCGGATGTGATCACAGACATGACGAGGAGTCTCGAAATGGTCGAGACATAAAGATTGATATGTTGGATCACTATATTCGGACACCGAATGAGTTTCGGGGGTCACCGGATAATTACCGGAGTGCGGGGGGGGGGGGGGGTTATCGGAACCCCCAGGGGAACTAATGGGCCAACATGGGCCTTGTGTGAGAGAGAGGAGGGGCCATAGGGCTGGTCGCGCGCCCTCCCTTTGGAGTCCGAATTGGACAAGGAGGGTGAGGGCGGCGCCCCTCCTTCCCTCCCTCTCTCCCTCTCCTTCCTTCCCACTTCCTCCTCCTAGTTGGACTACGAAAGGGGGAGTCCTACTCCTACTAGGAGGAGGACTCCTCCCCTCCTTGGCGCGCCCCAAGGCCCGGCCGGCCTCCCCCTTGCTCCTTTATATACGGGGGCAGGCGGGCAACCTAGAACACACAAGTTGATCATTGATCTCTTAACCGTGTGCGGTGCCCCCTCCACCATAATCCACCTCGGTCATATCGTTGCAGTGCTTAGACGAAGCCCTGCACCAGTAGCTTCATCATCACCGTTATCACGCCATCGTGCTGATGAAGCTCTCCCTCGACACTTTGCTGGATCGTGAGTTCGTGGGACGTCACTGAGCCGAACATGTGCAGATTGCGGAGGTGCCCTACTTTTGGTGCTAGGATTGGTCGATCGTGAAGACGTACGACTACATCAACCGTGTTGTTATAACGCTTCCGCTTGCGGTCTATGAGGGTACGTAGACAACACTCTCCCCTCTCATTGCTATGCATCACCATGATCTCGCGTGTGTGTCGGATTTCTTTTGAATTTACTACGTTCCCCAACAGTGGCATTCGAGCCAGGTTTATGCGTGGATGTTATATGCACGAGTAGAACACAAGTGAGTTGTGGGCGATAATAGTCATACTGCTTACCAGCATGTCATACTGCTTGCCATCATGTCATACTTTGATTCGGCGGTATTGTTGGATGAAGCGGCCCAGACCGACATTACGCATGCGCTGACATGAGACTGGTTCTATCGACGTGCTTCACACACAGGTGGCTGGCGGGTGTCAGTGTCTCCAACTTTATTTGAATTGAGTGTGGCTATGCCGGTCCTTTTTGAAGGTTAAAAAAGCACATACTTGACAAAAAATTGTTGTGCTTTTGATGCGTAGGTAAGAACGGTTCTTGCTCAGCCCGTAGCAGCCACGTAAAACTTGCAACAACAAAGTAGAGGACATCTAACTTGTTTTTGCAGGGCATGTTGTGATGTGATATGGTCAAGACATGATGCTAAATTTTATTGTATGAGATGATCATGTTTTGTAACAAAGTTATCGGCAACTGGCAGGAGCCATAGGGTTATCGCTTTATTGTATGAAATGCAATCGCCATGTAATTGCTTTACTTTATCACTAAGCGGTAGTGATAGTCGTAGAAGCAATAGTTGGCGAGACGACAACGATACTACGATGGAGATCAAGGTGTCACGCCGGTGACAATGGTGATTGAGGGAGTCCTGGATTAGGGGGTGTCCGTATAGCCGGACTATAACCTTTGGCCGGACTCCTGGACTATGAAGATACAAGATTGAAGACTTCATCCCGTGTCCGGATGGGACTTTCCTTGGCGTGGAAGGCAAGATTGGTGATACAAATATGTAGATCTCCTTCCGTTGTAACCGACTCTGTGTAACCCTAACCCTCTCCGGTGTCTACATAAACCGGATGGTTTTAGTTCATAGGATGAACAACAATCATACCATAGGCTAGCTTCTAGGGTTTAGCCTCTCTGATCTCGTGGTAGATCTACTCTTGTACTACCCATATCATCAACATTAATCAAGCAGGAGTAGGGTTTTACCTCCATCGAGAGGGCCCGAACCTGGGTAAAAACATCGTGCCCGTTCTCTCTTGTTACCATCTGCCTAGACGCAAAGTTTGGGAACCCCTACCCGAGATCCGCCGGTTTTGATACCGACATTGGTGCTTTTATTGAGAGTTCCTCTGTGTCATCACTTTTAGGCCCGATGGCTCCTCCAATCATCAACGGCGATGCGATCCAGGGTGAGACTTTTCTCCCCGGACAGATCTTTGTATTCGGCGGCTTTGCACTGCAGGCCAATTCGCTTGGCCATCTAGAGCAAATCGAAAGCTACGCCCCTGGCCATAAGGTCAGATTTGGAAGTTTGAACGACACGGCCGATATCCGCGGGGACTTGATCTCCGATGGATTCGAGCCACAGCCGGGCGTGCCGCACTATCACGAAGGGCATGATCTAGCTCTGCCGCCGAACAGTGCCCTGGAGGCCGCACCCGTGTCCGCTCCGACCCTTAGCTTGGAGTCGACTGCACCAATCGAGGACGGGTGGCTGGACACCGCCTCGGGGGCTGCAATCTCTACGGCGATCGAGCCGTACACCAGCCTTGTCCTTTGCGAAGCTCGTGACTCCAAGGTGCCAGACTCCTCTTCGGACTCCGAACCCTCCGCACCCCTACCAATCGAACCCGATTGGGCGCCGATCGTGGAATTCACCGCCGCGGACATCTTTCAGCACTCGCCCTTTGGCGATATTCTGAATTCACTAAGGTCTCTCTCTTTGTCAGGAGAGTCCTGGCCGGACTATGGCCAACAGGATTGGGACGTGGACGACGAAGAAATTCAATGCCCACCCACCACCCACTTTGTAGCCACTGTCGCCGATCTAACCGACATGCTGGACTTTGACTCCGAAGACATCGACGGTATGGACGACAATGTAGGAGACGAACAGGAACCAGCGCCTATAGGGCATGGGACAACCACCTCATCTCACTATGTATATATGGTGGACACACCTAAAGGAAGCGACAACGAGGATCAAAGGGACGCAACGAGGGATCGTTCCCTCGAAAAGCAGTCAAAGCAGTGACGTAAGCGCCGCTCCAAGCCCCGCCTTGACAGAGACAGCAGCCAGACAGACCCAGCCATAGAGCAGGGCGAACCAGCGGTCGACGAACATGCCATCGAGCAATCATCTGAACAAGATAACTTGGATAAACAAACCGCACAACCTGTCCTCGGCGAATATAACAGTCTGGACGACCTCACGCCGAACAAACTCCTAGAACAGGAAAACCTCCACAAAAGGCTCGCCACCACGGCGTGCAGCCTGAAAAAGCAGAAGCGGAAGCTCAAAACCGCGGAAGACGCACTCCGAATCAGATGGAGCAAAGTATTCAACACCGCAGACAAATACGACGATAGTCGCCACACAACAAGCTACCCGAAGCGAAAGCTACTAGCTGAATTTGATGATGAGGCCCTAGAGCCCCCAAAATCAAAAAATAATGAAGCCACCCGGTCGGATAGACGACCCCATGGCCAACACAGAACGACATATGGCGCTGCACACAAACCAACAGGCGATCCACTCAAGGATTCGCATCAAAAGGATGGCCCAACCAGGTCTCTCTACGGGCCAAGAAAGCAAGCTCTAGTAAGCAATGCGACGCAACAAACATCCGAACAACACGGCACACCCAAATACAGGGGTGCCGCACACCCCCTCTGTTTCACCGATGAGGTGCTGGACCATGAATTTCCAGCGGGATTTAAGCCCGTAAACATAGAGGCGTACGACGGAACAACAGACCCTGGAGTCTGGATTGAGGATTATATCCTCCACATACACATGGCCAGAGGAGACGACCTCCACGCCATAAAATACTTACCCCTCAAGCTCAAAGGACCAGCCCGGCATTGGCTTAAAGGCCTTCCCGAAAACACCATTGGAAGTTGGGAAGAGCTCGAGGAGGCTTTTCGGGCAAATTTTCAAGGAACCTATGTCCGACCTCCGGATGTAGACGATTTAAGTCATATAACTCAACAGCCCAGAGAGTCAGCCCGGAAACTCTGGAACAGATTTCTTACTAAAAAGAACCAGATAGTCGACTGTCCGGACGCCGAAGCATTAGCAGCTTTCAAACACAGCGTCCGAGACGAATGGCTTGCCAGACACCTCAGCCAAGAAAACCCAAGAACAATGGCCGCATTAACAAGCCTCATGACCCGCTTTTGCGCGGGAGAGGAGAGCTGGTTGGCAAGATGCAGCACCAGCGACCCAAGTACATCTGAAGTCTGGGATGGAAACAGGAAACCACGACGCAGTAAGGAATAGCGCCGGAATAAGGAAAGCAGCTCGAAGAGCACGGCAGTCAACGCCGGATTCAAAAGCTCTAGGCAAAATCATAAATAGCCTCCCCTCAAGAATAACAGGGATGAGCATCTAACCTAAACAAAATCTTGGATAAGATATGTCAAATCCACAGCATCCCCGGGAAGCCTGCAAACCATACCCACAGAGAATGTTGGGTCTTCAAGCAATCCGGCCAACTCAACACCGAACACAAGGGGCTCGGCACACCAAGTGAGGACGATGACGAACCCCACAAGCAGAGCACGGGGAAACAAAAGAATTTCCCACTCGATGTCAAGACAGTAAACTTACTCCACGTGAAAAAAGGGAAAAATAGAGTGGCGCCCACAGAGACACGTGCCATACGGCCTACCCCAAAGTTGTCTCGCCACTGGTTGTTAAAACCGATCACCTTCGACCATCAGGATTACTCTAGAAGTATCTGGAACGCAGGTTGGACTGCCCTAGTGTTAGATCCGATAATAGACGGATTCCACTTTACACAAGTCCTGATGGACAGCGGCAGTGGTCTAAACCTGTTATATCAGGACACAGTCCGCAAAATGAGGGTGGACCCAACAAAAATTCGCCATAGCAATACTTCCTTTCAAGGAGTAACGCAAGGCCCGGATGCCCATTGCACGGGTTCTATCCCGCTAGAAGTTATGTTCGGTTCTACCGGTAACTTCCGCTGTGAAAAGCTAACCTTCCACATCGCCCCATTTTCAAGTAGCTATCAAGCACTACTGGGGCGCCAGGCTTTCGCCCGCTTTAACGC
The DNA here is from genome assembly GCA_032464435.1 of Aegilops umbellulata. NCBI lineage: Eukaryota > Viridiplantae > Streptophyta > Magnoliopsida > Poales > Poaceae > Aegilops > Aegilops umbellulata. Next base: position 458,810,909 of record CP136057.1, on the reverse strand, counting down.
GATACCGCATTATGCATCTCTTACGCTTAAGATGCCCGGTCCATGAGGCATCATCTCACTACAGGGAAATATTGAGTACTCCTCGCGCGCGGAAGAATATGTGGCTGCCTTGACAACCACACATTAAAATAGCTTCAGCAACAAAAGCATCTAACAGGTCGTTAAGACCACGAACACGGCTAGGCGAGTCTGGAGCGAATAAATAATTGGTAAAGGAACAATAGCCGTACACCCCTATACAAGGGTCTCCGCGTATATAAAATAAGCGGCAATAAGGCTAAATTTTACCCATATTGAGTTATACTTTGCTTATTTATTACAGCGCACATCCCGCATGACTATTCAATTTTATTTCTTCAGCTAAGTTCCTCTCTTTTACAAACGAACACCATGCTACGCCAGTCCAGGACAAGACACAACGGAGACACAGGCGCAGACGTCCAGCAGGGACCCGTCCCTAGGATTCTTTTTAGATTAAGACCCTACGTAAACCTTTTTTACTTTCTCTTGTTGATATACATCCCTCGGATTTTCAGTATAACCGAGGAGGAGGCTGGCGTCTTGGCATGTGGCCACGTTAGAATTTTGCACATACATGGACACCAGGGGCTTATTATCAAGGCACTGCTCAGCCCGTTTTTCATAAAGACCGAATACCTTAGGGAGTGTTCGGCGTCGCGAGTTTGGCCTTATATGCATCAGCTCCGAATCATGTCCTTGGTCAAATGTTGGGTTTGCCCGGCTCCTGTGTTTTGTTGCCTTACATTCCGCTCTATCGGCTAAGGCGACACCAGGAGAACTACTGCGATTGTGCCCTGGTTCAGCCAGGCGAGCACCTCAATAGAGAAAGCCGAAAACCGTCTGTCATGATATAGCGTGAGACTGGTCAACCACTCGATGATCTGCCGGAATCTTTAGGATTCCTCTGCATTAACGAAGGGCCGTTTCCCGGCCAGGCACACAAGCGCCCCGAATTCCGGCAAGCGCTGTGCCACCAGGGGCTATATAGTAGCGCCACGGTCAAACTCCTATGGCTAAGTGAAAGTGATAAAGCATTATAGTCCGGTTGCCTAGTTCGCTGCACTACCACCTCCTTAAAGGACCAAGACGTTGGATCAAGTGTGATGATGCGCCTTTTGCGAACACCCCCGCATTATATGCATGGGGGCTGAAGCCAACGACTGCAATCTTTCAGGTTATATATACATATACGTAAACGGTCGCACAAGAGGCATTATAATTCTTGTAAGCACAAGTATAAAAAGCTTCTACATTCCAACAAAATATTGTTTTCAATAAAAATACATGTTATTCGAACATAATATCCTTCGAGCATTGCGTCTCAATTAAACGAGCGCCCTCCAGGACTTCTTGAAAGTAATGCTCGGCAGGTATTCGGCTTTCGCCCGAATCTTGGGCTATAACAGCGGTGGCCTCCATCTCCGCCCAGTATGTCTTGACACGGGCAAGGGCCATCCGCGCACCCTCCACACACGCTGACCTCTTCATCGCGCTGATATACGACACCGCACCAAGGAACTGTTGCACCAAGCCAAAATAATTGTTCGGCTTTGGCCTTTTCGGCCACAGATGATCCACGACATACTTCATGGCGAGCCCGGATAACCTATTCAGCTCGGCCCATTCGGCCAAACGATCGGGTAATGGAAGCAGACGCTCTGGATTGTGGAACTGCGACCAGAAAAGCTTTTCTAGTTAGTGACCCTCCTAATCTCAGAAGTGTTCGACCGCATCAGCGGCACTCGCCGCTAAATCTAGAAATGCATCCGCCGAACTCCACATCTGGTCCAACGGAGCATATTTAGGATCCCCGCACTTCATCCACAGCATAAAGGGCTTTCCAACCGCGATATCTCCAGTCTGACGCAACTCCTCCTTCATCGCTCTCATCGCAGAACGAGCATCCTTGGCCGCCGTAATGGCTTTTTCCAGGTCTGCCCGCTCCGCCTAATCTTCTTTCTCAAAAAAGCTTGCAGCGGTCAGCAGCGGTCTTCAATTCCGCAGCCATCTCATCCATTTTCTTTTTGCTTTGGCAATGAGCAGCCTGTTCGGCTTTCAACTCCTCAACCGCCTTTAAGGCAACCGCATCACTTTCTCTGGCTTGCTCCTTTGCTCGGGCAAGCTCTGCCCGAAGGTCCTCCACAGAGGCAGCCCCATCTGCATCAGGTGCAGACACTGTAAGATACTGGCGTCAAGCTCCTCTTATCAGGTGTCTCCGGAGAGATTACATACCTTGTGCCTCGTCGAGCCGCTTGTTGACAAGCACGATGTCGGCATCTGCCACGTCCAGTTGCCGCTTTAGTTCGGCAAATTCATCAGTCCGGCTAGCCGCCGGACACTTCACCACCTACGCATGAAAGGCGACATATTAAACCTAGGATTATGATCCTCTACGCGCCGTCACCTTTGACACCGCACAGAGTGTCAGGGGCTCCTATCTACACAGGACGCATCTTATATATGCGGAACTGGCAAAAGGTACATCATTTCACGTACCTCAAAACCTATCAGTAAACTCCTGACAGCCTCGTGCAACCCGCTCTCCGCGAATGAAATCCTTTCAATCACCGTACCCATCAACGTACGGTGTTCTTCTGAGATAGACGCTCGCCCGAGCAGATCCTTCAGCTCCTCCGACCGTGCACCGGACGGTGCCGGACTCGTCCGGTGGACTTTTTCAAAGGCCAGATGAAGAGGGCTTTGGGGGGACATGTGACTGCCTTCCAACCCAGCCGAATTCGGAGAAACCCTCCGTGACGATACCTCAGGGTCGCCCGCCTCGTGAGGCCGTACGGCAGGGGAAGGTGTTCCGCTCTCCATCATCTCCGGAAGAAGATCCCCCGAAGATGAGCTCTGCTGAGAAGGGCTAAGATCCGAACTACAAGGTAAAATTTCGGTTATTTTCCTCAGAAATAGTACAGGGATGTCTCTCATTTTAAACTCCCCTCTCTACTTACGGCTCGGTGGAGGGCTGATCCCCTTGGGGGCACAGTGCGGCCGAGGCATCCCCCAGCGCAGGACCCTCTGACGAAGATTTCTTCCCCCGCTTTGAGACCATGGTCTCCGGGTCTTCAGAGGCGGTCCTCTTCTTCCCCTGGGTAGAGGAATTCTCGATTCCTCCTTTCCCGACAGCCTCCTTCGGGGAGGCAGTAGCTTTCTTGTTCCCCCCCCTTCGCCTTCTTCCAAAGGCACGACCTCCAGCATTCGGGTGCGCAGTCGGGCCGGATCTTCTTGGCGACCTTTTCTGATGACTTGTGTCCTTTTTCTTCTTTCTTCAGAGGCCAACACCGTTCTTCAGCAGCAGTTGGGCGAAGCCAACACCACCTTGCGCACCAAGGAGGTGGAGTGTGGCAAGCTCGTCACAGAGCGCGACCTGCTGGCCGCGCAGCTGGCGGAGCAGAAGGAGCTGCTCAAGAAGGCGCAGGAGGAGGCGAAGGAGAGGGAGACTGGACTGCAAGCTGAGTTCGAAGCCGAATGCTCCTCCTGGACCGATAAGGAGGCGATGCTGACCTCCGGCTTCCACGACATTGAAGATATCGTTGATGGTAAGTTTTCTTTACTCGCTTCCTTTGGGCAGCTGACTGTGGGCTGACTCTTGCCCTTTCCGACTTGCTTCTTTTTTTTCGTCTTGGTAGATTTCTTCCCAGGCCATGCGCAAGCCGCCGTTCAAGCCATCGAGGCCGATCGCGAGGCGCGGAGGGCGGCCGGCGAGGAGGTTGCTGCCAACGCCCCATGGACTCTTGATGAACAACTTTTGAGCATCGAGGCTCGCCTGCGGCCTGCTCACCGGATGCTGCGCCGGCTTCAACGCGCCAGCGCACAGACGATTGCTGCCTTGTGGTCGGAGATGCCGATTCTGCGCACCCCCAGCCGGACAACCGACTGGCTGGAGGTCGCAGAGGGCCGCTTGGAGGCCTGGAAAGGCTCCTCGACACGTGCCGGAGCGCGTTGTGCCTTGGAGTTCGTCAAGGCGTGGTAACCGGACCTGAGCCTGGACCAGCTGGCCATGCTCCGGGCTGAGGCCCAGCCGGAGCTGGCAGCCATGAAGGATGACTTTGTCAAGCGTGCCGCGGCACTCGCCGAGTACGTCGACCCCAATGTCTTTGTTCCTGAGCTAGCTGACAACGGCGAGGAGGCACCGCCGGAGTGGTTCGGGATGAACCCGAACTACAGCAAGGACTCGACGGAGGTGATCGGCTCCAGTGTCGAGGAGGGAGGCGAGGTGGAGGTCGGAGACGAGATGGAGGCGCCAGAAGCCGGAGTGGGCAATCATCCTCAGCTCAACCGTGCCTCCAACAACGAGCCGCACCCAACTGCGCCGACTGCTGCTGGAGGTGATCAAGCCAAGTCTGCCCAGCCGGCTGCCCCAACGTCCGACACCGCCATCTCCTCCGAGCCCCCGAACCCGTCTGCGGCTTCATAGGCCGCTGCCTTGCTTTATTTATCTGCTTAGTAGTTGCTCGAAGAACTTTGTTAATTCGCACAACTCCACCCGCTGGGTGTATTTTGAACTTCTGTTCAATGATTCGGCCAATGGCCTCTATGATGTAAATATTTATCTGGGTTCTATCATTTTTTGCTTATTGCTCTTTTGGCTTTTTCCTTTTGCCGCCTTCCCCTAGATGCCGTCTTTGCCAGTCGGGCAGTCGTTTCGCGGACTGCCGTTGGATCAAATACTTGGCTACTTTGGGGAAGGCAAGTACTCAGCCGTTCTAGAGTTTTGTTAGCAAGTCGGATAGAAAACAGTAAGCCGACTATTCGGAGTCGGATTTGTGAGGAACTGCTGGAAAGTCGGCTCGAGCTATGTTTGTGCTTTGAGTCCTTAGCCATTTTTCGTGTGGGCACCCATTCTTCCCTACTCCTGCCCGCCGGGCAGCCGCTCTGCGAGCTGCGGCTTCTAACAGGAGACGGCTTAAGCACCACACACTACTTGTCCGACTGCAGGAAGCCTTTTCATAGCGCAAGACGGCAAGTCCCCGGGCCGACTAGTCGAGCCCGGCGCCAAACGCCATAACAAAGAGTAGCATACTCGGAAGCATAATACTTATTATACAGATGTTAAAAGGGGTAGTCCCCGAGTCCGTCTCGGGGGGCCCAGAGTCTTGGTACTTTAATACAAAAGGGTAGCGTGGTACATACTGCATCAGCTGTAAAATCTTTGAAGAAGATTCGCGTTCCATGGTCGCTCCGTCTCTTTCCCGGAGTCGTCCCTCTTTCGTGCTCGGGGCTTCTGAGCGTCGATCAGGTAGTAGGAGTCGTTGCCTAGCACCTTGCTGATGATGAAGGGGCCTTCCCAAGGTGCAGACAACTTGTGCTGGCCGGCTGTTCGCTGGATCAGCCGGAGCACAAGGTCGCCTTCTTGGAAGGATCTCGGCCTGACCTTCCTGTTGTAGTAGCGACGTAGGCTCTGCTGGTAGATGCTGGACCGGCTGAGTGCCAACAGCCGGCCCTCTTCCAGCAGATCGACGCCATCTTGTCGTGCTTCTTCTGCTTCCTCCGCAGTGTACATCGTGACTCGCGGGGAGTCGAACTCTATATCCGTTGGGATGACGGCTTCAGCAACATAGACGAGGAAGAAGGGTGTGAAACCGGTCGACTTGTTTGGAGTCGTGCGCAGACTCCAGAGGACGGCTGGCAACTCGTCAAGCCAACAGCCGGCCGAACGCTCCAGTGGTTCGACCAACCGAGGCTTGATGCTGGACAGGATGAGGCCATTCGCCTGCTCCACCTGCCCGTTCGACTGCGTATGGGTAACGGACGCTAAGTCCAGTCGGATGCCCTGCGTCGTGCAGAAACGGGACAAGGCGCCTTTGGCAAAGTTGGTGTCGTTGTCGGTGATGATGCTGTGCGGTATGCCATACCGAATTGTGATGTCTGAGATGAAAGTCACGGCAGTCGGACCATTCAATTTCTTGATGGGCTTCACTTCTATCCACTTGGTGAACTTGTCCACCGCGACAAGCAGATGAGTTAGGCCGCCTCGTGCCGTCTTGAAGGGTCCCACCATATCCAGGCCCCAAACTGCAAAGGGCCAGGCAATGGGGATAGTCTTGAGTGCTGAAGCCGGCTGATGCGGCTTGGATCGGAACTTCTGGCACCCCTTGCATTTCTGGACCAACTCTTTGGCCTCTTCGAGGGCAGTCGGCCAGAAGAAACCGTGTCGGAAGGCTTTGGCTCTGAGAATTGCTTGGCCTTGCTCTGGCTCGACGCAGCGCTGGTAGACGCCTGTGACGCTGTGTCTAACCAGCTCTCTGTTGATTATGGTGTATGCTACCGCTCGGCATTGTATTTGCCGAGCCAAGGTTTCATCAGTTGGTAGCTCCTAGTTCACCAAGAATTTGAGGATGGGCTGGGCATGAGGGTGCTGTTATCTCTTCAACCGCCAGAACTGCAACTTGGACGAGGGCGGCTGGGCTGGGAGGCGGCGGGCTGGAGTCCGCGGCCACTTGCTGGATCAGTGAAGTCCCCGGGCCGAGTGGTGTAGTCCCCGGGCCGAGTTCTGGAGTCTTTTCTCTGGTCGCCGCAGTCCCCGGGCCGAGTTCTGAAGTCCCCGGGCCGGCTTTGACTGCGGCGTTCTTGGAGTCATTTGCGAGGGTTTTTGTGCAGTCTGCTTGGGCTTTGGAGTCGGGTCTGACTTCTTCTGGAGGAGCCAGCACAAAAATGGAGTCTGACTCTGGCGAAGGCTTGATGGATGGCTTGAGGAGGCGCTGAAGAGTGACGCCAGATGGTATTGCTTGGCGAGTGGAGCCGATTCGTGCCAAAGTATCTGCTAGGTTGTTGTCGTTTCTTGGCACGTGGAGGAACTCGCACCCCTCGAAATATCCGCTGAGTTGCTGCACGAGGAAGCGGTAGCTTGCCATGTTTGCGTCCTTGGCGTCCCAGTCGCCAGATGATTGCTGGACCACCAAGTCGGAGTCGCCATAACACAGGATCCGGCGAATGCCGAGTTCTTTGGCAAGCCGGAGCCCGTGAATGAGCGCCTCATACTCAGCGACGTTGTTGGAGACGACGAAATGGATCTGCAGTGCATACTGGAGCTTGTCGCCTTTGGGAGAGGTGAGAAAAACGCCGGCTCCCAAGCCGGTGCGCATCTTGGAGCCGTCAAAATGCATCCGCCAATGAGTGGAGTCGGGCGCTGGCGGCAGGTACTGGGTCTCGGCCCAGTCGACGAGGAAATCGGCCAGTGCTTGCGACTTGATGGCGGTGCGGGGTTGACAGTAGATCGTGTAAGGCGCCAACTCTATGGCCCATTTGGCCACTCGGCCAGACGCATCTCGGCTTGCAATGATCTCGGCCAATGGGGCCGTGCAGACCACTGTGATTGGATGTTCTTGGAAGTAAGGCTTCAGCTTCTTGGCGGCGAAGTGCACGCCGTAACACATCTTCTGGTAGTGGGGGTAGTTCCGCTTGGAGGTCGACGGTACTTCACTCAGGTAGTATACCGGTCTCTGGACTAGCAGTGCCTTGCCTTCCTCCTTGCGCTCTACTACAATGACTGTGCTGACTACTCGGCTGGTGGCGGCGATGTACAGGAGCATGGGCTCCTTGGGAGTCGGAGCCGCCAACACAGGGGGAGTAACCAACATCTTCTTCAGCTGCAGAAAAGCCTCATCCGCCTTGTGGTTCCACTCGAAAAAATTGGTCTTCTTCATGAGCTACTACAACGGGAGAGCTTTCTCGCCCAGCCGACTGATGAAACGGCTGATGGATGCCAGGCAGCCAGTGAACTTCTGCACATCCAATAGTCGGCTGGGTACCTCCATCCTCTAGATGGCCTTGATCTTCACAGGGTTGCACTCTATGCCGCGTTCGGAGACCAGGAAGCCGAGTAGCTGGCCGGCTGGTACTCCGAAAACACACTTCTCGGGGTTTAGCTTGATCCGGAATCGGCGCAGGTTCTCAAAGGTTTCTTTGAGGTCTTCCAGCAAAGTTCTGCGCTTTTCTGTCTTCACCACCACATCATCCACGTAAACATGGGCATTTCGGCCGAGTTGCTTGAGGAGGCACTTCTGAATGCAACGCTGAAAGGTGGCGTCGGCGTTCCTCAAGCCGAACGTCATGGTCAGGTAGCAGAAGGCTCCAAACGGCGTGATGAAGGCGGTCTTTAATCTGTCTGTCGGGTTCAGCTTGATCTGGTGATATCCTGAATAGGCATCTAAGAAGCTCAACAACTCGCATCCGGCTGTGGAGTCTATCACCTGATCGATTCTCGGCAAAGCAAATGGGTCCTTGGGGCAGGCTTTGTTGAGGCTTGTGTAGTCAATACACATTCGCCACTGCTTGTTCTTCTTCAGTACTAAGACTGGGTTTGCTAGCCACTCTGGGAAAAATACTTCCATGATAAAGTCGGCTGCAAGGAGCCGGGCTATCTCTTCACCAACAACTCTTCTCTTCTCTTCTGACAGGCGGCGCAAGGGCTGCCTGACGGGCTGTGCATCGGACCGGACATGTAACTTGTGCTCGGCGAATTCCGTTGGCACACCTGGCATGTCTTTGGGGGACCATGCGAAGATGTCCCGATTCTCGCGGAGGAAATCGACGAGCTCGCCTTCCTATTTGCTGTCAAGGTGTGCACCTATGACTGCGTACCTCTCCGGGTGCTCTGGGTCCAAGGTTATCTTCTTCGTTTCCTTCGCTGGCTTGAACGAGCCCTCAGCTTCCGACTCCTTGGGGTTGGGCGACATCTCAGGCTGCTTGCCGGCCATCGCCACAACCCGATCAAGAAGCCGCTTCTCTGCTGCAATAACCAGGGACTCGGCCAGCCGACTGCTCTTGGCCGCGCAAGCGGACGACTTCCTGTAGTCGCTGGTCACAGTCAGAATTCCCTTGGAACTCGGCATCTTCATCTTGAGGTAGGCGTAGTGGGGGACCGCCATGAACTTGGCCAAAGCTGGTCGGCCAAGCAGCGCATGGTACGGGCTTCTGAGGTCCACCACTTCAAACCAGACTGGCTCTCGGCGGAAATGTTCCTTATCCCCGAAGAGGACGTCTATCAGAGTCTTGCCGATTGGGGAGCAGGAAAGGCCAGGGACAATCCCATGGAACACGGTCCAGCTGCTCTGGAGCTGTCTTTGCTTGATTCCCAGCTTCACCATTGTATCCTTATACAGGATGTTGATACTGCTACCTCCATCTATCAGAACTCGCGAGAAGCAAGTTGCCCGCCTATCAGTGGCAAAGGTGGCCTCCAGGACCAGGGCATAGGACCCTGGATTCGGCTTCACCTCTGGGTGATCAGCTCTGCTCCAGCTGATAGGCTTCTCGGACCAGTGCATGAACTCTGGAGTGTCTGATGCCACTGCGTTGACTTCTTGCTGCTGCAGCCGCCTGCTGCGTCTGTCATCTGCCATACTGGTGAACACCACGTAGGCTCCATGCTCTTCCGGGTACTCGTCTTGCACTGCGCCGACTGGCCTGGCAGCCGGCTGCTGGGGCGGAGGCGGAGGCGGCTGCCCAGCCGGTGGGGGAGGCGCCAGGCCGTCTCCTTTGGCAATCCGGGTAAGCCAGTGGCACTTTCTGGTGGTGTGGTTCGACGGCTTCGCGCCGCTGTGGAACTTGCAGGGACCATTCAGAGTCTACTCGTAGGAGAAAGCCGGCAACCAATTGGGCTTGCCGCCCTTCTGCCGCTTGGGTGGTGGATGCTCCTCCGGCTGTTGGTCTTCGACTGCTGCGACCTGCCGGCTACTGGAAGCCGGCTGCGGGGCCTTGCGCTTGTGATCGTTCTGCTGTTCCCGCCGACTGGTGTCTCCAGCCGGAGTTCTGGGAGCCTGAGGGGCCATTTTGCCGGTCGCGCTGACTTGGATCTCCGTCTTCATAGAAGAGTCGGCTGTGGCGTACTTGTCTGCTATGATCAGCAGCTCATCCAGGGTCTCCGGCTTGTCGCAGAGGAGCTTATGCTTGAGGAGGGTGCCTTCTCTACACCAGGCGGTGAAGTACTCGATGGCCTGCACCTCGTGCATGCCCTCGCAGGTAGTCGCGAGTCGATTCGTTGGGGCCTTGCACGCACAAGGAGAGCTGGCGAGGCTTGCGAGGTTGCTTGTATGTGCTCGTAAAGTTGCGGATGAAAGCCTCGGTGAAGTCGGACCAGCCGTTGATGCTGCGGGGTTTCCGGCTGTTCAGCCATGTCCGGGCTGTGCCCTAGAGCATGAGCGGAACATACTTCACGGCAACACGCTTGTTGCCGTTCGCTATGCTGACGGCTGTGGAGTAGTCAACTAGCCAGTCCTCTGGCTTCACGGAGCCGGTGTACTTGGGAGTGTCTCTAGGGAGAGTGAACCCTTTGGGGAAGGGCTCATCTCGGATGCGGGGGCCGAAACACGGCGGTCCCAACTCGTCTTCTTCTTCGAGCGCCAGGGATCGGTGGAGTCGGTCGATCCGGTGGCGGGCATCACTCTCTCTGAATCCCTCTCGGCGGCCGAGGCGGCCTCCGAGAGTCGGATGCTCAATAGGCGGTGGGGAGACTCGCCTTTCTCTGCGGGGTGGAGGAGGCACATAGTCGTCCCGCCGCTCTACTGCTCTCGGGCGGCCGTCTTGGTCGCGCTCGATGGTGAGGTGAGTCCGACTGCGGCTCGCAGCCGGCTCCTTGTCTTTTCTTCCGCGAACCCCGCCATTCGGCGTCCGAGACGTCTCGCCTGGTTTTCGGCGGGGTGGCAGGTCGTCGTTCTGCTGCTCCGGCCCCTCGGTTCGGCAGCCGGCCGCGTTCTGCGCGCCAGCCGTGTCGAGGAGTTGCTGGACTCGCTCCGTCATCAGTCGGCGCTCTTCGCCTTCGAGTCCATCTAACTCGTCTGCCGCCGCCTGGGCAGCTCGAATGTTCTCGGCGGGCGTGGCGTATACGGGGCGATTGGCCTCGAACATGCTGGCGATGTCTGCGCCGCGTTGCTGGACCGCGCCTAGGCGGCTCGGCCCCGTCGGAGCCGGCGAGCCGCCCATAGCGCGATCCATCTCACGCTGGTAGGCCTCTGACAAGCGTCTCATGCTTGCCAGCTTTTTTGCGCCTTCGACGAGCTGGAGGCGGCGTGCCTCCAGCGTCTCGGCATCGGCGTCCTCTAGAATGGGTGCATCCAGGTATTGTAGTGCCGCATCAAGCGGGTCGCGAGCTCCTCCGTCGGAGCGCTCGCCATGACCGATGACGAGCACTTCTGTGACGATGCTCCCGCTGCCCTCCGCGCGAGGGAGCGGCTCGTCGTAGACCACCACATTGGTGGGGAAGGCGTCGAGCGACGCGGTGTCGGAACCGACCAGCATCGGGTCGGTGGAGCCTACGGACTCCAGGTCAGCGGCAGGCTCGCCAGCAACGTGAAGGTCGTCGAGGAGGCCCGCGAGAAGGCTCTCGGGGCCGCCGGTGCCTGCGTCGGATGCAGGCTCGTCGGAGAGGCTAACCTCATCGACAAGATCGGCGAGGCAGCTGGCCGCGCAGGCGGTCTCAGCGTCGCGCAGCGCATCGGCGTGAACTCCCTCTGGCGTGCCGGGCTGGCTACGCTCGCCAGGGAGGAAAAGGGTTCCCGTCCAGAACAGATCTCCGGACGACGGTGCACCTCGCCCCACGGTGGGCGCCAAATGTCGGGGGTTGGGTGCGACATATGCCAAAGGATGGCTTATCATGGTGGGGGCGAGTAGAACGTCGCCGGTGCCTGGAAGCGGGATGAGGCGTAGACATGCACGCCGACGAATCTTACCCAGCTTCGGGGCTCTCCGAGGAGATAATACCCCTACTGCTGCTCTGCGGGGTCTCCGCATGATCACTATGGTGATATGTGTACAAAGTTGCTCCTCGAGCTATGTTCTGGAGGTAGGAGAGGGCAAGGCTAGCTCTCTCCCTTCTATGCTGCTGGTCTGGTGGAAAAAGGATCGAACCCTTTGCATGGGTGCTCCGGGGGGGTTTATATAGGCCTACCCCCCGAGGGTACAATGGTAATCTGACTGGGCGCGGGTCCCAACCGTCTATCTCTTAGGCCGTCGTCTTCTCCGCCGACTCCTGGGGGCTGCCTCTGGTGGGCCCCGCCGACTGACCTGGCCACTGTAGCCGCGCCTCTGATGACGTTGGCTGGGTCGTGGGGGCGTGGCAACAGTGCCGCCGCCTGGCGGGCGATCACTGTCGCCACTCCCCGTCTTATCTGGTTAATGGCGTGTGGGGCCCGTGAGAGGAACGGGCCGACTCTCGGAGGCCAACTCCCACGGGGTCCGTCTTCGGGTGCTCTCGCCGTCTTCGTCCCTCCCGCTGACTAGCGGGGCCCGCTGTCTCCAGGCCGTACATGCGGGCCAACATGGGAACAGTGCCCCGTCGTCAGGGAGGACGTCAGGGCCAGCATGGCGACAGTGCCGCGCCGGACGGAGCTCTCCTCTGGTACGGCGTACTGTAGCCATACCTGCCCCTAGTAATCAACGTAGGGGAGGGCCGTACTCCGGCCATCCTCGGTCTCATCCTTCTTCCCGAAGGCAGAGAGTGGTGAAGTCGCGGGCCGACTCCCCATAGTCGGCCTCCCTAGAGTCGCCGATCGGGAGTCACAGCCGTCTCTGGGACTCGGCCGTGAGTGGGTATTGGCGATGCTGCGGCCGACTCCCAGAGTCGGCTGATCGTCTTGGGATTCTTTGAGGGGCGTAGCCTGCCCCGATGTCTTGAAAGGTTCTGGGTCCCGGGTTAGCCTACCCGTGGCCCATTACTCCGACAAGAAAGGCATGTCATATTCAAAGGTATAATGTGTAAGCTAAGCAGATGCAATTTAACCAAATTGGAAGCAATACAAGCTAGACATCCGGCTGGAGTGGTGAGCATGATCATCTAGGACCTGAGAGCCTGGTGGGAGGCGGGCTGCTTTGCCACCATCGCAGCTTTTTAGTTGGCTTCCAGGTGATTCCTATCTTTGTTGGGCTTGTCACTGGCTCGACCAGTGCCCTGACTAGCTATTTGTCTTCTGGTGCTCACGGGATGGTGGTTCCTGTAAAAAAAATATCTTTCCTTATCTTATCGACTTCGGCCTTTCGAATACAAGCTAGACACCACATGGAACATGCAACCACATATGACACCGCGAAGTTAAAGCAAGCACCTGGGATGGTGGTTCATTGCGAGCGAGGTCATCAACTCTAGAGCTACGTTCCCCGTCTCCATCTGTTGACACTGCACCCATTAAAGCGTTGAAACGTGTCTCGCCTAGCCGCACAACAAGCTGGAGCGACTTATCTCTTTTCTTTTTGGCTTCTCTCATGGCAGCAGAGTCTGAAATACCCTTGCATAAAAACACAATAGTGAGAGTAAGGGTGAAGTGTGTGCAGAACTAGTGCACTGTAAAAGTAGCAGATAGCAGGTGGCTGAAAAATAAATGACAGGAGACATATGATAGCTCTACGACATTGCATGGCAAACAAAATTAGATTCTACTCCGTATGATTTTGTAATATATGAGCACAGGAAATGCAGGTACTCCTCCAGCACACCATCACATGTGGTCATATCTAAGATAACAGTCGACTGAAAATAAATAGGCCAGTCGATTTTTTAATGAACCGTCCGATCTATAAGGAACGGGCAGATGGCCTTCGTCTAACTCCCGCCAGTCACTGTTGATGATCTTTCTCGAACCGCCAGCGACCACCGGTCGAGACCCCTGCCTCCGTCGCCCCGCCCTCCCATCGACCTCACACCACCGCCGTGCTTGGCAGCGCCCCCAGGCCATCCCTTTAATCTCGGCCGACCTCCAGATCAGGCGCCAGTAGCTCTAGGCCGCACACGCCCCTAAGATAAACACCAAGGCACTGCTTCCCCGGCGTAATAGGCGTACTAGCGCCTGTTACGCCAGGGAATGCTTCCGTTAATTGGGAATCAACTGGCCATAAATTGAAATTTAGGGGGGGCGACGGACCTCTAGCTAAGGTGAAATAGTATATGAGGAGAAGCCTTGTGCATGGCAAGTTACTAGGAACATCTAGTATCAAGAAGAAGCGGTCAACTAGTGTCTTCTGTGAGATGAATACCGTGCAAGTAGAGATGTAAGATTTGCACGAGTAAGGGAAGAGGAGTACCTTTTTCGGTTGCCGGTGTGGTCACCCCCACATGTCGCGCCGATCTTCTTGTTTTTAACGGGGAAACTGATGTTCTGGAGGGTGCATGCTTGGACGAACCCATGGCCAAATTGTTGACTGTGTTGCCGTGGCCGTATGTCGGTGGAGGGGAAGCAGATCCGAGGCGGCGAAGGACGGCGTAGCAGGAACAACTCTGGTGCGGTGGAGGGTGGCGAAGTTGGAGAGGCAGCGGTGAGGCGCAGGACGACGTGGTTGAACTGGCTCGGGTACGGACGGCTCGGCCTCAGCTTCAACTACTAGCCGTGGAGGGCGTTGCGGTTGAGGTTGCGGTGGACGACGACGTCGGGGTATCGGCTCCAGCGTGATGGAGGAGGGCGACGGTTGATGGGTGGGATGGGGTGGCGGACGGAGGACGCCGGGGTTTCGCGGCTGGTGGAGAGGTAGTTTTGGCGCCCACGGAGTACGAATGGGGAATCGGACGGGTCGGGGGAAACCATGTTTCGGTCTGGGACGCGCTTGTTTTTGGCTTTTTTGAACAGAAGATGGGACGCGCTTGTTTGAAATTTGGGGAAAGTACAAACTTTGCCCCCCTCTTAAATTTGGGACCTACTGCGGGTCGGGGGTAGGATGGTAATCCCAGGTGTCACAAATAGTGGGCGGGAGCAATTTCGGCCGCACGCATGTGTGCTTAGGCGCCATTGTGTATGAATGTTTTTCGGATGCGGTTGCGTGGCGTCTAGATGAAGCTACAAACCTACCCCGGTTTAGACCTTTGGACGTCGGGCCGGTAGGTTTCACGGGTCGGAGTTATTAGAAATGTAATTTCCTTGTACTACCAAACATTGGTCTCACGCGGTTTTGGGAGAGTAGAGGCTCTTTTGGCGCTTCGTTCGAAATTTTGAAACACAAGCATTCACGTTTAGAGTACTCTTGAACTATGAGGATTGACCTAAATATACAACGTTATATTTGACCTTGTATGTTTGAAACCCTCATTAAATTATCCGCTTCTTTTTGAAATTTTGACACTTGAAAATCCTATAACTACGATTATTTTGGAATGGAGGAGCTAAATTTGAATCTATTTTGTACACGACTACATATGCTATTATGTACAAAATCAGAGCAAAGATTGGTGCCCCCATAATTTAGGTATGGTTTACAAATGCCATGATATCAAATTCAAATAATTGAATGGACTTCATGTTGAATTCGATTTTTTTAAACCACCTTAAGTTGAATTCAAATGTATGCTAGTTCATAGGTAGTACCTATTTATAATGTCCATTGTGTAACTTTCCTATGTTTAATGTGCTTTACACACACAACATGAACTATACTCACGTTTATATTCTATTGCTAAAGCGATGCATTGTCTGGAGTTCAAAATACTAACTATGTGGATCAATTGTGTCGAATAATAACATAGACATGCTCAAATTCGATAGAATCTAGATGTGTGATGGATCAATGACCGCTCCTTACGCGAATTGCAAATATCATGATCCCATCCTAATATTTGGATACAATTTATATCTTTAATCAATGTGTAGAGCAGTCTTTTACATATAGTTTCACTCTCCATCGGTGGTCCCTCACACATGCTTACACACTCTCTCCCGAGGTGTCTTCCTCGCACACATGCTCTAGATATAACCCTCCCTCTCTCTCGTAACCATTTACAACTGTTTTCACTAACCTTTATCACAAGCACTCTTCCTCTCGCAAACATACACACGCACAATCCTCATCGACCCTTTCTATATACATGGACCTGCCTACGTGTCTCATGTACGCACATTATCTTTACGCCTGTCTCTCAAGCATTGTCTCACACCTCTCTTCCTAATCGACGAGTATGATTCTAGCAGAGCATTCTGTAGGATGCCCCTTAAAGTTAGGTTGGATGAATAGTAATATCAGAGATAAATGGGTTACCTTAGTCCGAGAACCTAGGGTTACAAATCCTAGCCGGCTTTGTCAGTGGACACAGAGTCCTTCACAATTCTGCTATCTTTGTCTTGTACGACTAGTCATCCATGGGTCTTCCTAAATGCGTCAAGGGCCGACCAATGTGGCGCAGGACGGAACAGAACGAAGGGCCTCACCTCGACCCACCGGACCTCACGCGGTGACACACCCTCTGGCCCCATGTCTGATTATCTTCTCACACCCACACATACCAACACAAACACCACACACATAGAAAATTTCTCCTGGTGCCTCTATTTCCTCCCCCCTTGCATATACACACTCAACGGAATGGAATCTCTTGTCGTGACGTCATATTCGTCTCTCTCTCTAGACCACTCTCATTTCTCGTGCTATCTCTCCCACGCCCCCCCCCCCCGTCGGCCCCTCTATCCATGCCTCTCTCGAATACGTAATACACACACATACCTCTCTAGGCCCCGCCAAATGCATCAACTACACATTCACACATGTTACATCACGTACCCCATTGATCTAAAAAGCCCTCTCTTCACGTTTATTTCGCATACAACATTCCTTTTGAATAAAGTGTGGCCAAAAAAATATTTTAGAGTTTCTACATATATATAACATTACAAAGTTATATGGAGGAGTACGAACGCTAATTTGCATTGCATGGTGCCCACAATGATATTTATTCCGCACTGTGAATTTGTATATTTTTATACTATATGCAAAGTTAGTCATCATAAAGAGAAACGAAGAGCATCTCTCTCTCCATCGCATACCCCCTGTACGCCCTTTCACGTATACATACAAAACTATCTCCAGGTCCTCTAAAAGTAATCCCCCTAGAAAATTCAGGCATGTTTCATCTTTCTCTCGCGATATATGCAATGACGATCATTGTATTTGAAGCGAAAGCATGATACGTACATTGGACTTCAGAATCCACTCATTACGGTCACCATTTATGTTTAGTGGTTATTATGCAGTCACGGGCTCACCGTACAACTCTGTATTTGCTCATGACATGACTAGTTGACCAGTTAAACGCTCCACGTGGCACCTCTAGTGTTGCATCACATTATCTCACTACCATCGTGCCCACCTGTCGACTTGTATCTACTCTACATCTACACTCTTATAAAATACATAAAATACACTCTTATAAAAAACAGAGTTGGTGATGATGGTGTGCCTGCCATCCTGCAATATAGGCCGTCCGATTTATATCTGACGGATAGGAAAGAAACTATGGCAATTTTGCAAAAAGGTACCCACACACCTCTCCACATTTGCAAATAAGGCCTTCCCTCGTTCATCCTTTTCTCTCACAAGATAAACAAGTCGTACAAATGCATCTTGATGTTACGTGCAACGCACGGGCATCTTGCTAGTAAGAATGAAAACAAACGACAAAAAAATATTTGGACGGTGGTTCGAAGTCATGACCGCGGGCACAGCGGACAAGGTGGCCTTGTATTGGAATGCTGAGCCGTCTGTTTTAACACACATGAGCTGGTGTGGTGATTATACACACACGCACGCATGCACACAAACTGCATCCACGTAACACTCACACAAACACATGCACCCACGCACGCACGCAACACTCACACGTACACACGCAGCCATGCACGCACGCAACACTCACATGCACACACACACACGCATGCATGCACACACCAGTACACCACACAACCAACACACACTCTCACGCTCAAGTGCTCAACCTACACGTGCATGCGTGCACATCAGGCCCTGACAGACACATACACAACCAGGTGATTCCCGCGCACGGGTTGGAGCCTTGTCGCGCCTGCGTAAATTTGTGTTTATCTGACCTTTTGCCTATGCGAACTGACAGGTGGGACCCACAACGAACGTGGTCAATTTAACTAGTCAACATGGCGCCACGCAGACTATTTGGTCGGTCAACAGAGTGCAATCCGATGCTGAGCTGTGAGCAAGTGACCGTATAATCACCGCAAAACGTATATAGTGACTGTAATCAGCTTATTCTGAAGTTCGGTGACCGTATTACACTTTTCTCTCTGTAGGCCCTCCAAAACTACATCTCTACACGTTCTCGCATGTTACATCTAACAACTATGCAATACAGCACTACTGCTACACTCTAACACATTAAATCATACGTGTTTTTAGTTTTACTAGATATCATATTGTTACTTATAATTATTTAGTTTGCATACATTAAAATTGCCTTTGAAATGTATGGCCAGTATCATCTACCGCACGGGGAAAATCCCGCCCTTTCCTGTTTAATCGGGTTTGTATAGATGGATCGTGCGAAACAGAAAAACTATACTAGTACTATACAGTAGAAGTGACAGTTCACTGGGCCGTCGTGTCGTCTACTCCTCCGTTGTAAGAGTGGAGCGCTCGCTTTCATAAATCTTCTAGTCCCTTTCGCCGACATGTGGGACATCAAGCTACCGGGTCCACGTGCCATACCGGAATACAGTGCAGAGCAGCCGGGGTGAAGCACCCCAGTCATGGCGCCGGCGTAGTAATGAGCAATGAGGCGTCAAATCACAAAGCCACACCTTTCCCTCAGTTAAGTTGGAGGGACGAAGCAACCATCATTTCACTCGTTGCTGAATCCGCTTCTCCCTCATCTTCTTCAACTTATCCACTTGTTGCTTCTGCCGTTGTTCTGCCTCATGTGGGACGCGGATCGGCTTGGTAAAGCACTGACACATGGGACCGCATGTTAGCAAACTGCCAGGACAACGTCCTCCGAAAATAAGAAGCCTAATCCTAGACTTACAAAGGTCTACGTAGCTGCTACATATACTTTCCATCTAATCTATATATGCCCCCCTGATTTTCAGGTGGGGTGGGCCTAATCCTCTCCTTTAATCCAATCAAATAGTCCCACATCACATCAGTTCGTAACTTTACATAAACCATTACGTGGATGTAGCATTGCTCAAATAAGAAACCTCCCCCGCCATCCACGCGGCAAAATCACCTCCTTTTTACTAATCTCGACTCTATAATTTTTTAGATCAATATAATTGAGATTTGTATAGATAGCACACAGGAGCAAAACCAAGTGGTACGGTTAAGGGCATCCACAATGTGTAGCCAAATGTGAAAATAGCTTTTGGCATCGTGGGAACCATTCTGGACGGTGTTGCCAAAGCGAAAAAGATGAAATCGAAGCTCTGTGATTGATTGATTGAAGGAATAGAAAAAAGCAACTTCTCCCATGCTTGGACGTATGTAGTACTACAGTATAGAGCACAGAGTCTACTCCCCTGTCCCTTCTATCACAAATCACAAAGCAGTGAGGCGTCAAATCACAAAAGCACGAACGAAGCAACCATCATTTCACTCTTCGCTGACTCCGCTTCTCCATCGTCTTCTTCGAGAAGCCATCTCACCGCATTAGTTACTCCTAGTAGTACTAGTAAAGGACTTCCTGGATGCAAATGGTGTTCTCCGTTGAACGCACTTCGCCAAACCACCACAAAAAAATATCGTTGATGTCACCGCAATGGGGAAGGAAGTCAAATATAGTTACTACCTCCATTTTTTTGTACACAAGGCCAGTATATCAAAATTACAATTTGGAAAGGGCCACTAACACTAATCGAGGCAAAATTGAAGGGGTTAGCAACCAAGGACATTAATATCCCCTGCATGCATGCGGAAGTGAGAAGGTTGGTTTGCATGGCGCTGCATTAATCAAGCGATGAGGAGTGAGATGGTTAGCTCTTTGGTCTTTGTAGAAGAAAATATGCATTAATGGACACGTGAAACGAGGATTTGTATCGATTAAATCCCGCGACGGAAAACCCAGCCTTTCTTTTTTAACACTAGTACTCCTAGTACGTACATACTTATCCTGTTTGGGTCTAGGCCTTGCATTGCCAAACTTTGCCACACATTTTTGCCAAGCTTTCCTAGAGTTTTCAAAATGAGAAGGAGGTACACTTGCGGCGTTTGGCAAAAATGTGTGGCGAAGCTTGCGGAGGTACTCGTTCAAGCTGAGGACAAGAATGTGGTTGTCCTCGGCCTCCAGCTACTCGTTCAAGCGGAGGTGCGGGCGCTCTGCATGGACGAGAGCACAACCCAGTTCAAGTCGAGGACGTCCGGTTCTGCCTGCAGGAGGGCCTCGATGGCAGCGGCATCCGCACGCTCTGCGTCGAGTTGAGCCTCCGCTGCCCGGTTCAAGTCCAGGACGTCCAGATCCGCCTGCAGGAGGGCGTCGATGAGAGAGGCATCCGCACGCTCTGCTTCGAGTATAGCCTTTGCCACCCGGTTCAAGTCCAGGACGTCCGGTTCCGCCTGCAGGAGGGCCTTGATGGCAGCGGCATCCACGCGCTCCGCCTCAAGTTGAGCCTCCGCCGCCCGGTTCACATCCACGACATCCGGTTCCGCCTGCAGGAGAGCCTCGATGGCAGTGGCATGCGTGCGCTCCGTGTCGAGTTGAGCCTCTACCTCCCGGTCCTCCTTTAGTTTCGCCATGTTGAACCGCTGGTCCACCTGCACCATGCGGGACTCGGACGCCGGCACGAAGTCGACGTCCATCGTCTCATACCCATTGGGGGCCTTTTGCGCCGCTACCTCCGCCATGAACATTGGATCGGCTTCCTCCTCGTCGTAGCTTGGCTCTAGAGAACTCGGGGATTGGCCCGCCGCAAAGCGAGCTTGGGAACGGAGGTCTGTGGTGCCGACCGCCACCATGATTTCTGCGCGGCGATCCGGCGTCAACATCTTGTAGTAAGTGATCTTGCGGCGCACCATGGCTTTCCGACGAACTAGTGGACGCTTGATGCGGGCCAGGGGATCGAAAGGTGGGGGAATGGGCTGGAGAATTGGTGTGGTTTTAGGGCAGTTGTTGGCGTAGGCCGAGCAACGAAGGTTCTGGTGTGAATAGTGGTTCCGGTGACGACCGGTTAATCGGTTTTGACTGTACATCGATCTTGTCGCGTTCGCGTTGCAGCCCGGCACGCTGGGCCCTCCACGTCACCCACCAAATGGAACGCGCTTCGTCTTGCGTTTTTGCTCGCTTGTGGGACCGCAGTTGAGAGCAAACCGACGTCCCTCCCCCTCCCCCTCCCTCGTCATTTATTATACCACCACTCCCTCCATTTTATGCGGAGTAAATAAAAACAGAGGGAGTATTACTACGGATGGGGATCCCCTGACGTGGCCGAACCCATTGAGTAACTGACATGCGGGGCCTAGCAAGCATGGGGTCCGCCAATAAGTGACCGAAAGGGAGGGTAAGGCAGGGATACCTATGTCAGAGGATCCACTTCCACTATACTAATTTGACCAAATGTTAGAGTAATAATATATGACATGCAACTTACACAAATGTTAGAGTAATAATATTTGACATGCAACTTACACAAAGCATACATGGTCTAATGCGTTTTTCGAGGCTAACTTTGACCAAATGTTAGAGTAATAATATATGACATGCAACTTACAGAAAGCATACGGTCAAATTCGTATGTGAAAGGAGTTTCCAATGATATAATTTTCACATTATACATCTCATGTACTATTAATCTTGTCAATAGTCAAATTAGAAACCATCTCGACTACAAATCTAGGAGTACGTACGAATGTAACAATATTGATTGGGCGTTGTTGAATGTTGATACCTTTTTATCAAAGTAGATATACTTTGACTACACATAAAACTTATATGTAAACTACTCCCTCCTTCCATCTGTATAGGGCCTAATGTGTTTTTGAGGCTAACTTTGACCAAAAGGTAGAGCAATAATATATGACATGCAACTTAAATAAAGCATACCATCAAATTCGTATGTGAAAGGTGCTTCCAATGATATAATTTTCGCATTATACATGTCATGTACTATTAATCTTGTCAATAGTCAAAGGCGGTCTTGAAAAATGCATTAGGCCCAATATATATGGAAGGAGGGAGTAGAAAGGATAGGAGGGAGTATATTGTACGTTCAAAAACGAAACGAACATTGAATACCCTTTATATATGATTTGCGGATGCTATGGTCACCGGTTCAAAATTTTGAATCCGCCTTAGGTATCACGTGCCCCCACTCGTTCCCTCTTGGTTTCATCTCGTGGTCCGGAGATCTATTGAAAGAGGACTAGGGTGGGTACATGCGAATGATACTCGGCGGAATGTTCAAATGAGGCATGCGGGAGGATGGACTCGACTAGAGGGCGACATGATCGATGGAGAAGAGGGTTGGAGAGGAATGAGAAATAAGCAAATGCCACATGATTATACTTTAACGTCTCAAATAAACAATAAGTTGTCTCGCTTGGCCTACATAGTGAAACGCCTAATGCGCAACGCGGAGCATTGACGCTCGAATATGGCCGGGAAAACAGGGAAACATACTTGTGGGGCACACCCGTCGGGACGACGTAGCACAGACTAGTACAATGGAGGAGCTGGCCCACGACCTCCTTGCCACCGACAACCGTTCACGTGGGTCGTTGGGGCCAACAACGGGGCGCAGCTCCAGCAATGCCTCTGGACACGGCGACCGCGGTGAGCGCCACACTTATATCATCGCTAGACACGGTCGGTTTCAGTTTGCCGAGGGTGGCGTTAGTGCTGTGGCACGACCAACAGTATGTTTGGTTTGTGCCCAAGGTTGCCCCATCAAAGCATTAGGTAGCCAAAATTTTGGTTGAGGTATTGGTTGCCCATGATTTGGCCGACATTGGCAAAAAAATGAACTTGAGTTGGCTAGAGTTCATTGGCATGCCAAAGAAATGGCAACCATCCAAACAAAGACCAATCTTTGGGTCATGACCAAAATTTTGGTTGAGGTATTGGTTGCCCATGATTTGGCCGACATTGGCAAGAAAAATGAACTAGAGTTGGCTAGAGTTCATTGGCTTGCCAAAAAAATGGCAACCATCCACACAAAGACTAATCTTTTGGTCATGACCAAAATTTTGGCAAGGTGCACTTTGGCCACAATCCAAACACACCCCAACACCCGGCTCGTCAAGGATGCACGGGGCGCCGCGACGCCTCCGCGGAGTGGTGTAGCGCGGCCAACAACATCCTCTGGACCTGAGACCATGCCGGCTCGTCTTGCTTTTTCAATGACATGCGGGGATCGCATCTGAGCAAAGGGCATCTCCAACATTGCCACGACCGCAGCTGATTACCCTGGCACACCAAAACCCTCGTCCCTCGCACCGTCGCGCGGTGCATTCCCAGCCGGCGCCAGCTTCCCGCATTCATTCCGTCCATTCGTATGTCGTCATTAAGAGGCTCGGTGCCCGAGGAACAACTCCAGCAACTTAATGACGCACCCGGACGCTTGGGCTCACCGGAATGCGCTACTTAAAGCGGCAACGCTCAGCTAACCTCCACACCATAGCGCATCGTCCTCCTACCTAGAACCACATCCGCCATGACCGCAAGCACGAACGCTCTGCGGGAGAGCTTGTCCTAGGGGATGGAGCTCGAGGTCGCCGCCCTCGCTGAAGTCGCCACACAAGCGGTGGCCACGCTGGCGGCCAACGACGGGAGCACCCTCAGCCACGCGTCCTACTTGCCGCCGTCCAACGTCTGGCACCGCCTAGGGTGGGGACTCCTTAGAGGATGAGTAGGGCATGGCAGGTGGCAGGGCATGGTGTGCCAACTGGCCGGTCCGTCTCCCGTGTTCTACTTTTCCTCGCCGGAGACCACACCTTCACTTCATGGATCTTGAACCCCGCCCCAGTACATGGAGATCACAGATGGAGGACGTCGGCCGCCGCCGTAGAATAGGTTTAGGGTCGGGTTTCTTTTATTTTTTTGTCCTATAAAAGTTCGAAATGTAATGAAAATCCGTCGTGTTTGCATTAATCTCGGCCAGTGTATATGAACTTTCAAAGTAATATACATATTGTAGGAGTACTAGCAAGATGCCCGTGCGTTGCACGGATGATCAAGATCTTGTGGGTGAAAAGGATGAATGAGGGAAAGCCTTATCTGCAAATGTGGAGAGGAGTGCGGGTAAATTGTCATAGTTTCCTTCCTATCCGTTAGATATAGATCGGATGGCCTATATTGCAGGATCGGACACATCTTTCTACATCTACGGGAACCTACGAAAGGGTTAACGTAAATTGCCTCTCTCTCTCCTCCCCTAATTTTCATGGTGGTGGGCCCCTCCCTCCCCCCAATCTACAATCAACAGCTCACACGTTTCACATTATGTAAATTATGTAACTGGGATTACGTAGGTGTAGCATTACTCGTCCTAAAAAACCCAACTAAGCCAACCTCCCAGCATATCGCGCGAGAAAAGACCCGGCCGCGTCGTTTTAGTCGGGATTATCGGATTACTAGTAGTAGTATCGATGGATCGCGCGAAGCAATAGATTTTTTTGTGGGGGCGAAGCACCTAGTTTAAAAGGAAAAAATGCGGTACACTTACAGCACTCCTGTCGCGGTCGCATTGCACCCCACACACGTTCGGTCCTACACACGGCTCACGCAAACGGAACGCGCTTCAGCTTGCCTCTTCACTGACACGTGGGACTGCACTTGGAGAAACCGACCATGCACCAAACTCCCCCCGCCCACCGCGCGAAAATCCTCCCCCCACACCCAAAAATTCCACCCAAATCGGATTCAACCGCCCTTCGGCCAACTAGCCAATAATATTCCCCAAACCCCCTCCCCCCTGTCCCCCTCCACTCCATTCGCTCCGCCAAAGCCGCCCTCCCCGCCGCGCCGATATGTCGGCGCCGCGGTTCGGCGATCCTCTCGCTCCCACAGTACGCTCTAGTAGACTGTCGTCCTCTAGCCGCACCGCCACCTCTAGCTACGTTCTTGTGGAGGCGAACGGCGGTCAGCGCCGCCACCGCTGGCGACGTTCGTGTGGAGACGCACGGCGGTCAGCTTCTCCCACGGTACATGCATTCTAGACTGAGGCCCCGTTCATGTCGGTGTAGCACTGAATGTTAGCTGATAGACGCTGTTAATCTCACTGTTTGCGAAAGTAGTTTGCTGTCAATATGCTCTGCTTAAGAAGCTTCCTTGCCCTGTTCTGCACTCAATCTGCTTAGCTGAGATGGCGTGCCAAGGCTGATTAGTTGCTAAAATATCCGGCCATATATTTATTGTGACGTAGATTGCCATGGTCTAGTAGCCAATCCGTTAGGTGAAATAGCTCTACACTGTTTTATACTCGATCTTTGTTGCTGCGATGGCCTTCGATAGTTCGATGGCTGTGTGCTCGGCCTCATTGACTGCTGAAACAGCCTGCCATAATTTGGCACTCAAATCTGTTTGCTGAATTAGCTTTACATATATTTTGTTACTTAGATCTGCTCGTCCAAATATCTTGCCATAGCTTTAGACATCGACCTAGGTATTTTTTTTCTGGAATTCATAAAAAAGCATATATGTTTTTCCTGTAATATCAAGTAGAAGAACTAATTTGTATGTCTAACAGATGGACAAGACTTGGATAACTTCTGCTCGATGATTCTCTGCTGCATATGTCGATGGGGTTGCAAACTTCATGAACTTTATCAGAGTTGAGTACGGTGGTCCGAAATCATATGTGCTCTGCCTGTGTAGCAGTTGTATGAATTCAGTTACAAGACCCCAGTCAACTGTGCAAAATCATCTACACTTGTATGGGAAGTCGTTCACATATACTAGGTGGGTTCATCATGGTGAAGCTGTGAATGTCAATGTTATTGACTACGTGGAAGCAGGAGATCACCATCTTGATCTGCGTGATGCTCAGGTGGAAGAGGAGGAGGAGGTGGTGGTGGCGGAGCCAGTGAGTTTGACCAACATTGAAACAATGCTACGAAATGCTCGTGCATTCCGTGAACTTTCACCTGCAGAAAAAAAAAACGGTGGGCCCGCATGTTGGAACAATGCAACGTTATTGTCACCCCAGGAAATAAGCTGTCAGTATTGTTGGGGAACGTAGTAATTTCAAAATTTTCCTACGCACATGCAAGATCATGGTGATGCATAGCAACAAGAGGGGAGAGTGTTGTCTATGTACCCTCGTAGACCGAAGCGGAAGCGTTGACACAACGTAGAGGAAGTAGTCGTACGTTCTCCTCACGATCCAACCGATCACAGCACCGTTACTCCGGCACCTCCGAGTTCTTGGCACACGTTCAGCTCGATGACGATCCCCGGGCTCCGATCCAGCAAAGCATCGGGGAAGAGTTCCGTCAGCACGACGGCGTGGTGACGATCTTGATGTGTTACCGGCGCAGGGCTTCGCCTAAGCACTGCAACGATATGACCGAGGTGGAATTTGGTGGAAGGGGGCACCGCACACGGCTAAGGAAAGATCTCAATGATCAATTGTGTGTCTATGGGGTGCCCCCTGCCCCCGTATATAAAGGATCCAAGGGGGAGGGGCTGGCCAGCCAAGCCTGGCACGCCAGGAGAGTCCTACTCCCTCTGGGAGTAGGATTCCCCCCCCCCAATCCTAGTTGGACTAGGATTCTCCAAGGGGGAGAGAGAGAGAGGGGGCCGGCCACCTCTCCTAGTCCTAATAGGACTAGGGGAAGGGGGAGGCGCGCAACCCATGAGGGCAGCCCTCTCTCCTCTCCACCAAGGCCCATGTTGGCCCATTATGCTCCCGGGGGGTTCCGGTAACCCTCCCGGTATTCCGATAAAATCCTGATTTCACCTGGAACACATCCGATGTCCAAACATAGGCTTCCAATATATCATTCTTTACGTCTCGACCATTTCGAGACTCCTCGTCATGTCCGTGATCACATCCGGGACTCCGAACTCCTTCGGTACATCAAAATGCATAAACTCATAATAACTGTCATCGTAACGTTAAGCGTGCGGACCCTACGGTTCGAGAACAATGTAGACATGACTGAGACACGTCTCCGGTCAATAACCAATAGCGGGACCTGGATGCCCATATTGGCTCCTACATATTCTACGAAGATCTTTATCGGTCAGACCGCATAACAACATACGTTTGTTCCCTTTGTCATCGGTATGTTACTTGCCCGAGATTCGATCGTCGGTATCCAATACCTAGTTCAATCTCGTTACCGGCAAGTCTCTTTACTCGTTCCGTAATACATCATCTCACAACTAACACATTAGTTGCAATGCTTGCAAGGCTTATGTGATGTGCATTACCGAGAGGGCCCAGAGATACCTCTCCGACAATCGGAGTGACAAATCCTAATCTCGAAATACGCCAACCCAACATGTACCTTTGGAGACACCTGTAGAGCACCTTTATAATCACCCAGTTACGTTGTGACGTTTGGTAGCACACAAAGTGTTCCTACGGTAAACGGGAGTTGCATAATCTCATAGTTAAAGGAACATGTATAAGTCATGGATAAAAGCAATAGCAACATACTAAACGATCGGGTGCTAAGCTAATGGAATGGGTCATGTCAATCAGATCATTCAACTAATGATGTGATCTCGTTAATCAAATAACAACTCTTTGTTCATGGTTAGGAAACATAACCATCTTTGATTAATGAGCTAGTCAAGTAGAGGCATACTAGTGACACTCTGTTTGTCTATGTATTCACACATGTATTATGTTTCCAGTTAATACAATTCTAGCATGAATAATAAACATTTATCATGATATAAGGAAATAAATAATAACTTTATTATTGCCTCTAGGGCATATTCTCTTCAGTCTCCCACTTGCACTAGAGTCAATAATCTAGATCACATCACCATGTGATTAACATCAATAGTTCACATCATCATGTGATTAACACCCATAGTTCACATCGCTATGTCACCGACACCCAAAGGGTTTACTAGATTCAGTAATCTAGTTTACATCGCTATGTAATTAACACCCAAGGAGTACTAAGGTGTGATCATGTTTTGCTTGTGAGAGAATCTTAGTCAACGGGTCTGCTACATTCAGATCCGCATGTACTTTGCAAATTTCTATGTCAACAATACTCTGCATGGAGCTACTCTAGCTAATTGCTCCCACTTTCAATATGTATCTGGATCGAGACTTAGAGTCATCTAGATCAGTGTCAAAACTTGCATCCACGTAACCCTTTACGATGAACCTTTTGTCACCTCCATAATCGAGAAACATATCCTTATTCCACTAAGGATAATTTTGACCGCTGTCCAGTGATCTACTCCTAGATCATTATTGTACTCCCTTGCTTAACTCAGTGTAGGGTATACAATAGATCTGGTAAACAGCATGGCATACTTTATAGAACCTATGGCCGAGGCATAGGGAATGACTTTCATTCTCTTTCTATCTTCTGTCGTGGTCGGGCTTTGAGTCTTACTCAATTTCACACCTTGTAACACAGGAAAGAACTCTTTCTTTGACTGTTCCATTTTGAACTACTTCAAAATCTTGTCAAGGTATGTACTCATTGAAAACTTATCAAGCGTCTTGATCTATCTCTATAGATCTTGATGCTCAATATGTAAGCAGCTTTACCGAGGTCCTTTCTTTGAAAAACTCCTTTCAAACACTCCTTTATGCTTTGCAGAATAATTCTACATTATTTCCGATCAACAATATGTCATTTACATATACTTATCAGAAATGCTGTAGTGCTCCCACTCACTTTCTTGTAAATACAGGCTTCACCACAAGTCTGTATAAAACTATATGCTTTGATCAACTCATCAAAGCGTATATTCCAACTCCGAGATGCTTGCACCAGTCCATAGATGGATCACTGGAGTTTGCACATTTTGTTAGCACCTTTAGGATTGCCAAAACCTTTTGGTTGCATCATATACAACTCTTCTTTAATAAATCCATTAAGGAATGCAGTTTTGTTTTATCCGTTTGCCAGATTTCATAAAATGCGGCAATTGCTAACATGATTCGGACAGACTTAAGCATAGATACGAGTGAGAAACTCTCATCGTAGTCAACACCTTGAACTTGTCGAAAACCTTTTGCGACAATTCTAGCTTTGTAGATAGTAACACTACTATCAGCGTCCGTCTTCCTCTTGAAGTTCCATTTATTTTCTATGGCTTTGCCAATCATCGGGCAAATCCATCAAAGTCCAAACTTTGTTCTCATACATTTCGCGGATCATATCTCAGATTTCATGGCCTCAAACCATTTCGCGGAATCTGGGCTCATCATCGCTTCCTCATAGCTCGCAAGTTCATCATGGTCTAGTAACATGACTTCCAGAACAGGATTACCGTACTACTATGGTGCGGATCTCACTCTGGTTTACCTGCGAGATTCGGTAGTAACTTGATCTGAAGTTACATGATCATCATCATTAGGTTCCTCACTAATTGGTGTAGTAGTCACAGGAACAGATTTCTGTGATGAACTACTTTCCAATAAGGGAGAAGGTACAATTACCTTATCAAGTTCTACTTTCCTCCCACTCACTTCTTTCGAGAGAAACTCCTTCTCTAGAAAGGATCCATTCTTAGCAACAAATGTCTTGCCTTTGGATCTGTGATAGAAGGTGTACCCAACAATTTCCTTTGGGTATCCTATGAAGACATATTTCTCCGATTTGGGTTTGAGCTTATCAGGATGAAACTTTTCCATATAAGCATCACAACCCCAAACTTTAAGAAACGACAACTTTGGTTTCTTGCTAAACCACAGTTCATATTGTGTCGTCTCAACGGACTTAGATGGTGCCCCTTTTAACGTGAATGCAGCTGTCTCTAATGCATGATCCCAAAACGATATTGGTAAATCGGTAAGAAACATCATAGATTGTACTATATCCAATAAAGTACGGTTATGACGTTCGGACACACCATTATGCTGTGGTGTTCCAGGTGGCATGAATTTGTGAAACTATTCCACACGGTTTTAACTGAAGGCCAAAACTCGTAACTCAAATATTTTACCTCTGCGATCATATCGTAGAAACTTTTTATTTTCTTGTTACGATGATTATCCACTTCACTCTGAAATTCTTTGAACTTTTCAAACGTTTCAGACTTATGTTTCATTAAGTAGATATACCCATATCTGCTTAAATCATCTGTGAAGTTCTGAAAATAATGATACTTGTCGCGAGCCTTAATATTCATCGGACCACATACATCGGTATGCATGATTTCCAACAAATCTGTTGCTTGTTCCATTGTTCCGGAGAACGGCATTTTTAGTCATCTTGCCCAAGAGGCATGGTTCGCAAGCATCAAGTGATTCATAATCAAGTGATTCCAAAATCCCATCAGCATGGAGTTTCTTCATGCGCTTTACACCAATATGACCTAAACGGCAGTGCCACAAAAAGGTTGCACTATCATCATTAACTTCGCATCTTTTGGTTTCAATATTATGAATATGTGTATCACTGCGATCGAGATCCAATGAACTATTTTCATTGGTGTGTATGACCATAGAAGGTTTTATTCATGTAAACAGAACAACAATTTATTCTCTTACTTAAATGAATAACCGTATTGCAATTAACATGATCAAATCATATTCATGCTCAACGCAAACACCAAATAACACTTATTTAGTTTCAACACTAATCCCGAAAGTATAGGGAGTGTGTGATGATGATCATATCAATCTTGGAACCACTTCCAACACACATCGTCACCTTGCCCTTTAACTAGTCTTTGTTCATTCTGCAGCTCCCGTTTCGAGTTACTAATCTTAGCAATTTGAACTAGTACCAAATACTGAGGGGTTGCTATGAACACTAGTAAAGTACACATCAATAACATGTATATCAAATATACTTATGTTCACTTTGCCATCCTTCTTATCCGCCAATCACTTGGGGTAGTTCCGCTTCCAGTGACCAGTCCCTTTGCAGTAGAAGCACTTAGTCTCAGGCTTAGGACCAGACTTGGGCTTTTTCACTTGAGCAGCAACTTGCTTGCCGTTCTTCTTGAAGTTCCCCTTCTTTCCTTTTGCCCTTTTCTTGAAACTAGTGATCTTGTCAATCATCAACACTTGATGTTTTTCTTTGATTTCTACCTTCGCTGATTTTAGCATCGCGAAGAGCTTGGGAATATTTTCCGTTATCCCTTGCATATTATAGTTCATCACGAAGTTCTACTAACTTGGTGATGGTGACTAGAGAATTCTGTCAATCACTATCTTATCTGGAAGATTAACTCCCACTTGATTCAAGCGATTGTAGTACCCAGACAATCTGAGCACATGCTCACTAGTTGAGCGATTCTCCTCCATCTTTTAGCTATAGAACTTGTTGGAGACTTCATATCTCTCAACTCGGGTATTTGCTTGAAATATTAACTTCAACTCCTAGAACATCTCATATGCTCCATGACGTACAAAACGTCTTTGAAGTCCCGATTCTAAGCAGTTAAGCATGGTGCACTAAACTATTAAGTAGTCATCATGTTGAGCTAGCAAAACGTTCATAATGTCTGCATCTGCTCCTGCAATAGGTCCGTCACCTAGCGGTGCATCAAGGACATAATTCTTCTGTGCAGCAATGAGGATAAACCTCAGATCACGGATCCAATCCGCATCATTGCTACTAACATTTTTCAACACAATTTTCTCTAGGAACATATCAAAATAAACACAGGGAAGCAACAACGCGAGCTATTGATCTACAACATAGATATGCTAATACTACCAGGACTAAGTTCATGATAAATTTAAGTTCAATTAATCATATTACTTAAGAACTCCCACTTAGATAGACATCCCTCTAATCTTCTAAGTGATCACGTGATCCAAATCACCTAAACCATGTCCGATCATCACGTGAGATGGAGTAGTTTCAATGGTGAACATCACTATGTTGATCATATCTACTATATGATTCACGCTCGACCTTTCGGTCTCCGTGTTCCGAGGCCATATCTGTTATATGCTAGGCTCGTCAAGTTAACCTGAGTATTCCGCGTGTGCAACTGTTTTGCACCCATTGTATTTGAACGTAGAGCCTATCACACCCGATCATCACGTGGTGTCTCAGCACGAAGAACTTTCGCAACGGTGCATACTCAGGGAGAACACTTCTTGATAATTAGTGAGAGATCATCTTATAATGCTACCGTTAATCAAAGCAAGATAAGATGCATAAAAGATAAACATCACATGCAATCAATATATGTGATATGATATGGCCATCATCATCTTGTGCTTGTGATCTCACACTTCGAAGCACCGTCATGATCACCATCGTCACCGGCGCGACACCTTGATCTCCATCGTAGCATCGTTGTCGTTTCGCCAATCTTATGCTTCCACGACTATCACTACCGCTTAGTAATAAAGTAAAGCATTACATCGCGATTGCATTGCATACAATAAAGCGACAACCATATGGCTCCTGCCAGTTGCCGATAACTCGGTTACAAAACATGATCATCTCATACAATAAAATTTAGCATCATGTCTTGACCATATCACATCACAACATGCCCTGCAAAAACAAGTTAGACGTCCTCTACTTTGTTGTTGCTAGTTTTACGTGGCTGCGACGGGCTTAAGCAAGAACTCATCTTACCTACGCATCAAAACCACAACGATAGTTTGTCAAATAGACTCTGTTTTAACCTTCTCAAGGACCGGGCGTAGCCACACTTGGTTCAACTAAAGTTGGAGAGACAGTCTTCCGCAAGCCATCTATGTGCAAAGCACGTCGAGGGAACCGGTCTCGCGTAAGAGTACGCGTAAGGTTGGTCCGGATCGTCTCGTCCAACAATACCGCTGAACCAAAATATGACATGCTGGTAGGCAGTATGACTTGTATCGTCCACAACTCACTTGTGTTCTACTCGTGCAAATAACATCAAACCATAAAAACCTAGGCTCTGATACCACTGTTGGGGAACGTAGTAATTTCAAAATTTTCCTACGCACACGCAAGATCATGGTGATGCATAGCAACAAGAGGGGAGAGTGTTGTCTACGTACCCTCGTAGACCGAAGCGGAAGCGTTGACACAACATAGAGGAAGTATTCGTACGTTCTCCTCACGATCCAACCGATCACAGCACCGTTACTCCGGCACCTCCGAGTTCTTGGCACACGTTCAGCTCGATGACGATCCCCGGGCTCCGATCCAGCAAAGCGTCGGGGAAGAGTTCCGTCAGCACAACGGCGTGGTGACGATCTTGATGTGTTACCGGCGCAGGGCTTCGCCTAAGCACTGCAACGATATGACCGAGGTGGAATTTGGTGGAAGGGGGCACCGCACACGGCTAAGGAAAGATCTCAATGATCAATTGTGTGTCTATGGGGTGCCCCCTGCCCCCATATATAAAGGAGCCAAGGGGGAGGGGCTGGCCGGCCAAGCCTGGCGCGCCAGGAGAGTCCTACTCCCTCTGGGAGTAGGATTCCCCCCCCCCCAATCCTAGTTGGACTAGGATTCTCCAAGGGGGAGAGAGAGAGAGGGGGCCGGCCACCTCTACTAGTCCTAATAGGACTAGGGGAAGGGGGGAGGCGCGCAGCCCATGAGGGCAGCCCTCTCTCCTCTCCACCAAGGCCCATGTTGGCCCATTATGCTCCCGGGGGGTTCCGGTAACCCTCCCGGTATTCCGGTAAAATCCTGATTTCACCTGGAACACATCCGATGTCCAAACATAGGCTTCCAATATATCATTCTTTACGTCTCGACCATTTCGAGACTCCTCGTCATGTCCGTGATCACATCCAGGACTCCGAACTCCTTCGGTACATCAAAATGCATAAACTCATAATAACTGTCATCGTAACGTTAAGCGTGCGGACCCTACGGTTCGAGAACAATGTAGACATGACCGAGACACGTCTCCAGTCAATAAACAATAGCGGGACCTGGATGCCCATATTGGCTCCTACATATTCTACGAAGATCTTTATCGGTCAGACCGCATAACAACATACGTTTGTTCCCTTTGTCATCGGTATGTTACTTGCCCGAGATTCGATCGTCGGTATCCAATACCTAGTTCAATCGCGTTACCGGCAAGTCTCTTTACTCGTTCCGTAATACATCATCTCACAACTAACACATTAGTTGCAATGCTTGCAAGGCTTATGTGATGTGCATTACCGAGAGGGCCCAGAGATACCTCTCCGACAATCGGAGTGACAAATCCTAATCTCGAAATACGCCAACCCAACATGTACCTTCGGAGACACCTGTAGAGCACCTTTATAATCACCCAGTTACGTTGTGACGTTTGGTAGCACACAAAGTGTTCCTACGGTAAACGGGAGTTGCATAATCTCATAGTTAAAGGAACATGTATAAGTCATGGATAAAAGCAATAGCAACATACTAAACGATCGGGTGCTAAGCTAATGGAATGGGTCATGTCAATCAGATCATTCAACTAATGATGTGATCTCGTTAATCAAATAACAACTCTTTGTTCATGGTTAGGAAACATAACCATCTTTGATTAATGAGCTAGTCAAGTAGAGGCATACTAGTGACACTCTGTTTGTCTATGTATTCACACATGTATTATGTTTCCAGTTAATACAATTCTAGCATGAATAATAAACATTTATCATGATATAAGGAAATAAATAATAACTTTATTATTGCCTCTAGGGCATATTTCCTTCAAGTATTCTTAGCTATGGTCACCTTTCTTCAGGTGAAGACATCTGAGCGGATGACCAACAAATCATTCGATGCGATGTTGGCTGCTTTCTGCGAATCTTTCCCAGATGTATCTAAGCTGCCACACACCTACAGTAAAATGAAGAATTTCCTTTGTGCAGTTGGAATTGGATATGATATGATCCATGTTTGTAAGAATAATTGTATTCTGTTCCGGAAGGATTATGCCAACTTAAGTGAATGCCCGAAATGCAAATCATCAAGATGGAAAGGATTCCTCATAATGTTCTGAGACATTTTCCAATTACACCAAGATTGCAGAGGTTGTTTCATGATGCTGAAACAAGAGAGGATGTACTGTGGCATTGTAGGAACCAGGAGTACAGAGATCAGAATGTAATGAGCCATCCATCTCATGGTAGTGAGTGGAAAAGCTTCAATGATAAACACAAAGAGTTTGCTGCTGACCCGAGAAACATTAGACTTGGCTTAGCTTCAGATGGATTTAACCCATTTGGCCACCAGAGTGCCACATATAGCATGTGGCCAGTGCTTGTTATCCCTTACAACATGCCTCCAAATGTATGCACCAAAGAATCAAATTACATGATGGCCTTGCTCATCCCAGGTCCAAAAAGTCCTGGAAAGGATTTTGATTTGTTCATGGAGCCTCTTGTGGAGGAACTTCAACAGCTATGGAAGGGTGCTCTCACTCGAGACCTATATAGCAGCCCACCAGCTGATTTCTTTCTGCGTGCTGTTATAATTTGGTGCATCCATGATTATCCGGCTTTGGGCACTATGTCAGGGCGAATGACACATGGTTACAATGCATGTGTTCGCTGTGACAGGAATCCACTGTCATACACAATACTTAGCAAGATCTGTTACATTGGTCACCGTCGTTTCCTTGCCAAGGACAAGCCGCTTCCTAGAAAATACCGAAGACACGTGTTCAATGCAAAGCATGAAAACCGTGATGCGCCAAAGAGGCTCACCGCCAATGAGTTGCAAGTGGAATTAGAGAAGGTCAGGCATATTACACTAGGAAACCATCCTAATAATGGTAGCGGGAAAAGGAAGTGTGGCAGGGCAGAAGAGAGATTATTGTTTACCCGCAGTTCCACTTTGTGGGACTTGGAGTATTGGAAAGATTTGGATCTGCGGCATAATCTTGATGTGATGCACATCGAGAAAAATATATGTGACATCATTATCGGCACACTTCTTAATATTGAAGGCAAGATGAAAGATACCTTAAAATCTAGGATTGATTTCACACACCTGGGTATCAGACAGGATTTGCAGGTGCAAGATGAAGGTAAACCACGGGATATGGCTCCAGCTGTGTACGTCTTGGATAAGGTAAAAAGAAAAGAATTCTGTGAGGTCCTGTCACATGTGAGATTCCCACATGGATTTGCTTCCAACCCTGAAAGGAGAGTCAGTGCAGATGGAAACAAGGTACAAGGGTTGAAAACTCATGACTGCCACGTCCTACTTCAAAGGGTTTTACCTGTTATCCTTAGAGGATTGGGCCGCCCTGACTTATACAGAGCAGTTGTAGAGTTGGGACAACTCTTCAAGGAACTCTGCAGTAGGAATATCAGGATAAATGCTTTGGAGCGCCTAAGAGACAAGATACCAACTATCCTATGCGACCTTGAGAATATATATCCTCCAGCCTTCTTTGATGTGATGGTGCATTTGGCTGTTCATCTACCTGATGAGGCACTACTTAGAGGTCCAGTACAGTATGGCTGGATGTACCCTATTGAATGGCGGCTAGGCACTTTCAAGGGCTATGTTAGGAACAGAGCTAGACCCGAGGATTCCATTGCAGAGGCCTACATTGCTACAGAAGCGTTGACTTTCTGCTCAAAATACATTGAAACAGCTGATTAGCTTAGCAAAGAGGTGGGTGAAGACAATCCCGGGCTCAATGTTTTTGATTATTCTGTTCGAGTTACAGGGAAGAGTCGACAAGAGGACAAACCTAATGATTTGGACAAAATGGTTTGGTATGTGTTGAATAACTTTCCTGAGATACTACCTTATATCAAGTAAGTGCAGTACTGCAGCTTATACATCGTAATCTACCAAACTTGCAGCACATTCTTATATATTTAGACGTTTGACGCGATCACTATGTTGTGCAGCATCTACAAAGAGGAGTTACTGCCGCAAAATCCAAGAAACATTGACAAACTGGTTATGGCAGGATTTGCGAAATGGTTCAAGAACCATGTAAGCTTTTGATGTGCACTGTCAGTTTTTTTTAATATATTGAGTACATAAGATGATCAGCTTGTCTATTTTCTAACCATAGGTTAAGAAGATGCGGGAGGATGGGCAGGCAGTTGATGATGCCCTTTACTCACTAGCAATGGGTCCTGATACTCGGGTAAGACATTATGAATCTTGCATTGTTGGAGATGTGCGCTACAACACCCTTGCACGAGACGAAGGCAGGAAGACACAAAACAGTGCCATCATGAGCACGAATACGTATGACAAAGAGACAACTGAAATGTATGCTAACATAACAGACATTATTCAGTTGCAGTATCTCTCCAGTTTCGAGGATCATCGGTGTGTGGCTCTATTGTGCTGTCGTTGGTATAACCTGTTTTCCAGGATCGCGAAACCCAGAGCTAATGATTATTTCAAATCCATCAATGTCAAGGCGGCGTACCAGACCAACGAGCCTTTTATTTTGGCAAATCAATCAACACAGATATTTTTCTTGGAAGACACATTTGCACGTAGCGATGACTGGAGAGTATTGCAAAGGTTTGAGCAGAGGAATTCATTTAATGAAGTTGCACAACAAGATGATGCTTACACTGCTCCTGATGTACAAGATAACACAGATGTTCCTAATATCTTTGAGAACCATCACGTCAATGACGCCGGCGAAAAGATTGCATGTCGTGCTGTGGACATACAAGAGTTGATCAAGAAGAAGCCAATGTTTGAGGACGTTGAGGACGAAGAAGAAGATGACACCATGGGGAATTACGATTCAGACTGATACACATGGCGAAGATGTTGACGCTGCTGCTGTGGATGATGATTACATTTCTTTTGTCGTATTTGCCTATCAGAAGACGTTTTTTATCTACTATGTGAAATTGTGTTTGCTATGACAACTGAAACCTGATGAACATGTTGTGGTATTTTGCTGTGAGAACATCACTTGTTATGTATGCTGATTTGTGTTTGGTGATTGTATGACAACTAAAACATGTTGACATTGTTGTTTAGTTGTACTCATATTTGGCTGTGAAACTTGAATTTGATGACATAGTTTGTTGTTGGACTGCAATTTGCTCGATGTCTTTGAATGAGAACAAAGCTGACTCGACAGGGCCTCTGCTATTTATTTATTTATATGAGCAAAAGGGGATACCCCCTGATTTCCGTTAATAGAAATCATTAGATGTTCAAAACACTACGCCCAGCCTGCTACATAGGTTTCATTCATTACTAGTTTTAGCAAAGTGCTCATGTCGTAGCCACTGAATACATCACGAGTGCGACATACACTGCAAATAAAGAGACAATCATCCTACAGAGCACATCGATTTTGCCCATTATCTTCACAAGCTCTTTCATCTCCTCACTGCTGTCAAGGCCGTTCAGCAGCTGTTGCTTGGCCATGATCAGAGGAACTGCATCTTTAACCTTCTGCTCTGCACCTTCCTCTTCTGCCATTCCTTCAGTTGATTGTCCAACACCCCAACCTGCTGGTATTGGGATTCCTCGGCTAACCAAATAATCAGCGTAGTTGCATTCCCCCACATCAGCAACTTCCCAGAAATACAAATCACATGAATCTTCCCTTTTCTGCACGAATGAAATTGGTAGATCATCAACCAAACTATTAAAAAATCAGCAACTGAAAGCAGCAGAACAACACTTAAACATATTATTACCCCATGATTCAGGCATTTGTAGAAGACTCGGCTAGGGTTGCGGATTGTGGTTGAGACGCGACGGATGGCTCTGCGTGATTTGCAGCGGTGGCACCACACCAACGGCAGCGGGTTGCTATGAGCAATCGGCTGCGGTGCGCGTGCCGACGAGGGTGTGATGAGACCCATAGGCGATGGTACGGGTTGCGACTTGGCGCATGTCTGGTTGTTGCCTGCTGAAGAGCAGGTGGACGAGCAGCCAACGGACATGGTTGCTGCGGCCAGAGCTTCTGATGCTAGGCAGAGTAAGTAGAGAAGAGGAGAAGCGAACGTTGGATATGTCAGTTTCATTACTTGCAGAGTAGCATAGCACCATATATAGTCATAGTCTAGGTTTGGATTCGAACCAGCTACAAGAGCACGTCTTTCTTTTTTCTAAAACTCGGCAACGTCTCTTTACTGGTACACTAGCTTGTTCAGTACGCCTTCCCAAGTCTTTGATTTTCTTTCCCATTTTTTGCGAGGACCTGACAGCTGGGACCCACTAGAAGGGCCTCTGTATTTCATGAAAAAAACGTTCCCCCCGCTAACATGTCGGACCCACCAGCTATATCTTCGCACGCAAGGAAGTTCCTCCTTATTACGCACAAAAAAATGAATACCCCCTGCTAGCTGGGACCCACCATAGTGGGAGGATGACTTGTGGACCAACAAAGTTGACGGGGACGAAGGGCTTCTTCAACCTCTGGTCTTCTTGCTCCAGCCGCCCAAAGCAGCTCCGGTCTTGCCGCATGCTCCTGCCTCCCGTGGCCGGCTATGCTGCCACGGAGGCCTCACCACCCCCTACTATTCCCACCGCTGGCCAGGCCCTGTGGCGACGGCAGCCTCACATCGCAGCCGAACCAGTGAACCCTCGTACTCCTCTCCGCGCGGGCTTCCACTGCCGCGTCTTCCCCGGCTCCGCGTCGTCCCCTTCCTAGGCCTCTCCGTCGTCCACCGCCGAGGTGCTCTCCGCGCGGCGTGGTCAACGTGGTCAAGTAACGACTTCCATCGGAAGAGTACTGTAGGTGGAGAGGCTGACAACTGGGTCCACAGCCACAGCCCAGTTTTTTTGTGATTTGCCAAGTAAGTCGCTTTGTCAGGCCTGTTGGGCTGCAAATCCTTCAAGATGAGGAGAGCTTTCATTCGGCTCGCCGAGAAAATGGCCCATCAGTAATGAGAAATGGGATGTACATTTTTAAAACACATCAAACCAACAATTAGTTTCAGATCTCTTTTTTTTCATTTCAAGATTGTAAATTACATTAATTTTTATGCGTGGAGAATTTGTTGGATTTTATATTGATACAATTAATTTTTAAATCAGTTTGAATGTGAGTGGAAATTTCGGGATTAAAAACAGTTCGGACCGCACCGAAATATGCAAAATTTTGTATAATTTTTTAACCGTGGCCACAATTTGGGTTGTAATGCTAACAAAAAGAATATGGGCTCCAAAAAAACCCTTAAGAATTAGCAAATGGGCTGAAAATTATTAGAAATAATGGTAGATGGGCTGTATGGTGTTTTCCACATATTTGAGGCTTTCCTAAAAAAAGGTTGACGCACAAACGGTCGTCGTGCTTCTTCAATCTCCGCTCTTCCTGCTCCAGCCGCTCAAACAGGCGCCGGCGGGACTGCCTGCTCCCTCCTCCCCGCGGCCGGCTCTGCTGCCGCGCAGGCCTCACCACCCCACCGTACTTCCATCGCTGGCCTAGCCATCCCTCTACTCACCCACACCTGCTGTTATTCTCTGGCGACGGCAGACGAACCAGTAAACCCTCGTACAGTCGTACTCCCCTCCGCGTGGGAAACAGCTGCCGAGTCTTCCCTGCCTCCGTGTCGTTCCCTTCCAAGGCCTCGCCGTCGTCCACCGCCCTCATGCTCTCGGCGCGGCCTGGTCAACATGGTCAACGACCGACATGCATTTGAAGTGGACTATACTTGGAGAGGCCGACAGCTGGGTCCACGGCCGCACACAAGGATAATGATTCCTCCACCTGACATCAGGGACCCACCGAAAGGGCTCAGTATTTCGCGAAAAAAACGTTACCGCCGCTGACAGCTCGGACCCACCAGCTATATCTTCACATGCAAGGAAGTGCCTCCTTATTACGCACAAAAAAATGAATACTCCCCCTGTTAGCTAGGACCCAGTATAGTGGCAGGCTGACCTGTGGGCCTACTAAGTTGACGGTGATGGAGGGCTTTGTCAACTTAGTCAATAATGCACGATTTTAGCTCCAGCGACAGTACGATGTCCATCCAATGGCCGTAGTGCTTCTTCAACCTCTGGTCTTCTTGCTCCAGCCGCCCAAACCAAGGCCGGTCGTTCCTCGTGCTCCTGCCTCCCATGGCCGACTGCGATGCGGCGGAGGCCTCACCGGCCCCTACTACTCCCACCACTGGCCAGGCCATCCCTCTACTCACCCACACCCCCTGTTACTCTGTGGCGACGGCAGCCTCACACCGCAACGAACCAGTGCCCTCGTACTCCTCTACGCATGGGCATCCACTGTCGCGTCTTCCCCGGCTCCACTTCGTCCCCTTCCTAGGCCTCGCCGTCATATTTTGCAAAAAAATCGCTTCCCCCTGAATGCTGGGACCCACTAGACGGGCCACCGTATTTCGCGAAAAAAATGTTCCCCCCGCTGTCAGCTCGGACCCACCGGAAGTGCCTCCTTATTACGCACAAAAAAATGAATACTCCCCCAGCTAGCTGGGACCCACCTTGGTGGGAGGCTGACTTGTGGGCCTACTAAGTTGACAGGGACGAAGGGCTTTGTCAACTTAGTAAATATGAACGATTCTAGCTCCATTAACCGTACGATGCCCATCCAACGGCCGTAGTGCTTCTTCAACCTCTGGTTTTCTTGCTCCAGCCGTCCAAAGCAGCGCCAGTTGTGCCGCATGCTCCTGCCTCCCATGGCCGGCTGTGCTGCCGCGGAGGCCTCACCACCCCCTACTATTCCCACCGCTGGCCAGGCCCTGCGGTGACGACAGCCTCACACCGTAGTTCGAACCAGTGAACCCTTGTACTCCTCTCCGCGCGTGCGGGCTTCCACTGTCGCGTCTTCCCCGGCTCCCTTTCGTCCCCTTCATAGGCCTCGCCGTCATCCACCGCCCTGGTGCTCTCGGCGCGGCGTGGTCAACGTGGTCAAGGAACGACTTCCATCGGACGTGGACTGTACGTGCAGAGGCTGACAGCTGGGTCCACGGCCGCAGCAAGGAAGTGCCTCCTTATTACGTGCAAATTAATTATTCCTCCACCTGACAGCAGGGACCCACCGGACGGGCCACCGTATTTCGCCCCCTGACTGCTGGGACCCACCAGCTACATCTTCGTAGGCAAGGAAGTGCCTGACAGTCGGGACCACCTGGTCGAAGCATACGTAGCGTTGTCATTCTGGTCGCGAACGTGTACGTACATATATACTGGTGGATGTAGAGGCGCGTACGTGTCGTAGTAGAGGCGGCCAGGGTGCAACAAAGAAAATACGGCCACGTATGTGTACATACAGGCGGGGTCTCGAACGCCTACTCGCGCATACATACGGTGAGGGCTCGTGTACATGGCTGGGTCGGAACGGAAAAACAGCGTCGTCGTCGTGTTCATTGGTCGGAACAGAATGCATGGTCGTGTTCGTTGGGA
This sequence comes from Aegilops umbellulata, assembly GCA_032464435.1. NCBI lineage: Eukaryota > Viridiplantae > Streptophyta > Magnoliopsida > Poales > Poaceae > Aegilops > Aegilops umbellulata. The sequence continues at coordinate 458,768,831 of CP136057.1, read as the reverse complement.
GGGCTTGGACGGAAGAGGCGATGGAAACGAGGCCCGGCGTACCGCAAAACATAGGAAACGGACCTCCTACGGTCAAAACGGGGGTCCTATTGATCGGGAGGGGTGTGGCGTACCGCTAAACAGAGGAAACGGACCTCCTACGGTCGAAGCGGGGGTCCTGTTGATGGGGAGGGGTGTGGCGTACCGCAAAACGGAGGAAACGGACTTGTGTTGGAGCGCTACGGTCGAAACGGGGGTCCTGTTCATTGGGAGGGGTTTGGCGTACCGCAAAATGGGACTCCACGGGATACTGTTCATCTCCACCGTCGACCCCCTCTAGCCTCCACGAGCTACTGTTCATCCACCGTCGACCTCCTCCAGCCTCCACGGGCTCCTGTTCATCCAGCCTCCACCGCATGCTACTCCACCGGCAACTGTTCAACCATCCCTCCACCGTCTACTGTTCATCCAGCCCTCCACACCACGGGGTCCTGTTCAACCACCCCTCCACGGGCACCCCTCCACCGTCTACTGTTCATCCTGCCCTCCACGGGGTGGTCCTGTTCATCCAGCCCTCCACGGGGTCTTGTTCATCTAGCCCCAACCGGCTCGATCAATCGGGGTCCTGTTCATCCAGAGGCAACACCACGGGGTCCTGTTCATCCACCCCCACCGGGAACTGTTCATCCAAACCCCCCGCAACGCTCACTGTTCATCCAGAGGCAGCATTGATCGGCTTCAGTTAGCAGCAGTAGCCAAGGAATCGCTCGATCGAGTTCATTTAACAGCCATCGATCGATCGCTCGGGTTCAGTAACATGTAGCCTGCAGTGCAATCGCTCGGGTTCAGTTAGAGACCAACACCTCGCTCGGGTTCAGCTAGAGCCAACGCCTCGCACACACGCGTGTATGTGTATGACAGAAACGCGCATCGCTCGGCTCCCGACCTCCCACCGTAACCGGGAAGTCCCCGAAATCCCCCCTGCTTCTACCACGGTTTTTTCTGTCATGGACGGCCCAAAGAATGTCATGCAACTGCGTCTCCGGCCCGCCCAGGACGAAAAGCCCATTTTCTGTCATGATTTTTGTCATAGAAGTAGGAGCCCACCACATCTATGATGATACCGGGTTTAGTCACAATTATCGTCATAGAAGTGTCATATGTATGACCGAAAAAAAATTCGTTCGGCCCAAAATGTCACGGATGTGTCTTTTTTTTGTAGTGATACCAGACCTATTGTGTACCTTGCCATGAGTTTGGCAAGGGGGTAAAATAGTGATCCAGGAATAGATCACTGGACAGAGGTCAAAATTATCCATAGGTACCTAAAGAGGACTAAGGAAATGTTTCTCAGTTATGGAGGTGACAAAGAGTTCATCGTAAAGAGTTACGTCGATGCAAGCTTGAACACTGATCCGAATGACTCCGAGTCTCAATCTGGATACATATTGAAAGTGGGAGCAATGATCTAGAGTAGCTCCATGCAGAGCATTGTAGACATAGAAATTTGCAAAATACTTATGGTTCTGAATGTGGCAGACACATTGACTAAACTTCTCTCACAAGCAAAACATGATCACACCTTAGTACTCTTTGGGTGTTAATCACATAGCGATGTGAACTAGATTATTGACTCTAGTAAACCCTATCCGTATTGGTCACATGACAATGTGAACTATGGGTGTTAATCACATAAAGATGTGAACTGTTGGTGTCAAATCACATGGCGATGTAAACTAGATTATTGACTCTAGTGCAAGTGGGAGACTGAAGGAAATATGCCCTAGATGCAATAATAAAGTTGTTATTTTATATTTTCTTATATCAAGATAAATATTTATTATTCATGCTAGAATTGTATTAACCGGAAACTTGATACATGTGTGGATACATAGACAAAACATAGTGTCCCTAGTAAGCCTATACTAGACTAGCTCGTTAATCAAATATGGTTAAGTTTCCTAACCATAGACATGTGTTGTCATTTGATGAATGGGATCACATCATTAGGAGAATGATGTGATGGACAGGTCCCATCCGTTAGCTTAGCATAATATCATCAAGTTTTGTTGCTATTGCTTTCTTCATGTCATATACATATTCCCTTGACTATGAGATTATGCAACTCCCGGATACCGGAGGAATACCTTGTGTGCTATCAAACGTCACAACGTAACTGGGTGATTATAAAGATGCTCTACAGGTGTCTCCAAAGGTGTTTGTTGGGTTCGCATAGATCGAGATTAGGATTTGTCACTCCGAGTATCGGAGAGGTATCTCTGGGCCCTCTCTGTAATGCACATCGTAATAAGCCTTGCAAGCAATGTGACTAATGAGTTAGTTGTGGGATGATGCATTACGGAACAAGTAAAGAGACTTGCCGGTAACAAGATTGAACTAGGTATGAAGATACCGACGATCGAATCTCGGGCAAGTAACATATCGATGATAAAGGGAATAATGTATGTTGTCATTACTTTACGACCGATAAAGATCTTCGTAGAGTATGTCGGAACCAATATGAGCATCCAGGTTCCGCTGTTTGTTATTGATCAGAGAGGTGTCTCGGTCATGTCTACATAGTTCTTGAACCCGTAGGGTCCGCACGCTTAACGTTCGATGATGATTTTGTATTATATGAGTTATGTGATTTGGTGACCGAATGTTGTTCGGAGTCTCGGATGAGATTACGGACATGACAAGGAGTCTTGAAATGGTCGAGAGGTAAATATTTATATATAGGACGATGGTAATTGGACAACGGAAGTGTTCCGGGGGTACCGGGTACATATCGGGTCACCGGAAGCGGTTCCGGGCATCTCCCCAGCAACTACATGGACCTAATGGGCCAAGAAGGGGATAGACCAGCCCCTATGGGGCTGGTGCGCCCCATGTGGGCCGAAATAGAGGGGGGAGAAAAGAGGAGAAGAGAAGATAAAAAGGAAGGGGAGGGATTCGGCCTCCCCCTTCCTTCTCTCCTCCCTCCTCCTTCCTTCCCCCCTTCGGATGAATATGGAAAGGGGGGAGGCTGAATTGGGAGGCGCCCAAGTAGGATTCCTCCTACTTGGGGTGCCCCTTGTCTGCCTCTCCTCCCCTACAACCTATATATGATGGGGGCACCGCTAGAACATAGAACAACATCTGTTAGATGTGTGCGGCTCACCCTTCCACAGTTTACGCCTCCGGTCATATTCACGTAGTGCTTAGGCGAATCCCTGCACGCATCACTTCACCATCACCATCACCATGCTGTTGTCTGACAGAACTCTTCCTCGACACTTTGTTGGATCAAAAGTTCGAGGGACGTCATTGATATGAACGTGTGCAGGACTCGGAGGTGTCGTACGTTCGGTGCTTGATCAGTCAGAACGAGAAGAAGTTCGACTACATCAACCACGTTGTCAAACACTTCATCTTTCGGTCTACGAGGGTACATGGACACATTCTCCCCCTCTCTTTGCTATGCATCTCCTAAATAGATCTTGCGTGAGCATATAATTTTTTGAAATTGCATGCTACGTTCCCCAACACTGCCTCCCTAACGAGGACGCGAGCTGACGTGCTGGCACTGCCTCCTCCCCAGGCCCTTGCGCTGGCAGATTTCGGCCCCCTCATTAGGCCGGGCACCCTGGATGAAGCCTATGTCGCGCTCGGTCAGCTCCGAGCCGACCTCCAAGATGCCGACCAGTGCCTCGTGAGGGAGCACCTCGGGCTTATCCCAGGATGGCTCCAGGCTGACACGTCCACCAAGACATCCTGGGTCGGGCCGAGGCCACCATCACCGAAGGCAAGGAGGCTCGTGACATAGCGTTGGCCAATGTTGCGTCCGCGGAAGAGCTCCGCACTAAGGTGGAGGCCAAGTTGAAGGCCCTCCAGGAGGAGCAGGCCTCGCTCGCCAAACGGCTTGAGCAACGTGAAGAAGACTTGAGGGTCCGTGAAGTGAAGGCCGCCGATTGCAACGCCAAGCTGGCGCAGGTGACCACTGACCAAGCCGCAGAGCGGGACCGCCTGGCCAAGCTGAAGGAGGAGGTTGACAAGGCCCAAGCGTCCCACCCCCAGCACATCTCTGAGGCGACAGCCCGGCTGGATGCCAGGGAGAAGGTGCTTGCCGCCGCTGAGAAGAAAGCGGTCATAGGACGTGAGGCCTTCCTCTCCCTTGAGCTCGGATCTCGCAAGGCGCTGTGCTCCATCCACGGGGGAGGGTACAAAGAGCCGCTAGCGACCCCTGAAGATGGCCTTGCAGGGATCTTCCCGAAGCTTGCTGAAGCACTTAAGGGTGCCGTTGCTGAAGTGGACTCCTTCTTGGAGGAGGAGTGTCGCTCGCTCTTCACCGCGGCTGCAATGCGCGTCTTCAGCCATCTCTACCTCCAGGACCCAGCCTTCAACCTCGAGCGCTGATCCACCCGATGGCTCCTGAGTCCCACGCAACTGCTATGGAGGCCGTGAAAGATCGGGTAGACGCCCTGCTGAAGAAGTTCCTCTGCATCCCCAATCTCGGGGATCCGGCGACGGAGACCGACGACGGCGGCAGCGACATCAACGACCGGCTCCCAGTGACCAGGACAAGCGGCGGTGATGGTGCTTCTTCCTAGTTTCAACCTGCAACATTTACATTGCCTCGTGAAGGCATAAAGACTTCTGCCTCAACTTGTGGAACACTGCTGTCGGGGGAAATCTGCCTCCACGAACACCTATGGGGACCGAGCCCCTTTCTTGGTTCGGCGGGGGGCGGAGGTCGCGCGAAGAGCGGATCGAGGCGATGCACACAAGGGGTTTACCCAGCTTCGGGCCGCACGGATGCGTAAAGCCCTACTGCTGCTTTGTGGTTTGTATTGTGTTCTTGCTCGGGAGCGTGTGGTGCTACAGTACACGCGAGCTGCTGGCGAGACCGAGCGTGAGTGGCCTCCTCCCCTCCTCGTTGCGCATGGGGCCTCCTTTTATATGTGCAAGGGGTTACCCACAGGTGGCAATGTAGGCGGGGGCAAAACTGGAAAACGCTGTGTTGGGTACAGCTGTTTGCACAGTGCTAACATACCTAACTCTGACGGCGGGGGACAAGGGCATTAAATGCCCGTCCGCATCGAACATACGGTGCAGGAAAGGCACCGTCAGGAGCGCCACCGTTTGCCACGATGGCTACTCTGTCAGCGTTGCTTCGCCACCGCATGCCCCTGGCCGCGCAGCCTCTCGCCACGTACGCCTGGAATGGCCCCAGAGCGACGCGTGGGTGGATGAGCTGGAGCGCAGGCGCGGGGTGGTGACTTGCCGCGGCAAGCGCCTTGCCGCGGTTGATGCCTTGTCGCGCCCGGGAGCTTGTCGCTCACCGGTCCTTGCCGGGACGCGGAGCGCGTCGCAGCAAGTCTCTTGTCGTGCCTCGGTCGGCCTTCCTGCAAGCTCCTCTTGCCGGGGCCTTGTGATTCGAGCGGTCGTCCCGGCAAGCTCCTCTTGCCGGGGCCTTGCTCTCTTCGGGTGGCCTTCCCGGCAGGCTCCTCCTGCCGGGGCCTTGGCTTAAATACTTTGTTCTTGGATGGCCCAAGAAGGGACCATGGAGAGTCTTGGCGATCGCCTGGCAAGCCTTGCCGCGGGGTGCTACGACTGCCCGTGCACAAGTTCGGGGTACTAAGGTACCCCTACTTTAGTACACCGACAGGAGCCCCCGGGCCTGGGCCATACATGGTGCCGAGCGATGTTGGGCCAGGCCCAAAACAGTGCACGGGCACGCGCGGCCTGGGTCACGCTGCATCTGCTTCTGCGTCCACCACGCCCTCCCCGAACAGCACGCGTCGAACGCGGCATCGTGGGGAGGGGCATGCGTGACGTGGCGGCGTGCGCGGGGCTGAACCCCGCAGGCATGCGTCACGTCACAATAAAGGGGGACGGTTTGCGCTAGCTCCATAAGTGGAGGGAGGCGTGGAGGCGTGGCTCGTTCGCTGGACGGGGCCGAGGCACGGTTTCCGAGGCGCCCGGTCCCCATGATCACGGGGTGGGGAGAGGTCGCCTCATCCATCGCCTCGGTCCTGCGCGCCAGCCACGCGGCTTTCATGCACCCGGGGTTGCGGACGGTGGAGGCAGGAAACCGGGCCGTCGCGGGTCGGGGCAGCAGGTCGGCCCTAGTCGCCTGGCCTTCCTGCGTCTTGATTGCGTGAGCGGGGCGGCCGAGCCCCACCCTGCTTCTTTATAAAGAGCAAGAGGGGGCGATGGAAATCCGCACTCCTTCATCTTTCCTTCCCTTCGGCTTCTGATCCCCTCCCTCCATTCGCCATGGAGAAAGGGAATCCTGGTCCTTCATCGGTGGCGGTGAGGGTTGCCGCTAGGCAACGCGCCCCTCCTCCCCCTGCACCCGCGGTGGCGGAGCCAACCGTAAGGGGAAGGGGGAGGGGGCGAGGTCGTGGATGGGGTCATGGACGAGGCCGAGGCGTTTAGGGAAGAGGCGGGCGGGACGACGCGCCAGCCTCGCCTCCGCCAGCGGCTCTTCTTCCCACGGCGGTCCACATCGGGGACGATCCTTGCGAGTTCTTCGTCAGGCTGCGCCGGGCGCCTCGCCGCCGCCTCCGCCTCCCGGATCCCTTCGCAAGCGTGATGGAGATGGAGCAACCTGAGACGCTAAGGCTGCGCATGAAGGGCTGCGGGATCAGCGGCACGCGGGTCCACGTCGAGTCCCCAGCCCCCGGTGTGGTGTATCTTGGCCGAGGGTGGAAGACATTCGCCCGCATCCACAGCTTGATGGAGGGGTTCACCCTCCATTTTAAGTTGATGGAGGGCGATGTCCTCTCCGTCAAGGCCTTCGGGGACTTCGGGACCCGGGCCCGGTGCTGCGTGGATCGCTCCTCCGACAGCAAAGGCTCCTCCTCGAGCGAGAGTGACGAGGAGGGGAGCGACAGCGACGACGAGGGCAGCAGTCGTCGGGATAACGGGTCTGACTAGGCGCCGGTCGCGGCTCCGCGTGGCACCGGCGACCCCATCATCCGTGTCGCCGGCTCCTTGAGCTTCCCGGGCTCGCCTCCTTGGCGGCTGGCGTGGCGAGGCTGCGGAAGAGGAAGAGGGCTGGCAGCAAGGCCGTCAACTCGGAGTATGAGGGCGCGGCGCCCTCGACAGCGTGCTGACGCCCTGCTGCCTTGTCGAGCCCTTCTTCCGGCGCCGCCATCACCGTCCAGCTTTCAGCCGGCCCCCGGGGCGTTCTGTTGGTGTCTTCTGCCACCCGTAGCTCGCCTAGGCGCCCCTTTTGCCCTTTTCGCCTCCTTGTCCTACCTCCTGAGGAGAGAGACAAGAAAGGGATTACGGGCATCTTATCTTTTTTCAATCTGTAAGCCCTCGGGCCTTAGCTGTGTTTAAAGCTTGTAATCCCATCTTTCATGTTTTCCATTCTCTCTGAACTGTACCTGAGCGGAATGTTTTTAATGAAAAGGGGATGTTTGCCGGGGCATTTGCCTCGCGAGTAAAACCCACGCCAAGGAGCGGATCCTTTACATTGTTAAGATAGACACTTCTTTGCCCGGCAACAGGCCCTGCCGTCTACCCGCGCCACTCGACCTTCCTCACGCCTTTGGCGGAGGCTGGGATGAGGCGGGTTCGGGCCCCTCATTCCGTTCCTTTGCCGCCGCGGCTGCTACCAAAACTGGCCCCAGGAACGCGCTCTGGGGCCCAGAGTTAAGGGAGCACGACAGCTTTTTAGGAACAACAAGGTTTTCACATTCCTCAGTCCATAAGAGAATGCATGATAAGGGATGAAGGACTTATCTGGGATTGCAGCCCCCGACAACTTTGGCTTGCCGCGGGCGAATCTTTGTACTTGCAGCCCCCGGCAACACTGGCTTGCCGGGGACCAGATGCTGGGCCGCCCTTCTTCTCTTCTTCGTCCTTAAGCGGTCCGGCCAGGATATGCAAAACCCTGCGAACCAAAGGAAACGAAGGAACAGGAAAAAGGACGCAGACTCGACCTCTAAGCTATGGGTTAGCAGCTGTTAGGCACTATCAACCCTGACCAAGGACGAGACTCGACTCAGCATGCATGCTAAAACTTAGGGCGCCAGCGCTTCATTTACTGCTGCTCAGGGTCTGCGCCTGGCTTTGTACGAAGGATTACATGCAACAGCGGCAAGACTTGTACAAAAGGTTGGTTGCCGGACGGGGCCCGACAACCGCGCCTTACGGGTAAAACTTACGAAGATGCTCAATATTCCTGGAGTTGCTACCCGGAGTGCCATCTTCGGTCTCGAGGCAGACAGCGCCGGGCCTCGTGACTCGTCTCACCCGGTAAGGGCCTTCCCACTTCGGCGTCAACTTGTTATGATTCTTGGTGGACGGAGCGCGCCGAAGAACAAGGTCGCCTTCCTCGAAGCTTCTGGCTTTAACTTTGCGGCTATGGTAGCGACGCAAAGCTTGCTGGTAGCGAGAGGCTCGCACAGTAGCCTGAAGACGATCTTCCTCAAGGAGCAGCACATCATCTTCACGCAGCCGCTCTTGCTCAAGCTCATCATAAGCGAGCACTCGAGGTGACCCATATACGAGTTCCATGGGGGTAACTGCTTCTGCTCCATAGATTAGAGCAAATGGTGTCTGGCCAGTGGCTCGATTTGGCGTCGTTCTGATCGACCAAAGAGCCACCGCCAGCTCCTCGATCCAGTTTCTTCCGCACTTGTGCAGCCTGTCGAAAGTTCTGGTCTTGAGCCCGCGCAGTACTTCGGCATTGGCCCTTTCAGCTTGACCGTTGCTCCTGGGATGAGCAACAGAAGCGAAGCAGACCTTGGCGCCGAGATCTTGGACGTATTGCATGAAGGCGCGGCTCGTGAATTGCATACCGTTGTCGGTGATGATCCTGTTGGGGATCCCGAAGCGGCAAACAATCGACCTGAAGAACTTGACTGCTGACTGTGCTGTCACCTTCCTCACTGGTTCCACTTCCGGCCACTTTGTGAACTTGTCGATTGCGACGTACAAGTACTCAAAGCCCCCGACAGCTCGGGGGAAGGGGCCGAGGATGTCGAGCCCCCAGACCAAAAATGGCCAGGATAAAGGGATCGTGTGGAGAGCTTGAGCTAGCTGGTGTATCTGCTTGGAATGGAACTGGCACGCTTCACACTTGGTTACTTGTGCAGTTGCATCCTGGAGGGCTGTCGGCCAGAAGAAACCTTGCCGGAACGCTTTGCCGGCAAGTGCTCTTGCGCCAATGTGGTGACCACATATGCCTCCATGTATCTCTGCCAACAGCTTATGTCCGTCTTCCCGGGAAATACACTTCAATTTCACACCGTTGCGCCCTCTTCTGTACAATGTGTTGTCGACGAACTGGTACATACTCGAGCGCCGGACTACTCTTTCCGCTTCTTCTTGTTCTTCGGGAGGTTCTCCGTGCTGGAGGAAATGGACAGTCTGTTGTGCCCATGCTGGAGCCTGCGGCTCGACAACAAGGACTGAAGGCACTTCTGCTGCTGCGGGAACGTCCGCTTCTATGGCGAGGATCTGGGGCTCAGCCGGAGCTTGACGTTACCCTGCAAACTTGCCGGAGCAAAACTTGTCGAGAGTGCCTGCTTCTACAGAACAAACCCTGGGGTTTTCCGGAGCAGACGACTCCTCAGCGCTCTTGGTGTCGATCTTGGGGACCTTCTTGGCGGCAGCTCCGGGGAGCTCTGCCGGAAGATAGTCGCCGGAGACCAACTTCCTCTTCTTGCTCTGTCTGGTTGATGGCGTTACCGATGGCTGAGTCAGCTTGAGCACAAAGGTTCCTGGTTCCACAGGCAACTTAAATGATGCGCACTTTGACAGGCCATCAGCGATGTCGTTCTCAGCTCTTGGAATGTGTTCCATTTGCAGGCCGTCAAAGTGCTCTTCCAGCTTCCTCACTTCATCAACGTACGCTTCCATCAACGGACTCTGGTAATCCTTGTTCACTTGGCGGACGACAAGCTGCGAGTCACCCCTGACAATGAGCTTCTTGATCCCAAGTTCTGTCGCGATCCTGAGACCGGCAAGCAAACCTTCATACTCTGCAGTATTGTTGGTTGCTTGTTCCTTGGGGAAGTGCATCTGGACTACGTACTTGAGGTGCTCTCCGGTGGGCGCGATAAGCAACGCGCCAGCACCGGCGCCTTGCAGCGAGAAGGCACCATCAAAATACATCATCCACTCTTTGCTTGCTTCTTTGGCAGGGATGTTCGTCTCTGGGATATCTTCGTCTAGTGTCGGTGTCCACTCTACTATGAACTCCGCCAAGGCTCTGCTTTGGATAGTCGAGGTGCTCTCGAACTTGAGACCGAAGCTCGACAGTTCTAGTCCCACTCGACGATCCTGCCTGTTGCTTCTGGATTCTGCAGTATCCTCTTCAGCGGAAAGCGGGTGACAACTGTAATCTCATGTGCTTGGAAGTAATGGCGCAACTTTCTCGAGGCCATGAGAAGGCCGAAAAGCAATTTCTGCACACCAGAGTACCTTGACCTAGCCCCCTGTAGAAGGGAGCTGACAAAGTAAACTGGGCGCTGCACCATTTTCTTTTTCTGCACCTCCACTTGCTCCTGCGCAGATTCATCCTTGTCGGGGCCAGAGCTTGTCGGGGAAGCCCCCTGCTTGTCGCTGGACGTGCTTGCCGCGGTTGCTGGCTCATCATCTGCCTCCCTCTCCGCTACTAACGCAGCACTAACCACTTTATTGGTTGCCGCCAGGTACAGCATCAACTTCTCTTGTGGTTTAGGCGCGACAAGTATTGGAGCGGAGGATAGGTATTTCTTCAAGTCTTGCAGCGCAGCCTCCGCTTCCGGAGTCCATTTTACTGGACCCGCCTTTTTCAAAACTTTGAAAAATGGCAGGGCGCGTTCTGCAGACTTGGAAATAAACCTGCTGAGAGCCGCGACGCAGCCGGCAAGCCTTCGTACGTCCTTGACACGTGTTGGTGCTTCAATCTGCTCGATGGCCTTGATCTTGTCGGGATTGGCTTCGATTCCCCGCTGAGACACGAAGAACCCGAGAAGCTTGCCGGAAAGGACTCCGAACACGCACTTCTCGGGATTGAGCTTGAGGCTGATCCTGCATAGGTTCGCAAAGGTCTCTTCTAAGTCTTGAATTAGGGTTGCCCTGTCTCTCCTCTTGACCACTATGTCATCCATGCAGGCCTCCACATTTATGTGGATTTGTGGCTCAAAAGCGGTGTGGACAACCCTTGCAAATGTTGAACCAGCATTCTTCAGTCCAAAGGCATCCGTACGAAGCAGTACGTGCCGCATGGAGTGATGAACGCGGTCTTTTCCTCATCTTCTTCAGCCATGAAGATCTGATGGTATCCTGAGTAGGCGTCAAGAAATGAAAGCAGGTCACATCCGGCCGTGGCGTCAACAATCTGGTCAATGCGCGGCAAGGGAAAAGGATCTTTGGGACAAGCTTGGTTAACATCAGTGAAGTCGATGCAAAGCCTCCATTTCCGATTTGCTTTGCGCACGACAACAGGATTGGCCAACCACGTCGGATGGAGCACACCTCTGACAAGGCCTGCTGCTTCCAACTTCTTGATCTCTTCTGCAATGAACTCTTGGCGCTCCACTGCTTGTTTCCTAACTCTCTGCTTGACGGGCCACGCGTGAGGACAGACGGCGAGGTGGTGCTCAATCACTTTCCTGGGAACGCCGGGGATGTCAGATGGTTGCCAGGCAAACACATCGACATTCGCCCGCAGGAAAGCAACGAGCGCGCTTTCCTATTTGGGGTCGAGAGTGGCACTGATGGTGAAGGTACCACCAGTGCCGTCCTCCTTGGCGGACACCTTCTTGGTGTTGGCGGAGCTGCCATTGTCTTCTTACTCTTGCCGGTTGAGCTCGATGGCGCGTCCTCGACGGCAGCGCAGCACTCCGAAGAGGTGCGCTTGCCGGAGTGGGCACCAGAGCACTCGCCGGGCTTGGTCTTCTTCTTGCCGGCGGAGCTCGATGGCGCGTCCTCGACGGTAGCGCAGCACTCCGTAGAGGTGCGCTTGCCGGAGTGGGCACCAGAGCACTTGCTGGGCTTGTCTTTCTTCTTCCCTCCGGGAGCTTCAGCGGCAAGTGGCTTGTGATCCGTTGCAGCTGCTGCTTCCCGGTAGATCTTGTCGGCACAGATAAGGGCATCCTTCTTGTCGCCAGGGACAGAGATGACGCTTATCGGGCCTGGCATCTTGAGCATGTTGTATGCGTAGTGAGAGGCCGCCATGAACTTGGCGAGCGCTGGACGGCCGAGAATTCCATTGTAGGGCAACGGAAAATCGGCAACGTCAAAAGTGATCCTCTCTGTCCTGAAGTTCAGCTCGCTGCCAAATGTCACTGGCAACGTTATGTTCCCCTTAGGCTTGCTCCTTCCCGGGTTGATTCCTTGGAACGTGCCGGTCTCTTCGAGCTCGCTGTCGGGGACTTGGAGTTTCCGGAGCACAGCGGAGGATATCAGGTTCAAGCCGGCCCCGCCGTCAACTAGCATCTTAGTGACCTTGAGGTTGCGGACTGTTGGTGAGACCAACATCGGCAAGCACCCGATCGCAGTTGTGCGATCAGGGTGGTCCTCAATATCAAAGATGATAGGCGTGCTGGACCATTTCAGAGGCTTGCGCGACTCGACGGGTGGTTCCGCTGCATTGACTTCCCGCGCCCACTGCTTGAGCTGGTGGTGAGAAGTATGCAGGGAAGCACCGCCATCTACGCACAAGACCTCTGTGGCTTTCTGAAACTCCTGCTCACTGGTCTCGACGTCATCCATGTCTTCGTCTTCGTTGTCGTCTTCGTTCTTGTCGCGGCCGCGGGGAGATCTGTCCGCTTGCCGCTGCTTGTCCTTGTCGCGGCGTCCTCCCTGGCCGGGGCGCTTCGTGCCTGATCCTCCGCCACCTCCCCGGGCTCTCTCCTTGTCACGCCGCTCGTACTCGGCCTTTTGCAGCTCGACGAGCCGCTCGACCTGCTTGCAGCTCTGGAGGTCATGGCCCTTGGTGCGGTGGATCTTGCAGTACTGTTTGTTGGTGCCGTCCCGCTTGTCGGCGACCGCCACAGCCTGGCAGTTGGCGCATCCGGCAACCTCCTTGCCGGAGCTACCAGCCTGGGCCTTCTTGGCGGCGCCTTCATTGCCGGACTGCTCAACAACCAGTACCTCTTGGCTCTTCTTCTTCCTGTTGCTCCGCCGTCGGTTCTTCCTTGCCGGGGCGGTATCCTCACTGTCAGATTCTCCTGCTCCAGCGTTTTCTCCGGGGAGTTTCCTCCCTTCCTCAGCACGGGCACACTTGTCGGCCAGGGCATATAGCTCGCTGACGTCTTTGATCTTGCACATCACCATCTCCTCCCGCATCCTGCGGTTACGCACGTTCTGATGGAACGTACTGATGACCGCGGCGGGGTGGACGTCTGGGATGTTGTAGTGTACACGGCTGAATCTCTGGATGAACTTGCGCAAGGGCTCCCCTTCCTTCTGGACGAGCAGATGAAGGTCGCTCGCTTGTCCATGGGGTTTGTGGCCGCCTGTAAAGGCGCCGACAAACTGATGGCACAAGTCTGTCCAGGAGGTTATGGAGTTGTCCGGCAAGTGCATGAGCCAGGATCTGACGTTGGATTTGAGTACCAGCGGGAAGTAGTTGGCAAGGATCTTGTCGTCTCGCCCTCCAGCAGCCTGCACCGCAATGGTGTAGATGCTGAGGAACTCCGACGGATGTGACTTGCCGTCGTACTTCTCTGGTACATCTGGCTTGAAATTCTTCGTGCTGGGCCACTAGACTTGCCGCAGCTCACGGGTGAACGCAGGGCAGCCCACCGCGTACAGCAGGTCGCCTAGTTCCCCCGGCGCATGCATGTCGACAGAGGGCCCAGCGCGCTGGTCTGATCGACGCCGCGCTTCTCTCCGACGCTCGATGCGGGTACGAGCGTCCTCTTGCTCTCGCTCGTGGAGAACTTGGCGTTGATCGCGACGAGTTCGCGGATTCGACGACGCGGTGGAGTCGTTGTCGTGATGGCTCCGGTGGGTCGGCGATCTCGGCCTTTGGGGCGGGGAATGCACGGTAGTCGCACCCCCACCGGTCTTGGCGCCATCGGTTCTCGCCTGGCCGACCTGCCGCGGCTGCGACGCACTGTGCGGCCGCGGGGTGTCGCCGTTAGCGAAACCGATGAGGCTCTGTATCGTGGCCCTCCAGTCGTCGAACTTGTCCGCCGTTGGAGGGTAGTCTAGGAGCAGTTGAGCTCGTGCTAGAGCTTCTGCTGGAGAGGCAGGCAGCGGTGGCGAACGGCGCATGGAGCGGGATGTGCTCGAACTTCTAACTACGTTAGAAGGAGCAACACCCGGACCAGGCAGTCGCGCCACGCTCGCGCCAGCACGTTGGTGTCAGTGCTGGCCTTGAGCGCCCTGGGATCCGCCGGCTCGATCTGGGTCCAGCGAGCGTATGGTACCATGGGTGCCAAGACGCTGCTGGTCCCGTGCCTCCTGAGAGGGGCGCGGTGCATGTTCGAACGCCGTGGCGCCATGGGCTGGCTCGACGACGCCCGTTCCGCCGCCGGTGCCGTCCCCACCACCCGTTTGCTCCAAGGGCGGTGGGTTCGACGCGGACGGACCAGCCACCTCCGGAGCTTTCTTATTTGGTGGCATGTCGATGAAGATGCTGGAGATCTAGCCTGTGCAGACGCCGGATCAGGTTCACACAACCTCGACGCCCCCTACCTGGCGCGCCAAAGATATCGGGGGAAATCTGCCTCCACGAACACCTATGGGGACCGAGCCCCTTTCTTGGTTCGGCGGGGGGCGGAGGTCGCGCGAAGAGCGGATCGAGGCGATGCACACAGGGGGTTTACCCAGCTTCGGACCGCACGGATGCGTAAAACCCTACTGCTGCTTTGTGGTTTGTATTGTGTTCTTGCTCGGGAGCGTGTGGTGCTACAGTACATGCGATCTGCTGGCGAGACCGAGCATGAGTGGCCTCCTCCCCTCCTCGTTGAGCATGGGGCCTCCTTTTATATGTGCAAGGGGTTACCCACAGGTGGCAACGTAGGCGGGGGCAAAACTGGAAAACGCTGTGTTGGGTACAGCTGTTTGCACAGTGCTAACATACCTAACTCTGACGGCGGGGGACAAGGGCATTAAATGCCCGTCCGCATCGCCCAGACGGTGCAGGAAAGGGACCGTCAGGAGCGCCACCGTTTGCCATGATGGCTACTCTGTCAGCGTTGCTTCGCCACCGCATGCCCCTGGCCGCGCAGCCTCTCGCCACGTACGCCTGGAATGGCCCCAGAGCGACGCGTGGGTGGATGAGCTGCAGCGCAGGCGCGGGGTGGTGACTTGCCGCGGCAAGCGCCTTGCCGCGGTTGATGCCTTGTCGCGCCCGGGAGCTTGTCGCTCACCGGTCCTTGCCGGGACGCGGAGCGCGTCGCAGCATGTCTCTTGTCGTGCCTCGGTCGGCCTTCCCGGCAAGCTCTTCTTGCCGGGGCCTTGTGCTTCGAGCGGTCGTCCCGGCAAGCTCCTCTTGCCGGGGCCTTGCTCTCTTCGGGTGGCCTTCCCGGCAGGCTCCTCCTGCCGGGGCCTTGGCTTAAATACTTTGTTCTTGGATGGCCCAATAAGGGACCATGGAGAGTCTTGGCGATCGCCTGGCAAGCCTTGCCGCGGGGTGCTACGACTGCCCGTGCACAAGTTCGGGGTACTAAGGTACCCCTACTTTAGTACACCGACAACTACGTGTTTTTTAATAATTGGTAGAACTCCGTGTTTTTATTTCCGTCCTTGATTTCCTTCTAGTTTTCCTTAGTGTTCTGCGTCGGCAGGGCCCAGCCCCGCGCATACCTCGGCCATCGTTGGGGCGTCCGGATCACTAGGACGAGACCAAGGGCCAAGGGGCTACATAACTAGTGAGGTCCCTGAGTCATGATGCTCAGGGGTCTCCCTTGACGTACGAACAACCCTCATGAAGGAAACGCGAGCAGCGTCTAAGCTAATCCGGAGTCCTCCATACCTTTCCTCGCCAGCTTTCGCCTTGGCGGGGGGGGGGGTGAGAAGACTAGGTACCTGGACCTGGTAGGGTGGCATGTGCCAGGCCTGGCCTGAGCACAACCCCTATGTCCAGCCCCCTCGCGCGTACCTCCCATGTGGAAAGCTGCATGATAAGACTGTATGAAGGGCCGAGCAGGCTATGCTAAGGTTGGTGCGGCCGCTAGGGTTCCCCCAGTTCTTTATCCACCAACGCGGAGCATGGTGCTTCCACTTGGCGTGGGCATAGTCGCTCCTCGACCGTGTCGTCTGCCAGTGCAGAGCATAGGGCTTGCATCGGTGCGTGGACATAGTCGCTCCTCGACCGTGTTGTTCGCCAGCATGGAGCGTGGGGCTTCCACTTGTGCGTGGGAGTTCCCTCAGGGGAGACTCCGTGGCATGTACAGCCCCGCTCATACACGTGGCTAGCACGGCAGAACTGGAGGAGGTGTATCTGGGCACTCGTGAGCCAGTGTGGGACTCAGGAGGCCCTACCTCAAGGCGGGTTGCGCCTGGATTTTGGCGTGGGGCGCTCGTAAGAAACATGTGGGGCGATGGGGGGAGGTCCTTGATACGTCTCCAACGTATCTATAAGTTTTTATTGTTCCATGCTATTATATTATCTGTTTTGGATGTTTTATATGCATTAATATGCTATTTTATATTATTTTTTGGACTAACCTATTAACCAAGAGCCTAGTGCCAGTTTTTTAACCTTGTTTTTGAGTTTCGCAGAAAAGGAATATTAAACGGAGTCCAAACAGAATAAAACCTTCACGATGATTTTTCTTGGACCAGAAGACACCCAGGAGACTTGGAGTTCAAGTCAGAAAAGACACAAGGCGGCCACAAGGGTGGAGGGCATGCCCAGGGGGGTAGGGCGTGCCCTCTGCCTTGTGCCCCCCCCCCCCCCGTGACTCCCCTGACCTAATTCTTTCGCCTATATATTCACATATATTCCCAAACCACCAGAAGTATGAACGAAAAGACTTTTCCGTCGTGGCAACCTCATGTACCCGTGAGATCCCATCTAGGGACCTTTTCTGGCACTCTGCCGGAGGGGGATTCGATCACGGAGGGCTTCTACGTCAACTCTATTGCCTTTCCGATGAAGCGTGAGTAGTTTACCACAGACGTACGGGTCCATAGCTAGTAGCTAGATGGCTTCTTCTCTCTCTTTGATTCTCAATACCATGTTCTCCTCGATGTTCTTGGAGATCTATCCGATGTAATATTATTTTGCGGTGTGTTTGTCAAGATCCGATGAATTGTGGATTTATGATGAGCTTATCTATGAATATTATTTGAATCTTCTCTGAATTCTTTATGCATGATTTGATATCTTTGTAATTCTCTTTGAACTATCGGTTTAGTTTGGTCAACTAGATTGGTTTTTCTTGCAATGGGAGAAGTGCTTAGCGTTGGGTTCAATCTTGTGGTGTCCTTTCCTAGTTACAGTAGGGGCAGCAAGGCACGTATTGTATTTTTGCCATCAAGGATAAAAATATGGGGTTTACATCATATTGCTTGAGTTTATTCCTCTACATCATGTCATCTTACTTAATGCGTTACTTTGTTCTTCATGAACTTAATACTCTAGATGCACGTATGAGTCGGTAGATGTGTGGAGTAATAGTAGTAGATGCAGGTGGAGTCGGTCTACTTGACATGGATGTGATTTCTATATTTCATAATCATTGCCTTAGATATCGTCATAACTTTGCGCTTTTCTATCAATTGCTCTACGGTAATTTGTTCACCCACCATATTATTTGCTATCTTGAGAGAAGCCTCTAGTGCAACCTATGGCCCCCGGGTCTATTTTCCATCATATAAGTTTCCGATCTTCTATTTTCCATCATATTAGTTTCCGATCTACTATTTTGCAATCTTTTCCGATCTATAAACCAAAAACCCCAAAAATATTTACTTTATCATTTGTTTAGTTTCATCTATCTCTATCAGATCTCACTTTTGCAAGTAACTGTGAAGGGATTGACAACCCCTTTATCGCGTTGGGTGCAAGTTGTTTGATTGTTTGTGCAGGTATTGGTGATTTCTGCGTTATCTCCTACTGGATTGATACCTTGGTTCTCAAACTGAGGGAAATACTTATCTCTACTTTGCTACATCATCCTTTTCTCTTCAAGGAAAAAACCAACGCAAGCTCAAGAAGTAGCAGGATGAATTTGTCGCACCGTTGCCGGGGAGATCTACGCCAAGTCAAGACATACCAAGTACCCATCATAAACTCTTATCTCTTGCATTACATTATTCGCCATTTGCCTCTCATTTTCCTCTCCGCCACTTCTAAAACGATTTTCGAAAAGATTTTCCTTTTTCTTCGCCCCTCTTTCGTTCGCCTTCTTCATTTGGTTTTTGTGTGCTCGTGTGTTGGATTGCTTCGTTTGTCGTGATGGCTCAAGAGAATACCAAATTGTGTGATTTTTCCAACACTAATAACAATAATTTTATTAGTACTCCAATTGCTAACGCCACTAGTGCGAAATCTTATGAAATTAATGCCGCTTTGCTGAATCTTGTTATGGAAGATCAATTTTCCTGCCTTCCTAGTGAAGATGCTGCATCCCATCTGAATAGTTTTGTTGAGTTGTGTGATATGCAAAAGAAAAACGATGTGGATAATGATATTGTTAAATTTAATCTATTTCTGTTGTCACTTCGAGATCAAGCTAAAACTTGGTTTTCATCTTTGCCTAAAAATAGTATTGATTCATGGAATAAGTGTAAAGATGCTTTTATTTCCAAGTATTTTCCTCCCGCTAAGATCATCTCCCTTAGGAACGATATTATGAATTTTAAGCAACTTGATCATGAACATGTTGCACAATCTTGGGAGAGGATGAAATTGATGTTACGAAATTGCCCTACTCATGGTTTGAATTTGTGGACGATTATACAATCTTTTTATGTCGGATTGAATTTTGCTTCTAGATATCTTTTAGATTCAGCCGCGGGAGGTACTTTTATGGAAATTACTTTAGGAGAAGGTACTAAACTCCTAGATAATATTACGGTTAATTATTCTCAATGGCATACCGAAAGATCTTCCACTAGTAAAAAGGTGCATGCGATTGAAGAGATTAATGTTTTGAGTGGAAAGATGGATGAACTTATGAAATTATTTGCTAGCAAGAGTGCTTCTATTGATCCTAATGATATGCCTTTGTCTACTTTGATTGAAAATAATAATGAATCTATGGATGTGAATTTTGTTGGTAGGAACAACTTTGGTAATAACGCGTATAGAGGTAATTTTAATCCTAGGCCGTTTCCCAATAATTCCTCTAATAATTATGGTAATTCCTAAACAATTCTTATGGAAATTATAATAAGATGCCCTATGATTTTGAGAATAGTGTTACAGAATTTACGAGTTCGCAAAAGAATTTTAATGCTTTAGTTGAAGCAAAATTGCTCAAGATTGATGATTTGGCTAGGAACATGGATAGAATTTCTCTTGATGTTGATTCTTTGAAACTTAGATCTATTCCACCCAAGCATGATATTAAAGAGTCTCTCAAAGCTATGATCATTTCCATTGATGAGTACAAAGAAACAACCGCTAAGATACGTACTAAACGAGATTGGTTTGTAAAAACGTGTTCTTCTAGTTTCCGTGAAAATAATGATGAAGATCTTATAGTGATTGATGTGACTCCTATTTAATATTTGTTTTCCAATATAAATCTTGATAAATATGGGAATGGATATGAGTCAAATTTAGTTAAAAGGCATCCCAATGATTCGGAGTTTTTAGATCTTGATGCAAAAATTTATAAAAGTGGGATTGGAGAGGTCAAAACTTTAAGTAGCAATGAACCCAATCTTTTGGATTTCAAGGAATTTAATTATGATAATTGTTATTTAATAGATTGTATCTCCTTGTTGCAATCCATGTTTAATTCTCCTCATGCTTACAATCAAAACAAAGCTTTTACTAAACATATCGTTGATGCTATGATGCAATCTTTTGAAGAAAAGCTTGAATTGGAAGTTTCTATCCCTAGAAAACTTTATGATGAGTGGGAAACTACTATTAAGATTAATATTGAAGATTATTAGGTCCATGCTTTGTGTGATTTGGGTGGTAGTGTTTCCACAATTCCAAAAACTTTATGTGATGTGCTAGGTTTCCGCGAGTTTGATGAATGTTCTTTAAATTTGCATCTTGCGGATTCTACTATTAAGAAACCTATGGGAAGAATTAATGATGTTCTTATTGTTGAAAATAGGAATTATGTGCCTGTAGATTTCATTGTTATTGATATAGATTGCAATCCTACATGTCCTATTATTCTTGGCAGACCTTTCCTTAGAACGATGAGTGCAATTATTGATATGAAAGAAGGAAACATTAGATTTCAATTTCCATTAAGGAAGGGCATGGAACACTTTCCTGGAAAGAAAATTAAATTGCCTTATGAATCTATTATGAGAGCTACATATGGATTGCCTACTAAAGATGACAATACCTAGATCTATATGTGTTTTTATACCTAGCTAAGGGCGTCAAATAAAATCGCTTGTTGGGAGGCAACCCAATTTTATTTTTGTTCTTGGCTTTTTGTTCCTGTTTTGAAATAAATAGTTCGTATAGCCTATGGTTAGATGTGGTTTTGTGTCTTAATTAGTGTTTGTACCAAGTAAGACCTATAGGATGGCTTACGGTGATGGTTGAATTGATCTTGCTGAAAAACAGAAACTTTTGCGCTCAAGAAAACAATTCACATTTTTAACAGAAGCGTGATTTTGATATGATTATTTTTGCACATGATTGGTACACAAATTTCCCAGGTTTTCGTAAGTTTTTAGAATTTTTGGAGTCAAATAAGTATACGAAGTTCTCTGATTATTACAGACTGCTATGTTTTTGACATATTCTGTTTTCTATGTGTTTTTTGCTTATTTTGATGAATCTATGGGTAGTATCAGGGGTATGAACCATGGAAAAGTTGGAATAAAGTAGATATTACACCAATATAAATAAAGAATGAGTTCACTACAGTACCAAAAGTGGTGATTTATTTTCTTATACTAACGGAGCTTATGAGATTTTCTGTTGAATATTGTGTTGTGAAGTTTTCAAGTTTTGGGTAAGGATTTGATGGACTATGGAATAAGGAGTGGCAAGAGCCTAGGATTGGGGATGCCCAAGGCACCCCAATGTAATATTCAAGGACAACCAAGAGCCTAAGCTTGGGGATGCCCTAGAAGGCATTCCCTCTTTCGTCTTCGTCTATCGGTAACTTCACTTGAAGCTATATTTTTATTCACCACATGATATTTGTTTTGCTTGGAGCGTCTTGTATGATTTGAGTCTTTGCTTTTTAGTTTTCCACAATCATCCTTTCTGTACACATATTTTGGGAGATACACACATGAATCTTGATTTATTAGAATACTCTATGTGGTTCACCTATATCTTTTGAGCTAGGCTATTTTGCTCTAGTGCTTCACTTATATCTTTTTAGAGCACGGGGTGGTTTAATTTAAAAAAAATTATTGAACTCTCATGCTTCACTTATATTATTTTGAGAGTCTCTCTAAACAGGGTGGGAATTTGCTTTGGTTATGAATTTATTCCTAATATGATAGGCATCCAAGAGGGATATAATAAAAACTTTCATATAAAGTGCATCGAATACTATGAGAAGTTTGATTGCTTATGATTATTTTGAGATATAAAGATGGTGATAGTAGAGTCATGCTAGTGAGTAATTGTGAATTTGAGAATTACTTGTTTAAGGTTTGTGCTTCCTGTAGCATGCACGTATGGTGAACCGTTATGTAACGAAGTTGGAGCATGAGGTATTTTTTGTTTGTCATCCTTTATGTGGAGGTCGGGATCGCACGATGGTTAACTCCTACCAACTCTTCCCCTAGGAACAAGTACGTAGTACTTTGTTTCGATAACTAATAGATTTTTGCAATAAGTATGTGAGTTCTTTATGACTAAGGTTGAGTCCATGGATTATACGTATTCTCACCCTTCCACCATTGCTAGCCTCTCTAGTGCCGCGCAACTTTCGCCGGTACTATACACCACCACATACCTTCCTCAAAACAGCCACCATACCTACCTATTATGGCATTTCCATAGCCATTCCGAGATATATTGCCATTCAACTTTCCACCGTTCCGTTTATTATTACACGCTTCATCATTGTCATATTACTTTGGATGATCATGTAGTTGACATCGTATTTGTGGCAAAGCCACCTTTCATCATTTTTTATACATGTCGCTCTTGAGTCATTGCACATCCCGGTTGAAAGGATCCATATAGTTGACTAGAGGGGGGTGAATAGGCAACTAACAATTTTTAGCTTTTCTTTACCAAATTTAAACTTTGCATCAAAGTAGGTTGTCTAGATATGCAACTAGGTGGGCAACCTATATGATGCAACAACAATAAGCACACAAGCAAGCAAGGTAAATAACACAAATAAGCTTGCACAAGTAAATGGATGAAATAACGAAGAGTGGAGCCGGTGAAGACGAGGATGTGTTACCGAAGTTCCTTCCCTTTGAGAAGAAGTACATCTCCGTTGGAGCGGTGTGGAGGCACAATGCCCCCCAAGAAGCCACTAGGGACACCGTATTCTCCTCATGCCCTCACACAATGCGAGATGCTGTGATTCCACTATTGGTGCCCTTGGAGGCGGCAACCGGACATTTACAAACAAGGTTGGGGCTCTCTTCACAACTTAATTGGAGGCTACCAACGAAACCGCGGAGCTTCACCACAATGGAATGTGGCTCCGAGGTGACCTCAACCGTCTAGGGTGCTCAAACACCCAAGAGTAACAAAATCCACACAAGAAAGTATGGGGGAAGCAAATATCCTTTGGTGGAAGTGTAGATCTAGGTCTCCTCCTTCAATCCCTAGCAAGTCAACAAGTTTGAGTGGCTAGAGAGAGAGATCGAGCAAGAGAGCTTGAGTAGCATTAATGGTGGAGTGATAGAGGTAAGAGGTGAGTGTGGTAGGTGGAAGAAGCATCCCTATATACCAACCCTAAAAATCCAACTGTTATTGCGTTTTCTGTACGGCAGCCGTACAACCGCTCCTTATCCCGGTACAACCGAGACTCACGACATACGAGCAGAACCCTACCAGGCGGTACAACCAGGCGACCAGGCGGTAGTACCAGTTTAAGAGAACAACCAGACCAACCGCCTAGCCACCGCATAGAAACAGTAGGGAGTCACCCCTGAGTGCGGTAGTCGAGCGGTACACGACCGGTGCAACCGCTTGGCCTTGAGTGCTCGGTCGGCTAAGTACTGAGCGGTAGAACCACTTGGGGCACCGGTGGTACCGGTTCGACCGGACCAACCGGTCCACCACCGCCCGAGTACCGCATCAAAACAGAAGTCTGATCGGTACTTGGGTGGTGCTTGGCCGGAACAACCGTCGTAGTCTTTGAGGAGCATGGTGGCGGTACCACCACCCGGAGGCAGCGGTACAACCGCTCGGTCAAGACTGTTGAGCGTCAAGAACCAGCCGTACAACCGCTCCAGGGATCGGTACAACTGCTGGGAAGCCACAACAAGTAGTAAGATAAGAAGGGAAGAGCTCTCTCTCATAGCGAAGGAAGGCAAGAGAGGGGTGAGGCAAGTGCACACCCAGTTAGTTTTCTTTTGAGCTTTCATAAACTTATAGCTCTAGTGCATCTGTTGCATGGCAATCCCTACTCACTCACATTGATATCTATTGATGGGTATCTCCATAGCCCGGTGGTACGCCTAGTTGATGTGAGACTATCTCCTTATTTTTGTCTTCTCCACAACCACCATATTCTATTCCACCTATAGTGCTATGTCCTTGGCTCACGCTCATGTATTGCGTGAAAGTTGAAAAAGTTTGAGAATACTAAAGTATGAAACAATTGCTTGGCTAAAACCGGGGTTGTGCATGATTTGAATATTTTGTGTGATAAAGATGGAGCATAGCTAGACTATATGACTTTTTAGGGATAAGCTTTCTTTTGCCATGTTGTTTGAGAAGACATAATTGCCTTATTAGTATGCTTGAAGTATTATTGTTTTTATGTCAATATTAAAATTTTGTTTTGAATCTTATGGATCTGAAAATTCATGCCACAATAAAGAAAAATTACATGGATAAATATGTTAGGTAGCATTCCACATAAAAAATTCTGTTTTTATCATTTACCTACTCGAGGACGAGCAGGAATTAAGCTTGGGGATGCTTGTTACGTCTCCAACGTATCTATAATTTTTTATTTTTCTAGGCTATTATATAATATTATATGTTTTGGATGTTTTATATGCATTAATATGCTATTTTATATTACTTTTGGAACTAACCTATTAACCTAGAGCCTAGTGGCAGTTTCTTCTTTTTCCTTGTTTTTGAGTTTCGTAGAAAAGGAATACCAAATGGAGTCCAAACGAAATAAAACCTTCGCGATGATTTTTCTTGGACCAGAAGACACCTAGGAGACTTGGAGTTCAAGTGAGAGGAGCCACGAGGCGGCCACAAGGGTGGACGGCGTGCCCACGGGGTAGGGCATGCCCCTGCCTTGTGGGACCCCATGACTCCCCAGACCTAATTCTTTCACCATATATTGACATATATACCCAAACCACCAAAAGTATCCACGAAAAGACTTTTCCACCACCTCAACCTTCTGTACCATCTAGGGACCTTTTCTGGCACCCTACCGGAGGGGGATTCGATCAAGGAGGGATTCTACATCAACTCTATTGCCCTTCCGATGAAGCATGAGTAGTTTACCACAGACCTACGGGTCCATAGCTAGTAGCTTGATGGCTTCTTCTCTCTATTTGATTCTCAATACCATGTTCTCTCGATATTCTTGGAGATTTATCCGATGTAATATTATTTTGCGATGTGTTTGTCGAGATCTGTTGAATTGAGGATTTATGATCAGCTTATCTATGAATATTATTTGAATCTTCTCTGAATTATTTTATGCAAGATTTGATATCTTTGTAATTCTCTTCGAACTATCGGTTTAGTTTGGCAAACTAGATTGGTTTTTCTTGTAATGGAAGAATTGCTTAGCTTTGGGTTCAATCTTGGGGTGTCCTTTCCCAATGACAGTAGGGGTAGCAAGGCACATATTGTATTGTTGCCATCGAGGATAAAAATATGGGGTTTACATCATATTGCTTGAGGTTACTCCTCTACATCATGTTATCTTACTTAATGCGTTACTCTGTTTTTCATGAACTTAATACTCTAGATGCAGGAAGGAGTCGGACGATGTGTGGAGTAATAGTAGTAGATGCAGGCAGGAGTCGGTCTACTTGACACGGACATGATGCTTATGTTTCATAATCATTGCCTTAGATATCGTCATAACTTTGCGCTTTTCTATCAATTGCTTGACAGTAATTTGTTCACCCACCGTATTATTTGCTATCTTGAGAGAAGCCTCTAGTGAAACCTATGCCCCCCGAGTCTATTTTCCATCATATTAGTTTCCGATCTTCTATTTTCCATCATATTAGTTTTCGATCTACTATTTTGAAATCTTTTACTTTCCCATCTATAAATCAAAAAACGCATAAATATTTACTCTATCGTTTTTTTAATTTCATCTATCTCTATCAGATCTTACTTTTGCAAGTAACCGTGAAGGGATTGATAACCGCTCGCGTTGGGTGCAAGTTGTTTGATTGTTTGTGCAGGTATAAGTGATTTGTGTGTTGTCTCCTACTGGATTGATACCTTGGTTCTCAAACTGAGGGAAATAGTTATCTCTACTTTGCTGCATCACCCTTTCCTCTTCAAGGGAAAAACGAACACAAGCTCAAGAAGTAGCAGTCCTGCGCCAAATGCCCCTCCGGAGGTTATAGCATGAGAAGGCCATACACCAATGACCCCTGGAGGTGACATGAACGGGGCCGGCCCACCAGAAAGAGCTCAACCATTAGTTTTATCAACGCTGGAGGGACGGACCCGAGCACAAATGCTATGCCAAGTCTTCTCATGCAACGACCCCATGGAAAAACACTCAGCGCGCGGCTCCCGGTACGTCGAAGCGCCGAACTGCGGTCATATGAACCGGGTCGTGTGCCCTTAATCGCCTACACACGATTAGCTCATGCGAGAACAAGGCACCAAGGACCCCGGGAGGTGACGCACACGGGATCTGGCACGCGGGACAGAGCTCTGCCGCTTGGATTTAACAGCGCTGCAGGGACGGACCCGAGCACATACGCCGTGCGAGTCCTTAAGCATGAGGCGGCCGCGGGCGGGTATGCGAGGGCGCAGTGACATCATGATGACGAAGCACCGGACATGCAGTTGAAATACTTGGGAAATCCATAAAGGCAAGGCCAGTTCCGATACATGCGCAAAAAGGATACAACTGCGAGCCTGGGCCCTAGGAGCCTCAGGATGATGTAGCCCGAGGGGCGCCCTTAGTTGAACAAACCAAAATTCACCTGGCACCATCATTGTAGAAGCGTTTGGGTAGCTGAAGATGCGCACTACAGAGATCGCTCCTCATGAGCCAACCGGCTCCTGAGGCCCGGGAGGCTCAGGAGGTCCGGGGACCTCGCGAGGGGCGATCTCTACAGCGCGCATCTTCAACTACCCCAACGCTTCTACAACGATGGTGCCACTTGACTTTTTGGTTTGTTCAACTAAGGGCGCCTGATACGTCTCCAACGTATCTACTTTTCCTAACGATTTTCCTCTTGTTTTGGACTCTAATTTGCATGATTTGGATGAAACTAACCCCGGACTGACGCAGTTTTCAGCAGAACTACCATGGTGTTGTTTTTGTGCAGAAATAAAAGTTCTCAGAATGGAACGAAACTTTGCGAGGAATTTTATACAATAAAAGAGAATTTCTGGAGCCATGACCTGCCAGAGAGGGCCACCTGGGTGGGCACAACCCACCAGGGCTCCCCCCCTCTCCTGGCGCGCCCAGGTGAGTTGTCCCCACCTCGTGGTCCCGCAGACCCTGAAACCAACACTATAAAATCCTATTTTTGGAGAAAAAATCAGGGAGAAAGAATTATCACGATCCACGAGACCGAGCCGCCGCCAAGCACTACTCTTCCTCGGGAGGGCAGATCTGGAGTCCGTTTGGGGCTCCAGAGAGGGGGATTTTCGTTCTTCGCCATCACCAACCCTTCTCCATTGCCAATTCAATGATGCTCCTCGCCGGGAGTGAGTAATTCCTTCGTAGGCTCGCTGGTCGATGAGGAGTTGGATGAGATTCATCATGTAATAGAGTTAGTTTGTGAGGGCTTGATCCCTAGTACCCACTATGTTCTTAGATTGATGTTGCTATGACTTTGCTATGCTTAATGCTTGTCACTTTGGGCCCGGGTGCCATGATTTCAGATCTGCACCGTTTATGTTATCAGCATTATATCCATGTTCTAGATCCAATATTGCAAGTTATAGTCACCTACTACGTGTTATGATCCGGCAACCCCGGAGTGACAACAACCGGGCCCACTCCTGGTAATGACCATAGTTTGAGGAGTTCATGTATTCACTATGTGTAAATGCTTTGTTCCGGTTCTCTATTAAAAGGAGGCCTGAATATCCCTTAGTTTCCAATATGGACCCACTGCCACGGGAGGGTAGGACAAAAGATGTAATGCAAGTTCTTTTAATAAAGCACGTATGACTATTTACGGAATACATGCCTACATTATATTGACAAACTGGAGCTAGTGCCGAATCGCCCTAGGTTATAACTGCCACATGATGAATATCATCCAACAAGTCATCGATCCAATGCCTACGAACTTTTCCATATTGTTTCTGCTAAGTTACTACTGCTATCATCATTGTTACACTTGCTACAAAATTACTGCTATCAGTGTTACTGTTACTATTGCTGATGTCACTACTATCAAAACTATCAAACTACTTTGCTACTGATCACTTTGCTGCAGATAATTAATCTCCAGGTGTGGTTGAATTGACAACTCAACTACTAATACCTTCAAATACTCTTTGGCTCCCCTTGTGTCGAATCTATAAATTTGGGTTGAATACTCTACCCTCGAAAACTGTTGCGATCCCCTATACTTGTGGGTTATCAAGACCTTTTTCTGGCGGTGTTGCCTGGGAACATTGCTATATTTGTTGAGTTACTTGGGATTATTATCAATTTATCACTATGAAGAATCTGAAGGATCCTAAGACTAAGATATTTCCTCAAGTACGAGGGGAGGTAAGAAACTGCCATCCAGTTTTGCTTTAGATTCACCTTCTGTTATGAGTAAACTTGCAGCACCACCACATGCTATTAATTCTGATATGTCGCTAGTTATTGATGATGCTACTTCTACTTTGAATGATGCTTATGATGGTGCTAGTACCTTGCTTGATAATGATGATGTGCCACTTGATGAATTTCTTGATGAACAAATTGCTAGAGTAATACAACATGATGTTGTTGAATCTGATGATGAGCTTGAAACTGAATCTCCTGAAACACCTGCTAGAACTACCCCTCATAGATATGAATTGCCTAAGGTACCCGAAGGGAATGTTATGAGTAAAGAAACAACTAGAGATATTCTTGCTTGTAATGATAGAGATGATCTAGAGAAATTACTACACAAGTATGAAGAAAAATCTCTGAATGCCAGAATGAACTGTGATCCTAAGTTTGCTACTTCACCAGTTTTATAGATGTTAAGGATTATGAATTCTCTGTCGACCCAGAGTTAATTAATTTGGTTGAATCTGATCCTTTCCGTGGTTATGAAACTGAAAATGTCGTGGCACATCTCACTAAGTTGAATGATATAGCCACCCTTTTTACCCATGATGAGAAAACTCGCTACTACTTTATTCTCAAATTATGTCCTTTCTCATTAAAGGGTGATGCTAAAGCTTGGTACAATACTCTTGCTCCTTGTTGTGTGCGTAGTCCCCAGGTTATGATTTATTACTTCTCTGAAAAATATTTTCCTGCTCATAAGAAACAAGTTGCCTTAGAGGACATATTTAACTTTGTTCAAACTAAAGAAGAGAGTCTCCCACAAACTCAGGGGAGGCTTTGCCAGTTACTTAATGCTTTGCCTGATCATCCTCTTAAGAAAAATGAAATACTTGATATCTTCTATAATGGACTAACCGTTGCTTCTAGTGACTTCCTAGATAGTTGTGCTGGTTGTGTTTTCAGGGAACAAACTGTTGGACAAGCTGAAGAATTATTGAATAATATATTGAAAAATTATGGTGATTGGACTATTCCTGAACCACCGGCTAAACCCACTCCGAAGAAAAGGAGTATATTATATCTCAATCCTGAAGATATGCAAGAGGCAAAGAAATCTATGAAGGAAAAAGGTATTAAAGTTGAGGATGTTAAAATTTTACCTCCTATGGAAGAAATACATGGGCTTAATACACCACCATTGCCTAAGGTAGTATAGGTAAATTCTCTTATGGAGTTCAATTAAATTTCAATCCTCATAATATGCATCCTAGTCAATGCCTTTATGAGTTTGAAAACTATATTAGAAAACAAGATCACTTCAATGCAAATGTTCTGAAACAATTGAAATATAATTCTGATATGATTGCTCGCTTGAGTGACTTGTTATTTAGAATATCAAATGATGTTAGAGGTGTGGGAAAACATGCTTCTATGGTTTAAACTCAATTAGAACAAGTTGCTAAATCTCAAAGAGAATTACTTG